>VDFB02272501.1:0-40594 GCA_007258455.2 Sequoia sempervirens | reverse complement strand
AGACATCAATTGTAAAAATTGTGCATGTTGTTCCTTTGTCCAGACATAAGGAGCACTAGGTTTTCTATATTTTTCATCGTCATATTTTTCAACCCAAATATTTTGATGAATATTTAGTTGTCAAAAGTCTTCACGTGATGAAATAGTATCAAAAGCACCAAAAAGAGTTTCTATAATAGCATAGGCTATATTTTTCTCAGTATGCTTAAAGTCAATAGTATGCCTAATGGCTATATCCTTAAATTATGGAAACTTATAGAATATGCACAACATTTTTACACAACTTTCATTACATGGATCATATCTACTACCATAAATCCCATCATTTTCAATAAATGACATTCTTTTTTGTCCATTCTCAACAATGTAATCACCTGTTATTAGAAATGGCACTTCATGATTCTTTTCTTCACCATTGAACTGTGTTTTTTGTTGACGATATGGATAATCCATTTGAAGGTAAGCATGATGTCCATAATAAGTACACTTACGCAAAATTCTTGAGTGCCTCACAAAATCCTTAAAGTGTCAAGAAAGACATCCATGGTATCCATGAACACTGAGACCAAACAATGTGCCATATGTAGGAAGATCATGAATCATAAACAATAAGGAAACTCTTAAAGTGAATTTTATTGTATGACCATCCCTTAAAGAGTGAATTGATTCAATTCCTTTCCAAAATTCCATTAGCTCATCATATAATGGCTCTAGATAAATATCAATTGTATTTGAAGTCACACTTTTATTTCTTGGCATAATCAATGATAGCATTAAGAAAAATGGTTTAGTTGTTAACCATGGAAGCAAGTTATAATTTATTAAAAACACCATCCAAGTTGACCATTTAGTACTTTGATCTGAGAATGGGTTCACCCCATCTAGAGCCAAATCCAACCTTATATTACAAGGATCTTGAGAAAAATTAGGCCATCTGTTATCAAATTCCATCCACGTGGTAGAATCAGGCACATGTTGTTTTCCATTAGTGCTCTTATTTTGGGCATGTCATTGCATAAGTTAAACAATGTCTCTGCACCTATCCATTCAGAGTAATCGTGGGATTACTAGAAAGTGGTGAAGAACCTTTCTAGGAACCACATATGATTTCAACCCTTCTCTATACCTCACTTCATGAAATTTCAGACATTCACTCTCACTTGCAATATTCTTGCAAAAATAATACACAACCATTCACACATGTGTGGATGTTTTCATACCTTAAGCCTAGCTTAGTGATTTCCTTTATACATTGACTTCATTTTGTTGGCAATGTGGAGTCAAGTTGTAACAATGAACTTAATCATTCCAATAACTAGTCTACACTCTCATTTTTCCAACCAAACACCACTTGCAAGTTAAGAATTTGAAGGATTTTTTTCAAACGACTTAACCTGAAATTAGCATATAGAGGCTCTGAAGTATCCTCCATCAACTTGGCCCAATCATCATTTAGATCCTCATTCAACATTCTATCAACTTCAAAACCTTCGTCTAACATTGTTTCCTCTTCATCTATGTTTGGTGCCACTTCATCTATGTTTTTACCACTTCATCTATGTTTGTTGCCTCTTCATCTCTCACACTCTTCCATTCTATAATATCTTTATAATAATTGACATTCCAAGGGCTTATACCACTATGCCCATATCTTATCATATGTCTATAAATGTCACTTCTTTTTTTCACCTTTCCACCAAGACAATAATTACATGGACATGGATATTTTTCCATGTCCCTCCCATCGGCTATTCTCTCATCAAATTCAAGGTATTGATCCCTAGTGAACCTTCAACGTTTATCCATCTGTAATGTTCTACACATAGCAACAAAAAATTATAGACTAAGAGACAAAAACTATTTTTTTTAATTGGAAGACATTTCCATAATAATAGAGTTATAGAGAGCAAATAAAATAGAGAGTTTAACTAATGATTTGTAGAAAATAAATTTTTGTAGTTTATATTCAAATTGTTGATTTCATTGCATTGCACATCTTTCAAAATCAAAGCATTACTTCATACTATATAACTAATAACTAGATGTTGATAGATGACAAAATTTCAAGTTCAATATAGTTTTTACGAAGTCAACCTATGCAGTTATGCAATTACTTCACATTGCATAACTAATAACTAGGAGTAGCTACCAATTTCATTTTCTTGTCATGGAATTCCATGAGGCCACATTTTTTTGAGGCATTTTTTTCAAAAATTTCACTACTTTGTCTATGCTACCACATTTTTTATACATATTGTCTACCAAAGCATTTTTATCAAACAGTTCACTGTCTTGTTGACATGGCTAAAAGCCTAAAAAAAGTGCTTTCAAACAAGCTATGGATGCTTGGAAAAAATCTATCAAAGCATAATAGTAAGCACTAGCATAGACAAGGAAGTGAACTAGTTGAAAAAATGCCTCAAAAAAATGTGGTCTCATGGTGATGAAATTCCATGGCAATCCATAACAATTCGCTTCTCGTGGAATTCATCATGGCATTCCATCAACATGAGACCAAATTTCTTTGAGGAATCTTTTCCAAATTTCATTGCCTTGTCTATGCTACCACATTTTTCATACATGTCTACTCAAAAGCATTCATCAAATAGTTCACTACCTTGGTCGCTATGGCTAAAATCCTAAAAAGGTGATTTCAAAAAATCTATGGATGCTTGGAAAATATATATCAAGGAATAATAGTAAGCAACAAGCTACGGTCTAATGGTTTTTTTTTTATGCAAAAATCAGTGTGATTTTATTTGCATTTTTATGCAAGTTTTAAATGCATTTTTTCTTTTGGAAATTTTTCTATTTGAAATTGGAAAAAATCTTTGTGGTTAGTTTTGTGCACTTTTTAATTGTATGATTCTCACAATTAGTGATAAAGGTAGTGTTCATGAAGGAATGGAAAATATGCATAGATCCTTTGAATTATACCCATACTGTTCAATTACATCGAATCATATAGAAAACCATTTTTTCTTCTCATAGGGCAGCATTTTCTGTGGAATAGAACTTTAATTAAGACAGCTCTTGTTTCAACTGACCACCCTCTCATGAAATTGCATTCATATTATTATCTTCCATGATATTATCATAGTAAATTTTATTATGACACCACTGGCTCCTACTACATGGCATTAGTCAAGGAAAGCCAAAGTCCACAGGATTTTGTAGACAAGTTCAATTGAAGCTAGGAGATCTTAAGAGTTCTCTCTCAAATTTTGAAAAGGTTTTGGAGGTCCACCCTAAGAACTATGAGAGATTAAAAATTGTAGGCCATATATATGCTCATCAAGGGCAGGAAAAGAAGGCTTTGGAAATTTTAAGAAAGGAAACTCACATAGATCCACATGATGCCCATGCATTTATCAAGATGGGTGAGTTATTAATATCATCATACTCCCCAAAGCAGCCTTAGATTCTTGATGCCAAAATCTCTTCTAAAGAAGACTAGAGAAGAAGTACCCATTCAATTGTTAAACAACATTGGGGTTCTTCATTTTGAGCATGATGAACTTTAGTTGGCTCAACAAAGTTTTATGGAGGAATTATGTAATAACCTATTCCTAATTATTACTTATTTAATTAATATTGTAAATGACACAAGAATATACTCCAATTTAAAGAGACATAAACTAGTGGCTAAAGTCAATTATAGCTACACATTTCCATTTAAAAGAGTCAATGGTTCTTATATTCTCTTCAAAATTCAAATTACAATATCATGTTCACTTTGGCACTAAAGGCCATAATATCATTTCAAGGTACATTTCTCATCAAGTACTTAAATAATAAATACATCAAGTTACAACATAGACTGTAATAGTCTGGTGAACATTAATAATTCTTCTTCATAGCTCGCCTCCACTAGTGGACAAGAACATGGTTGAAGCGCTTTACCGCCCAACCATGAAGCTTATGCTTCCTCGGTATTTTTCCATATTGAAGAATGCCCAACCCTGCACAGAGATTTTAGCAAGAGAACAACCTGCAAGGTGGAATCTAGTGTGTTCCCAACATCAACATGCAAATTCTATCTTGTATGCTAGAAAAATAAAGTTCAAGATCTATGCTAGGAATGGCAGAGAGTGAAAACACATAGTTCATTCATGCATAGATAATGGACAATATTGTTTGGCCAAGCATAAAAGTGTGTTGCAAAAACAACAAACAATAGGTTCTGGTAAAGCAAACCTATACTCTCTAATCCATTTGACACTCATTCCAGAAGTAACTTTATAATAAAAAACTATCTACCCTCTAGCAGCAACTTACCCATAGATACTCTAGTCAATTAAGGTATCACTGTTTCGTTTCAATATTCAAATGACTTCTCTCTTAAGTCTAATTTCTACTTAACATCTTAAGCATTTTTCCATTTAAAATAAAGTACTAAAAAAAAGAAGGTATGTCACAAGTATGTGTATGTACATAGACACATATATGTGCCTACTTATGTTTGAGTTTGTGCATACATTCTGAAGAAAAAACATTAATTCATATTTGTGAACTTTGATAGTGTTCTATTGACCTTTCATTGTCAAGTGAACAGTACAGGCCTTATAGTTTCTTATGTATTGTTGAGCATGCATTTATTGTTTCCATCTAACAATTGCAAATCTAGTTGTTTGCTTATGTACATTCTTGGCTTAAGTAGAAAAAGTATTGTCCCTACTATACAATTATAAGCATGATTCCCACATATTTACATTTATCATTTGAACACTCATAAATGGAACAGAGTTGCAATAGAACATTCATATCCCCTATTCTACCATTTAGTTTTAAGAAAGAAAAATACAATATTATCACTGTTCTATTACATAATTTCTAGTTCTCATAAGAAATTGTCCTTTTACAAGCATATGATTTACTATCATTTAGAAGAAATAGTTTGATTCTTTCACATTGAACAGAAAATATTGAAGTAAAAATCTACCATGTATCAAGCATAAGGAATAGTATAACCAAATTAGAAGAAAATATTGTTACCCAATAAATCAAAAGATCAAGTTATTAACCATCTCCCATTGGTTAAAATCATCTTAGTTATAATCGAATTTTATTCCTATGTACATTTTTGTCTATTACCATACATGCAAGGATGTTCTACATGGTTTTTCCATCCACCGTTCTAATCAAATGAGGTCCGCTTCATAGTGAAACATCCTTCATTCATTCAAGGCTTAGGAATAAAAATGAACATAGTCTTTCCCAATAATATCAAGGTTCGACATAGAAAATAAGAAATACTACATACTGAGGGGTCTATTACTTCCCTAGATCATATTTGAACCCATATATGCAAGGGATAAATCACTTAAATAGTCATCAGATTAATTTCAATAGCCCTACAGGATTATCATTTTAAATATAACATAAGTTTATGTTTGGTTCTTGAAGCATATGAGCCTCGACCTCCGCTAGAATGGTGAACCATCTTACAAGAAATCTATAGGGTTACAAACCCTCTACAAAGGGAATCCTTAATCGATTCCTACCATAGTTTATTCAAGGTGATATGTTTATATAAACAAATTTGTTGTGAAGTAAACAAATTCCATTGTATGGCAAGCTTAAGAGTGTGGCCTCAAAGAGGAACCGCTTGAGCTTATCACTCAAGGATTGGTTTAGCTCTTAGAGCTAGCCATATATCATTCTAAGAATGATCTTATACACAAAAGAAAATGAGCGACCCACATAGGTTGGCAACAAGCCATTCAACCTAAGGCCATGGCTTCACAGAAAAATGAAAGCATCGATATACAAAATATAGTTTGTTATCACTGGTTATTAGAGAAGGAAAGAATGGATATAAAACAAGTTTATATATATGTTTCTATGGTTTGGATTTACCTCAAATTTGAATTGTTGAAGCTAATCCTGGCTTTTTCCTTCGAACTCCCCTATTTTTTTTTTTGTTGGACACTGGGAACACTGAGAGGGGGGGTGAATCAATGTTCACTGATTTTTATTTCCAAGACAGATCTAAAACCATTAACAAAAATAATTAAACTTCATATAGAATTTGTAGCACATAACAGATGAAATCATGCAATCTCATTAATGAACACCATAACACCAAATATTTTTTACATGGAAACCCTATTAGGGGAAAAACCATGGTGGAGATTAAACCACAATGTTTACTTTGTTAAAAGTAAAATAGAAATAAGGGGAATGCACTTGCATTCAGATGCACTGCCTAGAGCTCACTGCCTTACAAAATATAATTGAAGTTACAAAAAAAAATTGAACTGAGAGTACAACATCTACAAATGCCAGAATTCAGTTCCACTGAGGTTCTTGATCAGATTATGAATCTCTTGACCGGATCGCACTTCTGCTCTACTCTACTCTGCATACCAAAACTATTCTGCCCTTAAATAACTAATCTTCTCTTTTCGCTCTCTTCTTGACACTCCTTCACTACCGCATTGTGTCTACTACCATGACTTGCATTCACTCAAAAAATCGTTTACCAATCTCCTTTATATACCTGCTAATCAAAAATTAAATGTATGTCGGCCTCACAATAAAATATAGTGTTTTTGCTTATGTCGGCTCAAATCTCTAATTAGAATTGATGTGTACCCACACAAGTTAGCTAGAATTTAGTAGGGACCAAAACCAAGATTCCAAACATAGGAAATAGCAAAATACATATTCCACATATATCCACAATACACCATATGAAACATGTTGGCCACAATGGAAAATAAACCATGAAATATGCTACCGAATCTCTAACTTGAACTCTGACTTAATACTATACCACAAAACTCATCAGAGGATAGTGTAAATGCTAAGAAAGATTTCCTAGAGATCCACACCATGAAATAATGATCCAGAGAAGTGATCAGATCAACTTTCCAACCGGATGTCTTGTTCTTCATTCTTCTTGCTAGTAGATTACAGAGTCTTAGTTTCCTTGCCGATATAACCAATGCTAATACTGTGGATCATACAACTAACTCTAGTTGCCATCAATGAAAACACAAGTATCCAAAACTGATCTCTCAAAGCCATAAAACCAATCTCTCAGAGCCATATGCCAATAGTCTCCCCCTTTGGCATTGATGGCAACACTTAGTGAAAAATTGACTGTGTCAAAACCAAAAACTTAGCAAGACCAAAATTATTGCTCCCCCTATGGATGTCAAGGAAATTTTTCACTGTATTCTCTCCCCCTTTGACATCAATAACAAAGATCTACTAAATCCACTCTACACTTCTCTTCTTATTCTCTCCCCTTTATTATTTTACTACACTTACTCTTACTCCATTCTCCCCAATTGATCAAAATTTGGACAACTGCTGTAAAAATTCAAAAAATTATTTTATACTTAGCTTTCATTTCTGGAAGGAATTTCTTCTAGGAGTCCACCACAATCCCAATAGCTATGATCAAGCTATTATTCTTTGATGTTCTAATAATCATCTAAACAAGAGACTCAGGAATGGTGATTGCATCTTCCAAATTTTCTCCTTACTTAAGCACTTCAATCATCTACTATAATCTTCCTTTAGTTAGGTCTTTCACTTTCCAGAAGGTATCAATAAGAGTATTCCTAGCAGAGTGGACCTTTGCTTGCTCAACCTATAGAGCATAAACCTTCTTCTTAACATCTCCATTCTTGTCCAAAGACATATTGTATTCTTGTCCAGTTCTGACAAGCTCTTTTTCAATTTCCTCCAACTTTTCCTTGTACTTGCCAACCCCATGGGGCCACTTAAGACAGTAATTGAAAACTTTATTGGCTGAATCAATGCAATGTCTCAACACATTCATTTTCTTCAACTTGGAAAGAGATAGCCTAAACTACATCTTTAAATGGGAAATTATTTCCTCCTCTTTTTTTTCCAGAGGCACAAATTCCATGGCTTCCTTGACACACTCAATTAGTTCTTCTAGGAGAACATCCTGCATAATCTCCAACTCAATATTATTAACAGAAAAGTATCTCACCATAGTGTTTTCAATAATATCTTGCTCATAAGATGGTCCATTTAACCATATGTTTGATGTCTTTTGCATACCATCCACATCCTAAATGATTTTCACTATCTTTGACTTGAACAAAGAACCTTCTTCATCACTATCTTTAGCTATTATTATTTCTTGTTCACCTGGTTTTGGTTGATCTCTTGGAGTATATTCTTCAGAAACTTCATCCTCTACATCCACAACCAATCATCTCTTCCCTTTTTCTTCAACCTTTGTTGACTTGGGTATCGGATGAGTGACACTACCCATATCACTTCCTCTCTTCTGCTTTTTCCTTGCCTCTCTGGAGGATGAGCCAAATTTAGTTAACATTACCGAGAGAGGGGTAACACTTTCCCCAAACCTTTCTAACACCTTTCTAAACAATCTTTCATACACTTGTTCAGAATTGTCAAAAGAGTTGTAATGATTGAAGATTTGCTTACAAACCAGCATATTTTCTCTCCACACTACATTGTCCTTCATAGGCAAACAGTTTAGAAAATACATCATAATACATATTTCCAGAGTGCCAAACCTGAAGGGCTAGTCAATATCCTTTGTTAATTGAACATTTTCCATCAGTTGATCCATCAACAAACTACATAGGTCAAAGTCTTCATTTTTAATTATCATTTTATGATTGATATATGTGGCACCTGTCGAGGTTGATCCTTCTCGGTTTCTAAAGTAAATCTTATAAGAGATACCATGTGCAGCATACCTTGTCAAAGGATCTTTAATCGTCACAATTATCAGAGCCCTCTGATCTCCCCTTATTTTGGTTAGGGCTTCAAACTCAACATTGCGAATTGACTTCTTCTTCGATATATCACCAACATTGCATAAGCCCGTTAGATTTATAATCACATCCTTAGAAATTTGATAAGGTTTTTCAAGAGTGAGGATATCACCATCCAATTAATTTGTTCAGAACAAACTGAATTATCTCTACATTGACGAAATGAGGGTATTCGCTCCATCTATCCAAATTCTTATGCTTTGATCCTTCAAGCCTCCTGAAATCAGTGAGCGATAACAAATTTCTTTCATCCTTAATCTTTTAGCTGTTATACTCATCTAGAGTTACGGTTCCTTTAATTTGCTTCATGTTTTGGCCCGAACAAAGTCCTACCGATCACAAAAATAGATATGAAATCAATGATCAATAGAAATACTTGGAAATTCGTTGCTAGGATCACCTTTCGCACTTTTCAAATTTTGCAGAAAATGCTCTCGAATTGTTATCCTTCAATGCATAATGACGAATCAGGGTTCCAAATGCCCCCTTTATAACTTCACCTACTTTACTTTCTACCACATTAAATGCGTTGCCCTAGAAGTTTTGGTCACTCTGCAAACTCAGAAAGCAAGTGAAGAATTCAACTGTGGACCTATACCATTTCATCCAATTCAACATATGATTGTTGATACTTCCATTAATGAATAACATGATGACTGATGACTTCCAACAACTCAGTACCAATTATACACAGGGGGACAAGATATTTTCATGAAAAAATCCCCATAGGCCACTAGCTTGATATCAATTACTAGAAGAGTTACCAGAGGGAGCTTCCGGTACAGCCTTGTTTTCTTCATCAGATTCACTTTTCTTCATATGATCTCTTATCTCTTCCATAGATTCTTTCTCTTTTCCTTTTTTGTCTTTCTATGAATTTCTTCCTTGATAAACCGGACCTCTTTTATTCATGTTTATGTTCCTATAGAATTTTGTAAGGTGTCCAAGATTGTTACAATTGAAACATACCAGACCTTTCTGTCTGTACCAACCATTCCACTAATTTCCTCCTGACCTGCATTGATTAGCAACATGTCCAAATCTTCCACAGGTATATCATTTAATGTTATTTGTATTGAAAGGCATACTTCTACATTCTAATGCTTTATGACCAAACTTTTTGCATTTAAAACATTGACCAGAAAATGATGGAGTATTAGGGTTTATCCTTCTACACTGAGAAGCCATATGTCCAAATTTATTACAAGTAAAGCAATATCCATTAAATCTTTGAGCATTTGGTTGCCTTACTGGATGTCTTCTGCCTTTTTTCTTCTTTTCAAAGTTCTTCTGTTCAGATCCAAAGCTTTATGTAAGGTCACCTTCAGTGCATCTAAAAACAATGACAAGTAAGTTATCGACAAACACTCCCTAATATGTTCAAGTGGTAAAGGGATGATAAACACTTGTGAATTCTGTAATCGTAATAGAGATGATATGTTTTTCCCTATGTTTGGAAGGATATCAAAGCTATAAGTTAGACCAAGATTACTCATGCAATCATGTAAATTAAATATTTTTGATAGTTCTTGCATGCATAATATTATTTCTATCACTAATACTCAATTATTATTATAGAGTCGATGGATTTAATCAATGACTTTTATTTCTAATGGTATTGTTGATAGATAAAAATAAATGGATATTATTATTGGTAACTTCAAAAATTATGAATTATTATATAGATCGAGCTCATATGCTTGATAATGATTGGATAGAAAATAAAAGAAGAAATGTTAGTGGTTGACTAGAATTAGCATGATATTCATTAACAAATAGTATCATTGTTGATTAAGAAAAAGTAGCAAATGGATGAGTACAAAATATTGCTTATAAAATTTTACTAATTTTGTATTTTATAAAAGATAGAATGTTTGCACAATAAAGAAACTCTTATTAGAAATATAGTTCAAATAAATCGAAAAGGTCTGAAAAAGAGGCATGTAAGATTGAGGGCATAAATTTAAAGATTTTTATTTTATTCTTGTTAATGCAAAATCTGTTGTTTCCATACTTTTATATTGCTAAGCTTTAAATCAGCATTCTTGAAACTAATGATAAATCATATATAAAAAAAAAAAAATTAAATAAAATAAATAAACAATAATTACCCTTTATATAATAATATATTTACTTTTAAGAAAACAAAACATTTAGAATTATAAAAATAAAGGAATATCATATACTATGAAATGGATGTCATTTGCTTCACGTAGATATTATTTTTATTATAAAAAGGGACTAAAAGACAAAGAAATAAGGATGAGATAACTTCTAGCCTTTCCTATAATTTTTATCTTTGCATTTATTCTCATTTTAAATTCATATAACCCCTTTTAAGAGAATGGGAATATATAAAGAAGATTTATATTATTTGTGATGAGAGGTAATTTGTTGGATTAAAATGTGAGGATAGCTCATTATAAAAGGATGGCATGTAGCCCTAAATAGTAATTTTCAACGCTTATCCACTTGGCAACAGATTCATGCATAAAATAAATCTTACATTGATTTCTTTCTTGGTTTTTTTTTGGTATGCCTTAGCTATAATCCATCCACATAAATCTCTTATCACCCATTTCTTTCTAACATTCATAATTTAAAAGGGGCTATCGAAAAGTTTAGCTGGGGAATTTTTGGACGAGATTCCAAAACATATTAAACTTTTCAATTTGGTGAAACAAGTGAGAGTTATGTTCATTTTATTATCGTCTTGTATTGCTGCCAATTTATAGAAATCTGGTGAGTTTAATTGCAGTCAAAACTGCTCTTTATTGGTTTGATTTTATAAAAAAAATATTTTGGGTTTTGTCCATCATTCTTTCCCCTTTTCAGATCATATTGAAGTTTAAAATTTGGTTTAATATCGTAAAAGTTATCACTATTTTAACGATGCTTTTTTTTTTAATTACAATCAGCAAATTGAAATTTGTAGAATGATTATATGTTTGATTTATTGTCAAATTTCCTTGTAAGATTTTATAATATGATATAATTATTTACTTCTTATGAGTATTAAAATTTTAATTGATGATCTTTTTTTAAAGTGAATCAGTCCTTATTAATGTATTTTCTTTATATTTCATTTTTATTTTGTAAATAGATTAAAGAAGGAATTGGTTATTGACATGTTCAAATTAGAATACATAATCTTTTTATGAAATGTACATATTCAGAAAGAGAGAGACAAAACGACTAGAGATGATAATCAGATATTTTTTTATCCTATTTTATTATTTATTAAAATGAAGCTATTTCTTTGCTTATATATATTCCTACATTTAATTTCCGAGAATAACTAAATCCCTTGAGTACTATAAGAGAAAATAAAAGTTGTTTATTTATAGATGAGATTTAGGAAATGATATCTAAAAAGTCACACTATCTGATAATATGTCTTTTCTTCATTATACTTATTTATTGACTAGAATTTGTATAGTTTCAAGATCAATATGTGAGCATTTCTATCTTTTTGTTCTCGTTTTTTTTTTGTCAAGTATAAGGGTCAAAGATTGAGAGTTGGGTTGCACATGAGGGTTGTGTGTGTGTCATCTAGTTGTTTTCTAAGATTAATTAGGAGGTTCTATATGTGGGTCTAGTCATTATCCTTGACCTTGAACTTGTGTTCGCTAGCATAGTTGAACCAGTGACATTAAGTATATGAGTATATTGTTGTCAAATTAATTGTAAGAGTTGCACTTATTATCATCCGACCAAGTGAGTGTTGGTTGAAGTCTTGTGTTGAACTACAGTTGCTTTGCGAATTATATACGTAGGCAAGGCCGTCAGTGATGAGCCCCCAAGGAATTAGGTCTAGCCCCTTAGGTTCCTCCATACTTTTCTTGAAAAGCATACTTTTGTGAGTTTTCTCTTCAGTTGTTAAACAAAATTTTGGTATTTGTGTTTAGTCCTTAGCTGAGTTGGTGAGGGAGATTCTTGGGCATTACACGTTCGCCCTTCTCATAGTTGAGACCTCGCTTGTCATTTGTATCCTTCTGACTTTTGGTTATCTCATCAAGCTTAGCAAAACTTATCCTGGACTTTTCCTTGAATTCATTTTCAATAGCAAGCTCATTTCCAAGAGTAACTATATGTCTCTCAATCTCGTGTTCATAGTTTTTGTCCTGTTGCAGTTCTTCCTCCAGCTAAATGGTTCTACTGTTAATTTTGTTGCATTCTTCAGATTTTTCTTTCAAGGACTGGGAAAGATTCTCCTCATTCTTCTTCCTTTGTTCAATCTCTTTGGTAAACTTTATTGCCACAGATTCCATCTCAACTTTTAGAGTTGCATTGTCCTTGGCTAGCTTTTCACATTCTTCTATTATTTCTTTTAGGGTTTGATTTAGATGGACATCATCCGGACTTTTGCTTCAACTGATCACACAACTCCTTCCTCTTCTCCCTTGACTCATTTATCTTATCCTTCAATGATTGAATGAATTTTTTGGCATCTGCAAGATTTTCCTTTAATTCCATGACCTCCACTTTAGATTGATCAAGATCATCAAGTACTACCATAAGCTGTTGTTGAAGACCACCAGCATCCATTTTAATTCAAGATTCACCTCAAGCTATTAAACTTCTAAAGAGGAACCTGTTCTAATACCAATTGTTGGACATTAGGAACACTAAGAGGGGGGGTGAATCAATGTTCACTGATTTTGATTTCCAAGACAGATCTAAAACCATTAACAACAATAATTAAACTTCATATAGCATTTGCAACACATAACAGATGAAATCATGCAATCTCATTAATGAGCACCATAACACCAGATATTTTTTACGTGGAAACCTTGTTAGGGAAAAAATAATGGCAGAGATTAATCCACAATGTTTACTCTGTTAAAAGTAAAATAGAAAGAAGGGGAATGCACTTGCATTCAGGCGCACTGCCTAGAGCTCACTGTTCGAAAGAGAAAGGCTCACTTCCTTACAAAATATAATTGAAATTACAACAAAATTTTGAACTGAGAGTATAGTATCTACAAATGCCAAAATTCAATTCCACTGAGGTTGTTGATCAGATTCTGAATCTCTTGACCGGATCGCACTTTTGCTCTGCTCTGCTCTACATACCAAAACTATTATGCCCTCAAATAATTAATCTTCTCTTTTCAATCTCTTCTTGGCACTCCTTCACTACTGCATTGTGTCTAAAACCATGACTTGCATTCACTCACAAAATGGTTTATCGATCTCCTTTATATACCCGCTAATCATAAATTCAATGTATGTCAGCCTCACAATAAAATGTAATATTTTTTCTTATGTCAGCTCAAATCTCTAATTAGAATTGATGCATACCCACACAAGTCGGCTAGACAAACCAAGATTCCAAACATAGGAAATAGAAAAATACATATTCTGTAAGGAAAGCTAAGGTGCGGAAACAACTCTCCTAACATCAAAACCTCAGGGAAGAATGTAGAGGTGCTTTTAAATTTTCAATTAAAGTCCAATTAAGATACACTTCTAAGAAATAACAGAAACAGAGAATATAACATACACACATGAACACCAAATTTATGTGGGAAAACCCTTACAGGAGAAAAAGCCACCACACCAAGAGAAGTCACTTTGTATTACAATAATGGAGATTACATACAGAGATCAGACTTATCTTTCTGATGTCAAATTACAGCAACAGATTCAATGATCAACCTTGTACAGAACATTCAAGTTACAATCTTTCATAATTGAATTCACACTAATCATACATCGAACTGTTCATCCAACTATTCATCGAACATTGATCGAACATCCATCGAATCGAACATCATCTACAATTACATAATATATCAATGTCATCTCTGTCTATTGAACTTCCTCACAGAATGGCCACAACAAACTAACTTCCAATGGTTCCCATTCGGCTTCTCTAATTGGTCGAAGACACACCACGTAGGATGGTCTCCCAATTGGTCAAAGGCGTTCACAATGTATTTGCATGTCGGTGAGACACTAACTGTGTCTCCCCGATGCCACAAGATCTAACTGTCGATATCAGCCAGACTCGTCACTATCGGCAAGAGGTTACACCGAGTTCACAAGCAGTCGCTCAGACTTCCCCTTGTCGCCAAGACATCATACCGATATCCATCACATGTATCGCTATTCGGCAGGACCATCGTTATTCGATGAGACATCATATCGATGTTCAAAGGTGACATAGATATCAGCTTTCTCTTCGGTGAGACTATCACTCTTCAGTGAGACATCATACTGAAGTTCCCAAGTCATTCTGAAACGTCCAACAGTCGGCAAGACTTACCGCTATCGCTAAAAGTTCTTACCGAAGTTTTCAAGTCACCCCGAGATCAAACACCAATGTTGGCAGGACTTACCACTTTTGCCAAGAGGTTACAACGAAGGCACCAATCAGTTAGCGAAACCACATCCATCGGCGAGACAATCAACTATCGCTAAGACTTCATACCGAGGCCTTTGTGCTACTCTGATACTCTGAGTGTATACTGTCGGTGAGACATACCAACTGTCGCTAGGAGTTCTTATCGAAGTCACATGTTACACCGATGACCCAATCGCCATGAGTCTCCCCAACATCCGCTAGACACCAACCTGTCGGCCAGAGATCTCCACTCGGCAGAGGGTTACAGTGAAAGCCACAAGTCACAGCGACAACACCAGTCGGCAAGATAGAAGCATTGTCTCAGCGACCTGTACAAACCACAAGGTTACTAAACTGCCAGTCGGCCAGACAATATGGATGTCACACTGACTTGGCTCTTTCAGAGGTTTTAGCCTGTGAGATTGAGACACATATTTCCAACAATCTCCCACTTGATGAGGATCACACAGGCACCTCCAGAGCACATCAAAACTACTGACATTCATGGGCACTGAGGCCCATCGAATTGGCACACCACCCGAACTTGTCTGTGCTCACTGGCTTCGTCAATGCATCTGCAACATTCTCCAGAGTATCCATTTTTTCTAATGATACCTTTCCATCCTCCACCATATCTAGTACAAAATGGTACTGTACATCTATATGTTTCATTCTGGCATGGAAAGTAGGATTCTTTTCCAAACAGATAGCACTCTGACTGTCACAATAAATTGTTATTTTCCCTGCATCAAAACCAATGTTAGAACACAAACGTTTTAACCAGATTGCTTCTTTACAAGCGTGTGGAGCTGCCATGTATTCTGCCTTTGTAGTGGACAAAGCGACTACAGCTTGCCGCTTACTCATCCAACTCACTGCACCACCATTCAACATGAAAATATATCCACTGGTGGATCTCCTGTTGTCAATGTCCCCTGCCCAATCAGAATCCACATAGCCTCGAATACTGAGAGTCCTCTGTGATTCAACCAAGTTCCCATGGTAACACAAAGCATATTCTAAAGTTCCCTTCAAATATATGAATACTCTTTTCACAGCATCCCAATGTGTCCTTCCAGGATTAGCCATAAACCGACTAAGTACTCCCACTGCTTGGGCAATGTCTGGCCTTGTACAGACCATTGCATACATAAGACTGCCAACTACACTAGCATAAGGTGCACTGGTCATGTCCTCCATCTCAGTAGGATATTTTGGACAGTCTTCAATAGATAGCTTCATTCCCTACAAAACTGGAACTAGCTAATTGCAATCAGTCATACAAAATCTCTCTAGAATAGTCTTGATATACTTACTCTGACTGAGCCAAAGTTTTCTATTCTTCATGTCCCTGGTTATTTCCATTCCTAGAATATACCTAGTTGCACCAAGATCCTTCATTTCGAACTTTGCAGACAACTGAGACTTAAGATCAAAAATCATTAACTTACTATTGCCTATGAACAACATATCATCAACATAGAGAGCAATAAGGACTCGATCACTTTCAGCTTTGTAATACACACAATGATCAGATTTTGATCTTACAAATCCCAATGACAAAACAAACGTGTCAAACTTTTGGTACCACATTCTAGGAGATTACTTTAATCCATACAAAGACTTTTTCAACTTGCATACCAGTTTCTCTTTACCTTTCTCCACAAAGTGCTCAGGCTGGGACATATAAATTTATTTTTCAAGATCACCATGAAGAAATTTTGTCTTCACATCCATCTGTTCAACCTCTAATTCATATGTTGTTGCATGTGACAAAAGAAATATAATGGATTTCAGCTTAGCTACAGGAGAAAAAATTTCCCCATAATCAATTCCCTATACCTGGGAATAACCCTTCGCAACCAACCTCGCCTTATATTTTTCCACACTGCCATCCAAACCTATTTTCTTTTTAAATACCCATTTGCAGCCCACAGCTTTTCTTCCTTCAGGCAAGGACACCAAATTCCAAGTATCATTCTTTTCTAATGATGTCATTTCTTCATTCATGTCTTCCAACCAAGAGTCTAAATCAGACATTATAAATGCCTCTTTCACAGTCCTAGGCTCATCAATGCTAGAAATTAAAGCATAGGCACAAGTAGAATCTATCAAAGAAAATCCATACCTATCAGGTTACTTTCTTTCATGAGTTGACCTCCTCACTTGTTGAAGCTGAGGTTGTTCTTCTTCATCAAAACTCTCGGAACTACTTGAGCTCTCCTCAGTTTTAGGTATATTTTGAATTTTCAATTCCTTTTTATCTGGTGTCCGAGGAATTTCAACATCCTTTTTGTTTTCTAATTTTGTCTCTGACTGTAGATCCAAGGTAGAAGGCTTCATCTCACGAAAGATAACACTTATGTTGTATAGAACCTTCTCTGTATCAGGATTCCAAAGCTTGTATCCTTTTATGCCAGCACTATAGCCAATAAAAATACATTCGATAGCCTTGTTCTCCAATTTAGATATTTTCTCATTCAGCACATATGCATATGCCTCAGCCAAAAACACGAATATGTCTCAGAGAGGGCTTCTTACCAAACCATGCTTCCAAAGGTGTTTTCTCAACAAGAGAGGAATTTGGAGAATGGTTTATCAAGTAACATGTTGTAGCAACTGCCTCAGCCCAGAACTTCTCCTCCAAGCTAGCACTGCTTAGCATACTTCGTGCTCTTTCCATCACTGTCCTGTTGAACCTTTTTGTAACTCCATTTTGCTACGAAGTGTAAGGTGTAGTTTTATGTCTTTTAATTCCATGATCTTTACAGTACCTCTCAAAATCATCAGAACAAAATTCACCACCATTATCCATCCTTAAACATTTTATTTTTCTTCTAGTCTGATTTTCTACAAGGTTTTTAAATTCCTTAAACCGATTGAACACTTTTGATTTACTTTTCAAAAAATAAAAAAATGCTCTTCTTGAATAATCATCAATGAACGATACATAGTACCTTGACTTAGAAAAAAAAGGGAAATTCACTGGACCAAAAACATCAGAATGAATATAATCAAACAAGCGAGAAGATTTGTGAGGACTAGAATAAAAAGAAACACGGTGTTGTTTTCCATATATACAATGTTCACAAAACTCGAATTTGAGGTTACAATCATCAAGCCCCTCAACCAGGTTTTTATTCTTCAAGGTTTTTAAACCTTTCTCACCAATGTGGCCTAGCCTATGATGCCAGAGCATAGTCTTTTCTGCTGGAAGTTTAACTTCCATAGAGTTTACACTATCAAGAACTTTTCCCTCTTTTCCTCCATGAGTAGTTTTTTGTGACTTTACAGAGACACTATTACATTAAACAGCATGTGCATCCAGCTTATACAAGGTACCAATTCGAGCACCCCTTGCTAGCACCATAGAGCCTCTAGTCATCTTGCAGCCATTTCTAGAGAACGTGACTTGCACTCCAATATCATTCAGCTTACTAACAGAAAGTAGATTTTGAGCCAGACCTGGTATATGCATTACATCATTGATTCTTTTCACTCTTCCATCAGGGAATTGAATTATGACTCTTCCATGGCCAACAATTTTCAAAGATGAATCACTTGCCAAATACACCTTCCCACCATCGTATTCTTCATACTTCGTGAACCAATCTCTATGAGATGTCATGTGGAAAGATGCTCCAGAATCAATCAGCCAGACATCATCTGATGGTTGCGTAGCCAAGGCTGCAATGAAGGCGTCTGTATCACTCTGAGAAGAATCATAGTTGGAAGAATTCTTCTTCTTCTTATTTTTCTCCTCTTTGCAATCCTTTCGGACATGACCAGGTTGCCCACAATTCTAGCACTTCACCTTGGACTTCTTACCAGGAGACTTTGATCTCCCCTCTTATTTGGATTTGGACTTCTTGTCCTTCTTCTTGCCTTTTTCTTTCGACCTTCCTCTAATAGCAAGGGCCTCCTTCACCATCTCAAAAGATTTCCTTCTCATCTCTTCTAATAACAAAGAAGCAACAACATCTTCCATCTTGAAACTAGATGTCGTACTCCCAATAGCCATCACCAGGTGATCCCAAGAATCTGGAAAAGAACATAATAACAACATACAACGATCTTCTTCATCAATCTTCACACCAACAGATGTTAACTGTGCAATCAACAAGTTGAAAGCATCCAAATGATCAACAATAGATCCTCCCTCCTGCATTCTCAAAGCATACAGCTTCTTCCTCAAGAACAATTTATTCACCAAGGACTTGCCCTAATAAATAGATGTCAATCTTTTCCATAAGGAAGATGCAGTCTTTTCTTCATGAACATTCAGAAGAACAGAGTCTGCTAAACAGAGCCTTATCAACCCCTTTGATTTTCTATCTGCAAGGTGCCAATCCTCTTGCTTCATGCCTATAGGCTTCGTTCCAGACACAGCAATCCAAAGATCATGATCAACCAACAGATCTTCCATTTTAAGTTTCCACAACTAGAAATTGTTGCCATTGAATTTCTCAATTTCAATCTTTCCCGACGTGCTTGCCATATTAACCTGTAATTCAAATTACCAAACTTCTACAAGACTCCCACTGAACAGAATTGATTCAAAAAAACCCAACGTACCCACAAGGATAACATAACTGGCCAGGCTCTGATACCACTTGTAAGGAAAGCTAAGGTGTGGAAACAACTCTCCTAATGATAAAACCTCAGGGAAGAATGCATAGGTGCTTTTAAATTTCCAATTACAGTCCAATTAAGATACACTTCTAAGAAATAACAGAAACAGAGAATATAACATACACACATGAACACCAGATTTATGGGAGAAAAACCCACCACACCAAGAGAAGTCACTATATATTACAGTAATGGAGATTACATACAGAGATCAGACTTATCTTTCGGATGTCAAATTACAGCAGTAGATTCAATGATCAACCTTGTACAGAATATTCAAGTTACAATCTTTCAGAATTGAATTCACACTGATCATACATCGAACTGTTCATCCAATTGTGCATCGAACATTGATCGAACATCCATCGAACCGAACATCATCTGCAATTACAGAATATATCCATGTCATCTCTGTCTGTTGAGCTTCCTCATAGAACAGCCACAATAGACTAACTTCCAACAGTTCCCATTCGACTTCTTTGATTGGTCAAAGACACACCACGTAGGATGGTCTCCCAATCGTTCAAAGGCGTTCACAATGTATTCGCATGTCGGTGAGACACTGATTGTGTCCCCCCGATGCCACAAGAGCTAACTATCGCTATCATCCAAACTCATCACTATCGGCAAGAGGTTGCACCGAGTTCACAAGCAGTTGCTCAGACTTCCCCTTGTCGCCAAGACATCATACCGATATCCATCACATGTATCGCTATTCGGCAGGACCATTGCTATTCGATGAGACATCATACCGATGTTCAAAGGTCACATAGATATCAGCTTTCTCTTCGGTGAGACTATCACTCTTCAATGAGACATCATACCGAAGTTCCCAAGTCATTTTGAAACGTCCAACAGTCGGCAAGACTTACCGCTATCGCTAAGAGTTCTTACCGAAGTCTTCAAGTCACCTTGAGATCAAACACCAATGTCGGCAGGACTTATCACTTTCGCCAAGAGGCTACAATGAAGGCGCTAGTCAGTCAGCGAAACCACATCCATCGGCGAGACAATCAACTGTCGCTAAGAATTCATACAGAGGCCTTTGTGCTACTCCAATACTCTGAGTGTATACTGTCGGTGAGACATACCAACTATCGCCAGGATTTCTTATCGAAGTCACATGTTACACCGATGACCCAGTCACCATGAGTCTCCCCGACATCTGCTAGACACCAACCCATCGGCCAGAGATCTCCACTCGGCAGAGGGTTACAGCGAATGCTACAAGTCACAGCGACAACACCAATCGGCAAGACAAAAACATTTTCTCAACGACCTGTACAAACCACAAGGTTACTAAACTGCCAGTCGGCCAGACAATATGGATCTCACACCGACTTGGCTCTTTCAGAGGTTTTAGCCTGTGAGATTGAGACATATATTTCCAACATATTCCACATACATCCACGATACACCATATGAAACATATCGGCCACAATGGGAAATAAACCATGAAACATGCTACCGAATCTCTAACTCGAACTCTGACTTAATACTATACCACAAAACTCATCAAAGGATAGTGTAAATGCTAAGAAATATTTCTTGGAGATCCACACCAAAAAATAATGATCTAGAGAGGTGATCGGATCAACTTGCCAATTGGATGTCCTATTCTTCATTCTTCTTGACGGTAGATTACAAAGTCTTAGTTTCCTTGCCAGTATAACCAATTCTAATACTGTGGATCATATAGCTAACTCTAGTTGCCATCAATGACAACACAAGTAGCCAAAACCGATCTCTAAGAGCCATATGTCGGCATTTTCCTTCCTTTGACCCACCTTTTTCTCTAATTTTTCCTTTGCCCACTACCTATGTTATTCTAAAATGGAAACAAAATATTTATTTGCATGCCAAGGCAGAGACATTATGGCCTAGTTGTTGGCCACTACACAAATTTAAATTTTTCCATTACATTTGTGGCAAGCATTACTGCCACCTTCGTAGTCATTCTTAATTATCAACCCGATATTAGTATGCTATTAGTTATCATTTGAATTCAACACATATACATTTGAATAAGCATTCAAACATACATATATTTATATATATGTATGTATATATATAAGTAGTATATATTTATATACATATATGTGTTTATTTAAATGAATTCCATTCTCATTTACCATACCTTTTACACTTGCATATACACACATATATACATATATATACATACACACATATATATACATACATACATACATACATATATATATATATACACACACACATATATACATTTATATATATATACAAATATGTATATTATATATGTATGTATATATATATACATATACATATATATACATATGTATGTATGTATATATATGTATATATATATATATGATACATACATACATACATATATGGATATATATATGTATGCATGTTATATATATGTATATATATGTGTATGTGTGTGTGTGTGTATTTAGTCACATATTATATAATAATATATATATATATATGTATGTATATATATATGTATATGTATATATATATATATGTATATATATGTATATATATATATGTATGTATATATATGTATATGTATATATATGTATAATGTATATGTATATTTTATATACATATTTACTTCCATGTTTAATTGTTTGTTATGGATTACAAGTTCCATACAATATCACTTTCAATGGAGAACTTAAATTCAAATTTGAGCATCTCTATACATATATATATATATATATAAAGAAATCTTATTTTTGTTTCATCAAATACAGATTTTTAAATGGGAAAATTTTATATCTTCAAGCCATATATTTCCAAACACTAAATTAGTTAAAATCAAGAAATTTTCATTCTCAGACATATGCAACTTGATTAAAATGCAAATCATCATTTCCTTCCATGGTGTGTGCACCCAGATTCCAACTGACTTACCGTTCAATTCAGCTAAACAATCCTACTTCAACCATGTTCTCATCCTTCATCCTATCACCCTACTACTACACATACTTGCAAATTGATCGGTAATGTTCAATCCATGATGACATATATATATATAAATGGTATTTTTAGGATTTCATAAAGTCAACACTAGTCAACTCCTCATATTCAACACACAAATATTCCAGAATCTCCTTTTAATATTTAATTGAATTTCATCAACAATTCAATTTTTGTATTTAAATAAATATGAAGTAAAATTGGGTTATGACACATTAAGGAGTGATGTTCTACCTCTACATAAATTTATGTGGTCAATCTTGTGCATTTTTTACTTGTAGGATTCTCACACTTGGTGAAAAGGGAGTGTTCATGAAGGAATAGAAAAGATGTGTAGAGCCTTTGAATTATACCCATACTATGCAATGGCATTGAATCATTTAGCAAACCATTTTTTCTTCACTACAAGGCAGCATTTTCTTGTGGAACAGTTGATTGAGACATCTCTTGTTTCAACTAACCACCCTCTTAGGAAATCTCATTCATATTATAATTTTGCATGATCTTATCATAGTAAAGGTGATTATGACACAACTGGCCACTACTACATGGCATCATTCAAGGAAAGTCAGAGGCCATAGGATTTTGTGGACAGGTTCAATTGAAGCTGGGAGATCTTAGGAGTTCTCTCTCAAATTTTGTAAAGGTTTTGGAGGTCCACCTTGAGAATTGTGGGAGCTTAAAATTTTTAAGCCATATATATGCTCAACAAAGGTAGGCAGAGAAGGATTTGGAAATTTTAAGAAAGGCAACTCGCATAGATCCACATGATTCCCATGCATTTATCACGATGGGTGATTTATTAATATCGTCAGACCCCAATTCAACCTTAGATTCTCTTAAGACGCCAAACTCTCTTCTAAAGAAGAGCAGAGAAGAAGTACCCATTCAATTGTTAAACAACATTGGGGTTCTTCATTTTGAGTGTGATGAACTAGAGTTGGCTCAACAAACTTTTATGGAGGCATTAGGAAATGATCTTCTTCCTTTACATTAGTTTATGTGGTCAATCTTGTGCAATTTTTACTTGTAGGATTCTCACAGTTAGTGAAAAAGGTAGTGTTCATGAAGGAATGGAAAAGATGTGTAGTGCCTTTGAATTATACTTTTAATTTGCAATGGCATTGAATCATTTAACAAACCATTTTTTCTTCACTGCAGGGCAACATTTTCTTGTAGAACAATTGATTGAGATAGCTCTTGTTTAAACTAACCACCCTCTCATGAAATCTCATTCATGTTATAATCTTGCACGATCTTATCATACTAAAGGTGATTATGACACCACTGGGCGCTACTACATGACATCAATCAAGGAAAGCCAGAGACCACAAGATTTTGTGGATAGGTTCAATTGAAGCTCAAAGATCTTAAGAGTTCTCTCTCAAATTTTGAAAAGGTTATGGAGGTCCACCCTGAGAACTGTGAGAGCTTAAAAGTTGTAGGTCATATATATGCTCAGCAAGGGTAGGCAAAGAGGGCTTTGGAAATTAAGAAAGGAAACTCACATAGATCCACGTGATGCCATGTATTTATCAAGATGGGTGAGTTATTAATATCACTAGACCCTAGTGCAGCCTTAGATTCTCTTAAGGTAGCAAATTCTCTTTTGAAGAAGAGTAGAGAAGAAGTACCCATTAAATTGTTAAACAACATTGTGGTTCTTCATTTTGAGTGTGATGAACTAGAGTTGGCTCAGCAAACTTTTATGGAGGCATTAGGAAATGGCATTTGGGTTGAATTCATAAATAAAATCCCTAGTGCCAATTCTGTAGCTTTTCCTATGCTCTTTAAGGATATGAAATTCTTTCATCGACTAGAAGAAGGTGGTGTTTCACTTGAGTTACCATGGGATAAAGCCACAACACTATTTAATCTTTCTAGGTTGTTTAAATAGCTACATGATACTGAAAAAGAAAATATTTTATACAGGCTAATATTGTTCAAGTTTCTTGATTATGTGGATGCATATCTACATCTTGCAACAAAGGCTTAGGCTCAGAATGAGATCCAACTAAGCCTAGAATAGATTGGGGATGCACTTAAGGTGGATAAAAACTCATCAAATGCTTTATCTATGCATGAAAAAATCGAAATGAAAATAGATGACTGGCTTAAAGAAAAAGAAATAGTTAAAGCTACACAAAGTGAATTAGATGCAAAAAAATCTTATGTTGACATTTCACTTGTAAATTAGAATTATTTTGTAGCTTTTTGCAATGAGAGGAGGGATCCAAAGGTGGAGGCACAACATCTTGAGAAGGCTAGAGAACTATATTTTAAAGTGTTGGAACAAAGACTAGGAAATGTTTATACTGCAAATGGGGTAGCCATTGTGCTAGCTGAAAGTGGTCAATTTGATATTGCAAAGGAAATTTTTACACAGGTACAAGAAGTTGCAGCAGGAAACATCTTTGTTCAGATGCCTGATGTGTGGGTATATCTAGCACATGTTTACTTTGCACAAGGATAGTTTCCACTTGCAGTGAAAATTTATCAAAATTGTTTGAGGAAATTCTATTTTGGCACTGGCACCCAGATTTTATTATATTTAGCTCAAACACATTATGAAGTAGAACAATAGCAAGATTGTAAAAGAACATTATTAAGAGCAATACAACATCATTAAGAGCAGTAGATTGATCATTTCAAATTTGTTTTTAGTGTAATGAGGGTTTCAAATTACATCTGAATTCACTGCAGAGGGCATCCCCAAATCTAATTTCTCTATAGAGGGCCTCAGCGAATTAAAATTTGTTGCAACAAACTCTGAATTCCTTTCCCTTGCCTACCTTTTCAGAATTCTCTAGGTCCTCTCTGAATCCTTATTTCCCATGCAATTAGCTCCTATAACTGATCAAAACGCCTCATGTTAGGCTAACGAATGAAGTGAGGTCAAGCAAGGTCTGCAATGAATGAATGAAGTGAGGTCAACCAAGATGAATGAATCTGCAATGAACGTGAATAATCGCACCAATAATTGGCCAAATCATTTTTAAAAAAAATTGTCTAATTTTGATTTAATGACTAACTATTTAGTCATTTTTATTTTTGTGACTTTAGAATATTTTTTTAGTCAACGACCAAAGTAGTCATTTATTTACTCATTTATAATTGAGTTTCAAGAAATTAGTAGAATTTAGTCATTTTTAGTTGTGACTAAAATTTTTAGTCACCTAGTCATGTATTTTCCAAAGTCTACTAGTGGTCAAATGTCTTGTTTCCCCACATTGGAAACATATACCACTAAAACATCTTCCTCTACCTCTTCCAAATGATCCTCTTCCATGAGAGTAATCTCCTCTTCCTCTTGATACTTGTCTCCTCTTCCATTTTCATTTTGTACGCTTGCATGAGATGTTATTTCTTCATCTCGCTTATTTTGGTAACCTTTACCATTATTGGACTATTCTCTTTCACATGAAAATTTTTCTCTACCTCAAAAATTGTTTTGCTACCTTCTTGAAATTTTCTCTTATGCCTTCAATTTATATTGGTATGCCTCTTCAATGTTGGTTATTATTATCATACTCATCTCATCTTGAATAAAATTGTGCAACCCATTCACATACCTTGATACTTTATCCACATCATCATGTCCTCCTCGAATGTTCAACTTGTATAATTATTTGATGTACTCCTGCATGTTCTTCTCCCTTTGTTTCAAATTTTGTAACTTTTTAAATAGCCCAATTTGGTAATCTGCAAGCAAAAAAAATTCCCTCAACTTTGTCACCATCCTCTCCCAAGATTTAATTTTATTTAAATGCCTCTTCGTTTCCTTTTAGTTTGTACATGATCCCACCATAGGAAAGAATACCTCTTCAATCTTGTGCACACAAACTTCATGTATTTTGGGTCTTCAATTGATTCATAATCAAAGTATTTCTCCATCTCTGAAATCCAATCAATCAATTATTTGGGATTCAAATTCCCATTGTACACATGAGGGTCCAATCGAGGTTTGCTACAATTTTTTTCTATCGCTTCCATAAATCTACTCTCAACCACATTCTCTCCTTCATCCTCCAAATCAATTTTGGGAGTTGTAACTTCTTCTTCAGCATCAATGATGTCCATAATTGGGACTCCTCTTCATTGTGTCATTTCCATTGCATCCAACCTAGTTGTGATGCCTCTCAACATCTCCATGACTTCCTGGTCATTTCATGGTCCTCTTCACCCACATCATCTTTGTGCCATGTTGGTTACCCACAACACCACCTCTCAGGGTTTTTTCAACACCACCACAAACCTACTATGATACCAAATGGTTTAGATCAAACTTGTCAGCCTTATTAGATTGGTAAAATTCACAACCAGTTTAAACTTTATTCGACAATTTTATTTGTCAATTAAAAATCCAGTTCAATATTTCACAAAACAGTGGTGGCAGTCGATTATCCCCATCAATCAGGATATTGCATAGTCACATTACAACTAATTGATAACAATTGCAATTTTATTAATGAAATCAAAATTTTGCAATCATACATTCATATCATGCGGTCTATATTTTGTTAATTCCCTATTCACACTTGCTCTTCAATCTACTATGTTAATTTTCTTAATTCCCTATATTTATTTCTTTATCCTCGCCATGCATAAGCTTTTATTCCTTTCCCAATGATTTATCTTCTTCTCTATTCAGAGAAACCTTCAATTTCTATTCATTTACCTCCTAAATGTGGTGTGGCCTAGACTTCGCTTCTACACAAATCTTTATGTATTTCAAATGACAAATGAAATTTTCATTTAAATTTATCCTTCTTTGGTATATGGTGCAACCCTCCCTATTTACATTGCTAATTTGTAGTACATATTTTAATTGGTTTTTCCTCTTCTTACCCTCTATGTGACTTTGGCATCAACTATGCCCCTTTCTCTCCCCCACCAATTTGCATTTCATTCTCTTTTTACTTGGAATTTTTTCCCTCTTTCTATTTGCCTCAATTCCCCCTTGTTTTTTCTTTTATGTTCACACATAAACCACAACCCCTTTCTCATTTCTCTTCCAATTTTCATAAATTTTCAATACTTGGTAGACTCATCATATTCTTTCTAGCATGGACTTTTTGGTAAATTCTTATTTTTTTATTCATTTAATTTTGGTTTGTACTCTTCCCCATATGTGCCCCTTCAATTTCATGTTCTCACATTCAAATTAAAATATGAATAATATTTTCTATGTTTAACACTACCAGACTGAACACCTCTATCAAAATTAAATTGTCATTTAAACATATGGATAAATCAATCAATAAACAAGATGTAAAGATGGTTGACTTCTATTGCCAGAGGTGATCTCTGAAAATAAGATGAAATATATTTCAATAGGCACCATATTTAAAATGCATATCAAAACATATATTGCTACATGACATTTTGTCAACTACTGACAACAATTTCATTCAATCACCTCCAAAATTGACCATCGAAACCAAATTAAACATCCTAAAAATGTAAAACAAACTAAAATAAATAGACCAATTTGAAATAATTTTTTTGGGTGATGTAGATCGCTAATTTGCTTGGATGCTCTTGCATCAATAAGACATGGGCACATTACTAAATGACACAAACTAAATATGTGTGCTTAAGAAAATAGAGCTAATTAAAAGAATGAGAATAATACTAGCCTAGTAAAATTACATGAACACCTATCCTAGTGTGAACACTCTAACAAGTCCTTATAATATTTTATGTTTGGTGGTGTGTTGAAATTGTTAAATAGAGATTTGAAATTGTGTGTAGGTGAAATTTTTTGGAGTTCACAGTGATGGGTTTGTAACCTAGTTGTGAATCTTACTTCGAATATACATGTTCATTCTAGTATACTTCCCATGGATATCTAGTTCCTCTAGATTCCCCTATAATTACTTCAAGAGATCTTCACGATATGGAATGGATCATGCGGATGATGTTTGAGGGGAGTTTTTAAATTATGAAAGACCACCTCAAGCACAACCACAACCAAAAGTTAGATATTCCACTTGAGGATGGTGTAGCAGATGGATCATATTAGATATTTGTTACAACTCTAACCATCAATATTTTTCAATTCTAACAACAAAGTAGAGGTAGAGGCATAGTTGCATACTCTCACCAAGTGGTTTGGGAATATGATCTTGTGAGAACAATTTGAAGGAACACCTTGCAATACATCTTTTGATGGAGACTACTTATAGATCATTGCACCAAGAGGAGTAGAAGCAACATATAGACTTAGAGACCTTGAATTAGGACCTCTTCTTGAGAGGTTTAGGGATCTCTACCTATCTAAGAACTTTTATTAAGGAAATATAGATGGAATCCTCTCTTTACAATAGAAATTCCTTACAATTGGTTTGAGAACTATTTTTTAGAGCCTTTACAATAAATTGATTATCTCCATGACAAGAATACTAGAGATGGTTTGTTTATACTTATTAATTATCTCAAGACCTTGAAGCTTGTCATGAGGTGTACATTACTCAAGATATCAAAGATAAGTCCAAAAAAGTGTGCAATAGTACACATCATTTCCAACCCCAGTAGAGGTATAGGTCTTGATAATTTAAAGCTCCACCTAGAGGTTGTTTCAAACTAAGAACAATGTCTTCTAGGTCCCCCAATAGTAGATATAATATATATTTGAGCACCACATGGTACATAGGGTGGGAAACCAAAACCTTTGTAGTCATAGGTTCCTCGTTGGGATCAAGAGACTCAAGCACAATGCAAGGTCGAAATACATGTAGCAATCTTTTAGGGAATTGATAAATCAACACTAGTAGATCCAACTTCCAACTCTCTAGTATGATTTAGTTGACACATGATCACTCTAGGGGCCCTTTTTACATATGTAGTAAAGTGGGCCACATTGATAGATTTTTCTCATATGATTTATTTCCACAAGGGGTCAAAGAGGAGGTGGTTCCATAAATATAATAGGTGAGATTGGTTGTTCACATAGAATTTTCCTAGAGTTGAGAATTGATAGGTTGAGCCCTATACCATAATCATTCAAATTCTACCATGGTTATGATTTAATAATTTCATGTTACCATCCTTTTTTATTCTAAAGCTTTAGACTCTTTTATATCCCCTTAGTGTTCCATTGTAGGTTGGTAGCCTCTAGGAAGGAGGATACATGAAAGGTCAAGTGGGCCATGAGGGCCAATTTGGCAATAAATTCCCTTGTTAGTGGCAGTGTATTAAGTCTTAAAGCTTCACTACTATAATGGACATACAGGGTGCATCCTTAGGATCCTATGCAATAATATTAAGTGTAGATTATTGAGCCAAGATTAATGTGCTTCCCTCAAAGCTGTGGGAATTAAAAAAAATTCATGAGTACCTTACAAGATGACTACCCAATTTATCTTGATAAGCTCTAGCTTCAATTGGAGTTGTTAGAAAGGAGCCACATTCATCCAAGTGTCTCTCCTTGAGATGATCCTTGATCTTCATTAATAAGGATGTGTCTCTTTACCTTTACATTGATTATAAGTAGTGAAATAAAGTAATGATGAATAACTGTTATTTTTTACTAATGATTGATGACCTCTTTGAACAGATGGTGGGAGTTAGGGTGTCCTCATCCCTAGTTTAACATATCACACTAGGACTAATGGTTAGATTGAGAAGGTGAACTAGGTGTTGGAATATATATTATGTATGTATGTGATGGATTGTAATGCTACTTTTCTCCAATAGTTATTTAAGTAATAGTAGTGGAATTAATATAAGGAATATTAGAATTAAAATAATTTGATTCATGTAATGTTATCAACATAAATGTGAATAATCAATGTAACTATAAACATGTGATAATTAATTAATTAACATAATAAATGGAATAACACCTCCACATAGATTAATCATATTAACATCAAAATCATATAGACAATATTCCCAATATTACTTGATCAATGGTTTTTAATACTTATCTATAAATATATTTTGAGAAGCTATTATCTGACACTTAGAGGAATGGCTACAAATCTAGGCTCTTCATGGCAAGGAGGAACCCTTGGAGGAACCGGTTCTTGTACAAAACACCAACCTACCTCAAAGGGCCTTACAGTTAAACTATTTGCCTCAAAGGGCCTTACGGTAAATCCCTAGCCAAGACAATCCCAAATGTACATTGTACCCCAAGTTGGACACACGTTGTGTGCCCCTTCTCCAATTTTCCCCCAATGCCATCCAAAGATCCTAACCTTCACTCCTTTGTACCTTCTCAATTTAGTTTTTCCTTTTTCTCTTCTCTCCTTGAATGTTCTCCATGCTTGAATGCTTTCTCACATAAATGCTTATATAAGCCTTAAGGGGTGGTTTCCAAACCATCACACCCTTTCACAAAGGTTTCCTTTAATAATTATCTAAATGAATAATTATTCTTCCTTTTTAAAGAGTGTTTATACATATTCTTTATTAATCTCTCTTTTAACCCAAAGGATCACAATATCCTTTATTTTATATCTCCCTTTTATTTCTAAAGGGTTATTTATAAATTTCTCTTCTCTTCGAGAAAAAAGTAACATTACATGGATGGGCATTTCAAATAAGAGGATTGCCTCTATCTCATGAAGTTCTCATACAATAAAAGCCATCATAGTTGCTTGAGCATGGCATCATTTCAAGAACTTTATGATAAATTGTCCATCATGGCTCCTTGGTCATAACACTATATTTCAAGTAATTTATGGTAGACCATGCAAGATATTGCTAAGTTGGTATTGTATTTAAGATAGGGTTGTCAATGGGAATATGATGTTGCAATACATGAAACAACAATAATTATTAGAATTTGTCAACACCTTTAAGGAGAAAAGGTTCACCAAATGAAGTATGTTGATGTCAATAGATTGGATTGATATTTCTTGAATGGAAATAAGGTCTCCTCAATCACATTTTATGGTACTTTTAGATATAGTGGAGTGAATAGATCCTATAGCCTATCATCTAGGATTGTCATCTAACATGTCCCACAACCACAATGTATTTTATATTTTTTTATTAAAGAGATATATTCTATATTGGTCTCATGTTATGGATAGGAATAATTTATAAGTAGATACATACAAGAAACTAGCTTTGGATCCCATTCATTTGTAGTGACACATCAAAGTTTGGGCCTTCAAGAGCAAGAGTTAGACTAGGTTAGAGTCTAGTGGGATTACAATGAGGTTATAGCTACATGGGAGGATGCTATACAATTGTAAGAAATTTATCCTTGTCTCTTCTAGGGATTCTATGAGGAATATTAATATAAGGAGAGGGGGATGTAAGACCCATCCATTTCTACAATCACAATTGCACTTATTGTACCTTATTATATATTTTGATAACTAGTCATTATTTATTCCCATGCAATTATTTTGAGGTAAAATTGAATAAATGTGTTATTCCTAAACCATTTTTTGGTATTGAAACTTTTAAATAAGAATTTAAATGATATTAGATTTACGTGAGATTTATAAAGGATTATAAATATTATTAATAATAATCTTAAATTCTTAAATTTAGGATGTTCAAGTGAATCTATTTTAAATGTTGAAGTCATAATTTAGCATGAATAGTAACAATTTAGACATCACATGCACTTTATGGGTGGGAGGTAATCACTCCCTTTGATATTTTTCGATTCTTCATGGATTTGGAGCTTTGATGTTGTTGATTGGGTTGAATATTCGATCATCTAAAGGATTTGGAATCTTCATTTTGTAAACATTGTAAGTGTTGATGTGTGTGTTTGACACTATCAACTTAGCTGAAAATTCTAATGAACTCACATCCCTCTTAATGGAAATTTGATTCTAAAATAAAATTTAAGTATACCAAGGGTTTGATCTTCAGGTCTTAATGTGTGGATACCTCAATTGTTCATTGTGAATATTTTTTACACAAAGTGACTTATGTATTGAAATCTAGAAAATAGAGTTAGATTTGGAAGAATAACCCAACTTATGCACTCAAAACCTAAACATTATGTTTCATTTGATTTGAATATTCTTACATTTATTTAAATTGAAACACTTCATATCCTCTAATCTTCAATATTATTAATGATTTTCTTGGACTTTTATTTATAAAAAGATAGGGTGAGGAAGAAAAGGTTAGAAAAGCCCAAATCTAAAATTTCAGTAGAACTAAAGAATTGGGTGCTAAATATTATCTTATGTTAAATAACTAGGCATTATCATAGTATCATAGCTCGAAAATGCAAGCTTAAATGGAAATTCCATGTTATAGAAGAGTCATCAAATACTCATATAATGGTGCAATTTAATGATATCTTTATAACAAGAAAGGATAAGGTTCATGTCATCTTACAATCAATAAATTCTTGATAATTAAAACTAGACATCCATTACACATTTATTCAATATAGTTCATAACAAAATTTCACTATCAAGAAAAAACCATGAAGGAAATTTAAGACAATAAATTATATTGTATAAATTCCATAATTATTGACAATTTGTCTCCTTAAAATGTACAATCAATGGCCCTTCTAGAGATGAAGGTACATATAAGAAGGTAAAATAAGAGTTAGGTTAAAAATCCATTAACTATGGATCAATCCCACATGGTATAAATCAAATAATATTCAAATACAAGTACATCTAAATCATTGAGTTCCAAATGAAAAAAAACTTGAGTGTACTTGATTCTTCATTTCTAGAAATATTTTCCATATGCTTTAATAAGGTTCTTCATCTTTGTCATTTTATTTATTTTATCTAAATTGAAGGTATCTAGTTGTTGAACCAAACTAGAGAAAATAAATTTCTTGAATCTATCTTGCATTTTAATAACATTTTCTTGATCATTATTTGGATTATAAGATAGATTGGTTTTAATTCTTCAATCAATGGCATGTCTTCAAATTTAATATCTATCACATGATCTATATGATTTGTCATTTCTTCTATAAATTCATTCATCAAATGATCCTCTAGCTTTATGGTCTCTATCCACCTTCTTATCTATGAGAGTGTTTAATGATCTAGGATGCTCTCCCTTAGTAAGACTTGTTCATCCAATTTCTCAATTACCAATAACATAGGAAGGTCTTGCTTGTTCTACTCTTACCTTCGCTTGCATTCATTTCTCAAATTATCTATTGTATCTTGCAAGTTCTTCACATCATCCTAGGAATTAAAGGCTTGCTTAATCATTTTCACTCCTTTAGCAAGCTCGTTAAGCCATTCTTTAGCTATTACAAAAAGATTTATTTTAATGATAATACCTCTTACTAAGAAATGAGAGTAGGGGTAAAAATTGTACCATCAATAAATTGTATAGGAGCAATGATTTGTTTGATGTATGCCTACCTACAATTTATCTTTTCAACTCGTGTTTTATCTTCTTATATTTTGGTATTCTTGTTGTTTCTACAAATATAGTATACTAGAATTCATCAATTTCCTAATCTCTTGTTATATGGCCTAGATTAATTGGTGTGATGTGATAATCATTAGGTTTAAGTTCCCTTTTGTCTTTATTTTCTATCAGAGTTGCAATTTTTACAACTCTAGAACTAGTTGCATCCTTGATAATAAAAGATAAGACCATGGCTCTCTTCTTAGGCTTTGGAACATCCATTTTTCCTAATATGCTTTGAAGATCAATGGAAATAGTACTTACTTGTGACCTTTGAATCTTAACATCTAACCATGTAGGCACTAAAAATGATGCATCAATTATTTGTTGTTTCTATCATACTTGTTGCTCAAGATTTGAAGAATCAACTTGTTAAAATATGATATGACCTGTAGTGTCTTGTGGAACTTGGCTAGATATATTTACTTGTCCTTGTCCTAATACTAACTCCAATTTGGACTCTTTTATTACTACTATTAATTTTTCTTCTACATTCTTCTCTACATGTATTATGTAGGTCGTATGCTTAGATATTATTATAGTTGGCACTTCTTGCAATGCTTCTTGCACTACTAGATTGTCTCTTTCTTCATCTATGGGAGTTTCTTATGGTTCTAATTCATATTGGCTTTGATCAATTTGATCATTATTATTTTTCTAGCTCAATGGAGTTGTAGGAAGTGAAGTTTCAAGGGTAGACACATTTATTTGGATTTTTTCTATAATTGGGTCCAACCCTTTATTATATTCCTCAACCATTTGTTGAGTTGAAATAATACTGTCGTCTTCCTTGGTTAATTCATCAATCATCATTTGGGCATCAAATAATTATGTCGATATGACAATTATATTATCATCCTTTTCTTGTAATGTCTTCCCAACTTGATCTTTTTCTATGATCACCTTTGCTGCTACACGGTCAATTTGAGATCAATTGTGAGGCACAGTTCAACAAATCCAAAATATATTTATATATGTTATGATAATATATTATTTTGTTTGGATGAAGATTGAGATCTTATCCATGAGTATTGTAAGTTATATTCTTTTAGTTTTTGAGTAAGCTAGAAATGGACACTATTCACTTTTTTATCTAATTCAAAATGAACTACAATGTTTTGTTAAATGTTAGTTTGAATATTTGGAGGTGTTTGGTATGTGTTGTTGGATGAATCTACATTGTGTTGAAGTTTATAGCTTGAAAACTAATGCTTACAATTTGAAAGCTATGAAAGAGATTTGGTCTTGGGAAAAGAAATGAAGTAGTTTCACTTACATAGTTTTAAATCCTTGTGTAGATTGTTTTTCTTCCAATCTTATGTGTTGGGAACATGTAGAATTGAATTTTAGCATAGATCTCTTTTAGGTCTTAAGAAGAAAAAAATCTATTTTTTAAGACTCAAACTTATGACAAAAACAAATTCTATGTTGTCATATGCAACAAACGCATGTTTCTATAGAGGTAGAAGGGTTCTCCACACAAAATATGAGTTCACCATAGAGGCCAAAGGGTTCTCTACAATCAACATTCGTCATGGTGTTTAAAGGCCCTACTATAGAAAATGTTGGTTTGTCACAACAAATAGGAATTATTCATAGTGAATATAGGGTTCATTGTGGCAACAAATTATCTACTACCACATATAGTGTATGTGTGTTTGTCATAGAGGTTGGTGTTGCAAGTATAAGCTAATCTAGTGGAGTTGTTAATGTTGTCATTGATGTCAACACAATTCAATATGTTACAGATTGTACATGTATAGCTGAGATGTTGTTGAGATGTTGTGAGTACATGGAGCTATATTTATGTCATTGCAGATGTGTTGTGTTAATGAGTTTCCAAGTGATTTTGAGAAAATTAATAAAGAAGAGAAGTCAGAGTGATGAATGTGTTCAGAATGTGCTCTGGTATGTGCTCTGCATTTCTCCTGTGTTGATCCTATGCTTGTGAAAATTTGAAGATTTGATAATGGTGATCTTGTGGTGATATATCCTAAGTTTTAGTTTCTGGTGTGATAGTACATGAAAGTTACGTTCACTGGTGTTTGAATTGTTCTGGCAGAGTTGATCTTCTGTGGAATGAGATAAATTTTTTTGCTCCGCAGTCCTCTGCTGTTTTGTTTCAGATCTTGTGGATCTATGATTGTCTTGAGATGGTGTTCTTTGGTTTTTGGCAAAGAAAGTTGAATTTTGGTGATCCAGAAGTCATGTTTCAGTATTTCAGTATGAATTTGCACAGTCTAGATGGACTAGTGAAAGGTGTTCAGAGTTTGAAGCATATTGCATTTGCTGTGGATGTATCTGAAGAAATCTGAGATGTATTCCCATGCATAATGAAGTGTGTTGCGGAGTCTGTGTCTCATCTTCTTGTTGGGAAGTGTGTACATCAATGTTCATTTGTGTTCTCATTAGGTTTGGCCGACCTGGTGTTTACACTTCATTTAAAGAATAAAATTAAATTGAGGAAGTGTGTGGTTGATCTGAGACATTATTTTTGGTCTTGGTTAAATTTTTTTACCACTCTCGTTCCTTTCCACCACAGGAATGTTGAGTTTCCGACCTAATTTGAATTTATGAAATGAGGTATTTGTGGCCGGCCTTGGAGAAAATTCCTAAGGTTGAGGATGGTATAAAAGCAAGTCAAATTGTGAAGAATTGTATGACAGTGTGATTGATGAAAGTGAGCCACAAATCATAAGAGCAGAAGTGTGTGTGTGAGTGAGTTGAGACAGTAGTACTTCATTGTGTTGGATTCCTGAAGGCAGTGAGCTAAAGGTTTCTACAATCTTTATTCAAAGTTGCGGATGTGTGTTAATTGTTGTGGTGGATACTTTGTTATGTTTTGTATCTATAGGAAATGAGCCTTTGTACTTGGACAGTGAGTCCTCTTCTGGGAAATGAGCCTCTATATTCAATTTTATAATCTCTTTATATTGTGAGTTAACCCTCACCGTGGTTTTCCCCTTATTGGGTTTTCCATGTAAAAATCCGGTGTTCATTGTGTTGATTTACTTTCTGTTATTTGTGTTTCATGCTCTTACTTAATAACAAAATAGTGTGGTTGTGGAATTGATAAGTGTTGAAGTCTTAAGCTTGAATTTTGTGACAATTGATTCACCCCCCCCCTCTCAGTTGTCCTTCGCCTGCTTAATAGTTGGAAGGTTTGAAACATGATTTCACCATGAAGATCAGAGGGTTCTCCACAATGAACACAAGTTTGCCACAATATTTGGACACCCTACCATGGTAAATATTGGTTTTTCCATTCTCCATAACAAATGTAAGGCTTATTGTGGCAACAACTCTAATGTTAGTGGAGAACAAAAGTTCACCCTAATTATAAATATTGTGACAACAATTAAAAACTATCCACCACAACATCTTAAAATTCAACACATGTGGCAAAGCGGTGAACTTGTCAAAATGAGCTTTAAAATCTAGTATTTATCATGTCTATTAATTATCTAATGATTCTAATGTTTTTATCATCCTTACACTATAATTTTTAGTAGAATGAAAAATTTTGGTATCTCTATTGTGATTATCATCCTTTATGCATTTTCATGATATTAATTAATAAAAGAAGTGTGACTTGATATAATTAGGCAACTTAAAAATGTTACTTATGTGAAATGCTATGTATACCTTCACTACTTATATATTTAATGAAATGAATGAAAAAAAAGTTGTATGTCTCTTCTCTCCCTTCTACGTTATTGTTGGTGTGCTTTAAAAAAGATTGTCCTCATTCTATAAGTTTAAACAATCATTCCCCCTTATTGAATCTACTAAATAAATTGATTGCTTATACCTTAGAAAATCAACAGTGAATTCTCATAAATCTTGATTCCATAGCAAGTGAGTGAATATAGTCATTAATGTCAATATGCTAGTTAAGAATAAGTTGTGTTAAGGAAATGAAAGATTAATGAATGTTACATAATGGAAATCATTTATCCACATCTCTTGCTTAATTTGGAAAATTAGTGTAAGCAAGAACTAGAGAATGGGATAAGTATTTTTTTATATTTTGTTGCATTTCAAACTAGTTATATTATATTATTCCCACTTCAATTGATTAAACACTAGTACTTTATTGAATTAAAATGAGTGGAAAGCACACTTCTCTACCCCTTTTCATTTACTACCTTAGAGGATTGGTCATAATGAGGGTGCTATCCCCCTTGTTGGAATCATGTGTGTTGATGCAATTCATCTTCTAGTATGCTTTTGTAATGTACGACATGTCGTATGGGGGTGTGTCTCCCATACATGCATGTTCTTTATTTTTCTCCTATCCCATGTGCATTGCTAATATGATCTTCCACATGTTCGATGTAAGGTGGAGTTGCATGTGACAATGACACCAACGTGTATAGATCACATGTAGTGCTTCATTTAAATGTTAGTTGTGTTTTACTTGGTTTTGTCCATGATTAGATTATGGGTTTTACACATTGAATGTGGTAAGCATATATTGAAATGTAATGATAAATGCATTAAAATTATTGCCACTATTTGATTTAAGACATCAACTTTACACAATTTTAATGGACCAATATTAGAAGAAATGATTAAAATTGCATGAATAATAAAGGAGATCAAAAGATCATAATGAGCTCATTTTTGGAGCTATATAGTGCACATTGCATCAATATGTTTGAGGACAGTGAGAAGGTCGGATGATTCAAAGATGTAGATTAATTTTGAAGGAAATTTTAGGTTGAGTTTTGAAGGCATACATGTTCAGGTACACGCTAAAGTGATGGGCATTAGGTGTTTCATGGTAAATTTGTGATAGTTTTTAAGCACACGCCTTTGACTAGGGAAGATGGAGTTTCAGTTTGAAATCTTGCATGAGTGTATAAAAAGACATGCTCTTCTTTGGATGGATGTGACTCTTCAAAACAAAAAGCCTACCATAAATGGAAAGTCATATCAGCATGTCTTCATTATTCTAGTGGCGATCAACATCATTGTTGCAGGCTTTGAGAGAAGTTGCAGAGGATTCAAAACTCCGATTCATGTCTTTAGTATCATCATATTTTCAATATAAAGGTATCATTTTGCAGAAGAGTAGCAGAGATTTTTGTCACATCAGCAACAACTTTCATCATTGAAGAGATCAATATCAATTTTAAAGGTTTCCATAACAAAATCCAGCAATTTCCTTTGAAATTCAATCATGTACGACAGTTATTGATTTTTCACATAATCTTCATCAAAGCCGCTGATTTTTGCAAGGTTTTCTCTTTGCCCTGTGATTTTCATTCATAATCAAGCTGAGTTTTTTCCCTAAGAGTAGAATTTTTTATCTCCAATTCAAACACCTGCATTCAAATCTGTGTTGTCCTGTTACAAATTAAGTTGCTTTACATGCAGTTATATCATCAATAAAGCTTATAAGAGAGATCAACAACAATTATTACTCTGACCTATCAAGAGAAAAATTTTAAACATAAATATTGTGAGAGATTTGTGTTGCAAGACCTAGGGGTGTTCAGAGTATACAAGATCACAGATTCGAACTAGGATTTGGTGTAAAGATCAACAAAACAAAGGATTTTTCAAATCCAAAGCATTAATTGTTGGAATTTACTTTTCATGAGCCTATTCTCACATCGGCCCCTAGTTTTTCAGGAGCCTTCAACAACAGTGTTTTTGGGATCTTCATCCCTGCAACTCCTGACAGCCCTAGAAGTTAATGTGGTAGGAATTTTTGAATTCCAGAATTTACTATGGTAGGTAATTTCAAATTTTAAGAGGGAATGTTGAAGAGACAAAAAGGATTGAAGGCAATTAATTCTATCAAGTTGGAGAAGACTCAATTTTTTGTACAGCAGCAATCTGTGAACAAATAAATGTTTTGTGTGAGCTCCCAGAAGCTCCTGAACAATAGCAACTGTGTTTGTTTATGATTGAGCAGTGATTGCTCCTGAAGATCTCTACGTAGATCCTGCTAGCAGCTCCTGAAGTTTGTTTGTTTGGTTGAGCAACTCATGAAAGCTCTCAGTAGCTTGAAGTTTGTAGCTTAGGTTTATTTTCTGAGTTTTATGCTTAGTATTTTATGTATTATCATTTCCAGTTTATTGAATACAAAAGAAAGTTGCATGTCTCCTTGTGCTTCTGCATTTTAGTTTGGGTATCTCCGTGTTGATTCAGGGAAAACAGAGTATCGTGCTCTCATCTCATTTTAAATTTTGATTATACTGTGAGCCATAGGCCCCATTTCCTCATGAGTTAGGGCATTTATTTTTTTGGGGTATTAAGTTTTTCGTGCAAGAGACATGGCTGGAGATGAAGAAAAGAGTTGGCAGCAGCCACTGTCCTTTAATGGACAAAACTATGATGTTTGGGCAAAGAAAATGAAGACCATAATGGTTCCAAATGATTTGTGGGAGTTTGTGATCAGTGGTTTCAATGATGTAACTGATCCTGTAGCATACGCAGTTCTCACAAACAACTAGAAGACCCA
>VDFB02272500.1:0-43219 GCA_007258455.2 Sequoia sempervirens | reverse complement strand
ATGTTATAGAAGAGTCATCAAATACTCATATAATGGTGCAATTTAATGATATCTTTATAACAAGAAAGGATAAGGTTCATGTCATCTTACAATCAATAAATTCTTGATAATTAAAACTAGACATCCATTACACATTTATTCAATATAGTTCATAACAAAATTTCACTATCAAGAAAAAACCATGAAGGAAATTTAAGACAATAAATTATATTGTATAAATTCCATAATTATTGACAATTTGTCTCCTTAAAATGTACAATCAATGGCCCTTCTAGAGATGAAGGTACATAAAGTTAGTTAAAAATCAATGGCTAAGAATCATCCATTAATGATGGTCAATATTTTATCATGTAATATTCAAATACAAGAGTATATCTTAGGCATACTCTTCAACAAACTTTATCTTATACAAATATGGGAACCCGTAACAAAATTAGGATGTTATGTTCCCTTAGAATACATTTGGTAGCCCAAAACTAGAAGGGATATAGGAATCAAGATCAATGTCCTAAATTATTATGGATTTTTACATCGTGTTCATGTGGCTTCATCTTCATCTATTTTTACAATAATTTTTTGATCCTTTTGCACTTCTCTCAATTGGTACACCATGTAGGTTGTTAATGCTTTATTAATGGCATCTTTGTCAACCTCTTGCATACACAAGTACATCTAAATCATTGAGTTCCAAATGAAAAAAAACTTGAGTGCACTTGATTCTTCATTTCTAGAAATATTTTCTATATGCTTTAATAAGGTTCTTCATCTTTGTCATTTTATTTATTTTATCTAAATTGAAGGTATCTAGTTGTTGAACCAAACTAGAGAAAATAAATTTCTTGAATCTATCTTGCATTTTAATAACATTTTCTTGATCATTATTTGGATTATAAGATAGATTGGTTTTAATTCTTCAATCAATGGCATGTCTTCAAATTTAATATCTAGCACATGATCTATATGATTTGTCATTTCTTCTATAAATTCATTCATCAAATGATCCTCTAGCTTTATGGTCTCTATCCACCTTCTTATCTATGAGAGTGTTTAATGATCTAGGATGCTCTCCCTTAGTAAGACTTGTTCATCCAATTTCTCAATTACCAATAACATAGGAAGGTCTTGCTTGTTCTACTCTTACCTTCGCTTGCATTCATTTCTCAAATTATCTATTGTATCTTGCAAGTTCTTCACATCATCCTAGGAATTAAAGGCTTGCTTAATCATTTTCACTCCTTTAGCAAGCTCATTAAGCCATTCTTTAGCTATTACAAAAAGATTTATTTTAATGATAATACCTCTTACTAAGAAATGAGAGTAGGGGTAAAAATTGTACCATCAATAAATTGTATAGGAGCAATGATTTGTTTGATGTATGCCTACCTACAATTTATCTTTTCAACACGTGTTTTATCTTCTTAAATTTTGGTATTCTTGTTGTTTCTACAAATATAGTATACTAGAATTCATCAATTTCCTAATCTCTTGTTATATGGCCTAGATTAATTGGTGTGATGTGATAATCATTAGGTTTAAGTTCCCTTTTGTCTTTATTTTCTATCAGAGTTGCAATTTTTACAACTCTAGAACTAGTTGCATCCTTGATAATAAAAGATAAGACCATGGCTCTCTTCTTAGGCTTTGGAACATCCATTTTTCCTAATATGCTTTGAAGATCAATGGAAATAGTACTTACTTGTGACCTTTGAATCTTAACATCTAACCATGTAGGCACTAAAAATGATGCATCAATTATTTGTTGTTTCTATCATACTTGTTGCTCAAGATTTGAAGAATCAACTTGTTAAAATATGATATGACCTGTAGTGTCTTGTGGAACTTGGCTAGATATATTTACTTGTCCTTGTCCTAATACTAACTCCAATTTGGACTCTTTTATTACTACTATTAATTTTTCTTCTACATTCTTCTCTACATGTATTATGTAGGTTGTATGCTTAGATATTATTATAGTTGGCACTTCTTGCAATGCTTCTTGCACTACTAGATTATCTCTTTCTTCATCTATGGGAGTTTCTTATGGCTCTAATTCATATTGGCTTTGATCAATTTGATCATTATTATTTTTCTAGCTCAATGGAGTTGTAGGAAGCGAAGTTTCAAGGGTAGACACATTTATTTGGATTTTTTCTATAATTGGGTCCAACCCTTTATTATATTCCTCAACCATTTGTTGAGTTGAAATAATACTGTCGTCTTCCTTGGTTAATTCATCAATCATCATTTGGGCATCAAATAATTATGTCGATATGACAATTATATTATCATCCTTTTCTTGTAATGTCTTCCCAACTTGATCTTTTTCTATGATCACCTTTGCTGCTACACGGTCAATTTGAGATCAATTGTGAGGCACAGTTCAACAAATCCAAAATATATTTATATATGTTATGATAATATATTATTTTGTTTGGATGAAGATTGAGATCTTATCCATGAGTATTGTAAGTTATATTCTTTTAGTTTTTGAGTAAGCTAGAAATGGACACTATTCACTTTTTTATCTAATTCAAAATGAACTACAATGTTTTGTTAAATGTTAGTTTGAATATTTGGAGGTGTTTGGTATGTGTTGTTGGATGAATCTACATTGTGTTGAAGTTTATAGCTTGAAAACTAATGCTTACAGTTTGAAAGCTATGAAAGAGATTTGGTCTTGGGAAAAGAAATGAAGTAGTTTCACTTGGAATTCAAATAGTTTTAAATCCTTGTGTAGATTGTTTTTCTTCCAATCTTATGTGTTGGGAACATGTAGAATTGAATTTTAGCATAGATCTCTTCTTATAAAAAAATAGATTCAAATGTTCGTTAAGAAGAAAAAAATCTATTTTTTAAGACTCAAACTTATGACAAAAACAAATTCTATGTTGTCATATGCAACAAATGCATGGTTGCTATAGAGGTAGAAGGGTTCTCCACACAAAATATGAGTTCACCATAGAGGCCAAAGGGTTCTCTACAATGAACATTAATTCGTCATAGTGTTTAAAGGCCCTACTATAGAAAATGTTGGTTTGTCACAACAAATAGGAATTATTCATAGTGAATATAGGGTTCATTGTGGCAACAAATTATCTACTACCACATGTAGTGTATGTGTGTTTGTCATAGAGGTTGGTGTTGCAAGTATAAGCTAATCTAGTGGAGTTGTTAATGTTGTCATTGATGTCAACACAATTCAATATGTTACAGATTGTACATGTATAGCTGAGATGTTGTTGAGATGTTGTGAGTACATGGAGCTATATTTATGTCATTGCAGATGTGTTGTGTTAATGAGTTTCCAAGTGATTTTGAGAAAATTAATAAAGAAGAGAAGTCAGAGTGATGAATGTGTTCAGAATGTGCTCTGGTATGTGCTCTGCATTTCTCCTGTGTTGATCCTATGCTTGTGAAAATTTGAAGATTTGATAATGGTGATCTTGTGGTGATATATCCTAAGTTTTAGTTTCTGGTGTGATAGTACATGAAAGTTACGTTCACTGGTGTTTGAATTGTTCTGGCAGAGTTGATCTTCTGTGGAATGAGATAAATTTTTTTGCTCCGCAGTCCTCTGCTGTTTTGTTTCAGATCTTGTGGATCTATGATTGTCTTGAGATGGTGTTCTTTGGTTTTTGGCAAAGAAAGTTGAATTTTGGTGATCCAGAAGTCATGTTTCAGTATTTCAGTATGAATTTGCACAGTCTAGATGGACTAGTGAAAGGTGTTCAGAGTTTGAAGCATATTGCATTTGCTGTGGATGTATCTGAAGAAATCTGAGATGTATTCCCATGCATAATGAAGTGTGTTGCGGAGTCTGTGTCTCATCTTCTTGTTGGGAAGTGTGTACATCAATGTTCATTTGTGTTCTCATTAGGTTTGGCCGACCTGGTGTTTACACTTCATTTAAAGAATAAAATTAAATTGAGGAAGTGTGTGGTTGATCTGAGACATTATTTTTGGTCTTGGTTAAATTTTTTTACCACTCTCGTTCCTTTCCACCACAGGAATGTTGAGTTTCCGACCTAATTTGAATTTATGAAATGAGGTATTTGTGGCCGGCCTTGGAGAAAATTCCTAAGGTTGAGGATGGTATAAAAGCAAGTCAAATTGTGAAGAATTGTATGACAGTGTGATTGATGAAAGTGAGCCACAAATCATAAGAGCAGAAGTGTGTGTGTGAGTGAGTTGAGATAGCAATACTTCATTGTGTTGGATTCCTGAAGGTAGTGAGCTAAAGGTTTCTACAATCTTTATTCAAAGTTGCGGATGTGTGTTAATTGTTGTGGTGGATATTTTGTTCTCTTTTGTATCTATAGGAAATGAGCCTTTATACTTGGACAGTGAGTCCTCTTCTGGGAAATGAGCCTCTGTATTCAATTTTATAATCTCTTTATATTGTGAGTTAACCCTCACTGTGGTTTTCCCCTTATTGGGTTTTCCATGTAAAAATTTGGTGTTCATTGTGTTGATTTACTTTCTATTATTTGTGTTTCATGCTCTTACTTAATAACAGAATAGTGTGGTTGTGGAATTGGTAAGTGTTGAAGTCTTAAGCTTGAATTTTGTGACAATTGATTCACCCCCCCCTCTCAGTTGTCCTTCGCCTGCTTAATAGTTGGAAGGTTTGAAACATGATTTCACCATGAAGATTAGAGGGTTCTCCACAATGAACACAAGTTTGCCACAATATTTGGACACCCTACCATGGTAAATATTGGTTTTTCCATTCTCCATAACAAATGTAAGGCTTATTGTGGCAACAACTCTAATGTTGGTGGAGAACAAAAGTTCACCCTAATTATAAATATTGTGACAACAATTAAAAACTATCCACCACAACATCTTAAAATTCAACACATGTGGCAAAGCGGTGAACTTGTCAAAATGAGCTTTAAAATCTAGTATTTATCATGTCTATTAATTATCTAATGATTCTAATGTTTTTATCATCCTTACACTATAATTTTTAGTAGAATGAAAAATTTTGGTATCTCTATTGTGATTATCATCCTTTATGCATTTTCATGATATTAATTAATAAAAGAAGTGTGACTTGATATAATTAGGCAACTTAAAAATGTTACTTATGTGAAATGCTATGTATACCTTCACTACTTATATATTTAATGAAATGAATGAAAAAAAAGTTGTATGTCTCTTCTCTCCCTTCTACGTTATTGTTGGTGTGCTTTAAAAAAGATTGTCCTCATTCTATAAGTTTAAACAATCATTCCCCCTTATTGAATCTACTAAATAAATTGATTGCTTATACCTTAGAAAATCAACAGTGAATTCTCATAAATCTTGATTCCATAGCAAGTGAGTGAATATAGTCATTAATGTCAATATGCTAGTTAAGAATAAGTTGTGTTAAGGAAATGAAAGATTAATGAATGTTACATAATGGAAATCATTTATCCACATCTCTTGCTTAATTTGGAAAATTAGTGTAAGCAAGAACTAGAGAATGGGATAAGTATTTTTTTATATTTTGTTGCATTTCAAACTAGTTATATTATATTATTCCCACTTCAATTGATTAAACACTAGTACTTTATTGAATTAAAATGAGTGGAAAGCACACTTCTCTACCCCTTTTCATTTACTACCTTAGAGGATTGGTCATAATGAGGGTGCTATCCCCCTTGTTGGAATCATGTGTGTTGATGCAATTCATCTTCTAGTATGCTTTTGTAATGTACGACATGTCGTATGGGGGTGTGTCTCCCATACATGCATGTTCTTTATTTTTCTCCTATCCCATGTGCATTGCTAATATGATCTTCCACATGTTCGATGTAAGGTGGAGTTGCATGTGACAATGACACCAACGTGTATAGATCACATGTAGTGCTTCATTTAAATGTTAGTTGTGTTTTACTTGGTTTTGTCCATGATTAGATTATGGGTTTTACACATTGAATGTGGTAAGCATATATTGAAATGTAATGATAAATGCATTAAAATTATTGCCACTATTTGATTTAAGACATCAACTTTACACAATTTTAATGGACCAATATTAGAAGAAATGATTAAAATTGCATGAATAATAAAGGAGATCAAAAGATCATAATGAGCTCATTTTTGGAGCTATATAGTGCACATTGCATCAATATGTTTGAGGACAGTGAGAAGGTCGGATGATTCAAAGATGTAGATTAATTTTGAAGGAAATTTTAGGTTGAGTTTTGAAGGCATACATGTTCAGGTACACGCTAAAGTGATGGGCATTAGGTGTTTCATGGTAAATTTGTGATAGTTTTTAAGCACACGCCTTTGACTAGGGAAGATGGAGTTTCAGTTTGAAATCTTGCATGAGTGTATAAAAAGACATGCTCTTCTTTGGATGGATGTGACTCTTCAAAACAAAAAGCCTACCATAAATGGAAAGTCATATCAGCATGTCTTCATTATTCTAGTGGCGATCAACATCATTGTTGCAGGCTTTGAGAGAAGTTGCAGAGGATTCAAAACTCCGATTCATGTCTTTAGTATCATCATATTTTCAATATAAAGGTATCATTTTGCAGAAGAGTAGCAGAGATTTTTGTCACATCAGCAACAACTTTCATCATTGAAGAGATCAATATCAATTTTAAAGGTTTCCATAACAAAATCCAGCAATTTCCTTTGAAATTCAATCATGTACGACAGTTATTGATTTTTCACATAATCTTCATCAAAGCCGCTGATTTTTGCAAGGTTTTCTCTTTGCCCTGTGATTTTCATTCATAATCAAGCTGAGTTTTTTCCCTAAGAGTAGAATTTTTTATCTCCAATTCAAACACCTGCATTCAAATCTGTGTTGTCCTGTTACAAATTAAGTTGCTTTACATGCAGTTATATCATCAATAAAGCTTATAAGAGAGATCAACAACAATTATTACTCTGACCTATCAAGAGAAAAATTTTAAACATAAATATTGTGAGAGATTTGTGTTGCAAGACCTAGGGGTGTTCAGAGTATACAAGATCACAGATTCGAACTAGGATTTGGTGTAAAGATCAACAAAACAAAGGATTTTTCAAATCCAAAGCATTAATTGTTGGAATTTACTTTTCATGAGCCTATTCTCACATCGGCCCCTAGTTTTTCAGGAGCCTTCAACAACAGTGTTTTTGGGATCTTCATCCCTGCAACTCCTGACAGCCCTAGAAGTTAATGTGGTAGGAATTTTTGAATTCCAGAATTTACTATGGTAGGTAATTTCAAATTTTAAGAGGGAATGTTGAAGAGACAAAAAGGATTGAAGGCAATTAATTCTATCAAGTTGGAGAAGACTCAATTTTTTGTACAGCAGCAATCTGTGAACAAATAAATGTTTTGTGTGAGCTCCCAGAAGCTCCTGAACAATAGCAACTGTGTTTGTTTATGATTGAGCAGTGATTGCTCCTGAAGATCTCTACGTAGATCCTGCTAGCAGCTCCTGAAGTTTGTTTGTTTGGTTGAGCAACTCATGAAAGCTCTCAGTAGCTTGAAGTTTGTAGCTTAGGTTTATTTTCTGAGTTTTATGCTTAGTATTTTATGTATTATCATTTCCAGTTTATTGAATACAAAAGAAAGTTGCATGTCTCCTTGTGCTTCTGCATTTTAGTTTGGGTATCTCTAGGTTGACTAGAAAATAGAGCAGCAGCTTTGTGCCTCTCATTCTATTTTAAAATTTTGACATGGTATCAGAGCCATAGGCCCCATTTCCTCATGAGTTAGGGAAATTATTTTTTTGGGGTATTAAGTTTTTTCATGCAAGAGACATGGTTGGAGATGAAGGAAAGAGTTGGCAGCAGCCACTGTCCTTTAATGGACAAAACTATGATGTTTGGGCAAAGAAAATGAAGACCATAATGGTTCCAAATGATTTGTGGGAGTTTGTGATCAGTTGTTTCAATGATGTAACTGATCCTATAGCATATGCAGTTCTCACAAACAACTAGAAGACCCAGTTGAAGGAGTTAAGGAGGAAAGATGCTAAGGCATTGAGTTTGATAGAAGCAGCCTTAACAGAGGCCATTTTTCCCAAAATAGCAGCAGCTAACTATGCAAAGGAAGTTTGGGAAATCCTCTATACCAACTATAAAGGGAATGACAAGGTCAAATTGGTAAAGCTTCAGATGCTTTGAAGAGAGTTTGAGACTCTTGAGATGAAGGAAAATGAGTCCATCTCAGTTTTTCACACAAGACTCTTAGGTTTGATAAACCAGTTGAGAGTGAATGTTAAAGTCATGGATGATCAGAGGATTGTGGAGAAAATCCTTAGGAGTTTACCCAAAAGATTGATGCAGTGGTGATTTCCATTGAAGAGGAAAAGGATCTCACAACATTGTCAATTGATAAGCTGATGGGTTCTCTGCAAACTCATGAGCAATTCCTAAATAGGTCTGCTACTTCTTCCCAAGAGCAAGCTTTTAAATTTCAGTCAAATGCAAGAGGAAAGGGGAGAAGAAACAATGGTGGAAGGAGATTAAGAGGTAGAGGTCATGGTAACTCTGGAAAAGGAAATGTTAGAGGAGATAGCTCAACACGAGCAAACAACCAAGAGGGAGTGAGGGAGTGAGCAGCTCTTAGACCAACTCCCGAGGAGGCAAGAAGAACAATAGTTTGAATCAAAAGAATGACAAGATCAATGTTGAATGCTACTATTGTCATAAATTTGGCCATTATGCAAGTGAATGTTGGACAAAGCAGTGTGATCAGTCAAAACAAAATGAAAATGTGGCTGAAGGAAATCAGTCCACAACATTCATCATGTGCAACATTGGTGAAGAAGGCAACCCCAAAGTTTGGTATTTGGACAACGGTTGCAACAATCACATGAGTGGTAATGAAAGTTTGTTTTCTTTCATTGATACAAGTAAAGTTTAAGATTAGAATGGGGAACAATGAATTAGTTCTAGTTGTGGGAAGAGGATCTATTATGATCTGTACCAAGCAAGGTGAGAAGGAGATACAAAATGTATTTCTTGCTCTTGGGTTAAATTATAACCTCATGAGTGTTGGAAAGCTAATCCAAAATGGATATGAAGTGTTGATGGAGTAGGTTCAATGCATTATTTATGACAAGAATGAGAGGACGAAAGTGTTTGCAGCAGTTCAAATGACAAAGAACCGGATGTTTCCTTTAAAGATTGAGACGTGTTTCTCATCTCAGTTTGTTGTTGCACCTCTCATGAATGGAAAATGTACATCAGTACAACAAGTAGCTCTCAAGAGCACCATTCAAGACTCCTCCAAGCTATGGCATCTCAGGTATGGACATTTAAGCTATGTTGGTTTTAAGTCTTTTGTCCAAGAACAAAATGATTGATGGTTTGCCAAGAATAGTAGAGCCTAATGTTAAGTGTGAGACTTACATTTTGGGCAAGCAACATAGGCAACCCTTTCAGTCAGGAAAATCTACAAGGGAAAGAGCACCATTGGAGCTAGTGCACATGGATTTGGTAGGCCCTATGCAAATCATTTCTATTGGTAAAAGAAGATTAATTATGACCTTTATTGATAATTACAGCCGTAAGACATGAGTCTATTTTTTGCAATATAAATTTGAAGCTTTTGATAAGTTTTTGTTGTTTAGCCTAGGCTGAAAAGGAGAGTGGAAATTTTATCAAGGTCCTAAGGTCAGATCAAGGAGGAGAGTATACCTCCAATCATTTTGTAATTTTTTGCAAGAAAAATGGCATCAAGAAGGAGCTAAAGGCCAGTTATACTTTGCAGCAAAATGGAGTGGTTGAGAGAAAGAATAGGACCATCGTGGAGATGGCAAGGAGCATGATGAAAGTAAAGGGACTCTCAATTGAATATTCGGGAGAAGTTGTATCAATAGTTGTATATCTGATAAATAGAAGTCCAATAAAGGAGGTCCGTGACAAAATCCCACAAGAGGCATGGACAAAACGTAAGTGGATGGTTAAGCATTTAAGAGTGTTCGAGTGTGTAACATATGCTCACGTGCCTAAAGAAAAGAGGCAGAAATTGGATGACAAGGGTGAGAAAAGTATTTTCACGGGCTACAGTGAGGAGTCCAAAGCCTACAAGTTGTATAACTCGGTCACCAAAAAAATCATCATCACTAGGGACGTGGAGTTCCTAGAAGATGAGTCATGGGATGAAGTGATAGTTTTTGACAGCTCAGAACTGCTCCCAACAGCTTCTGAAGAAGAAGAAAGTGAACATGAAGTTTAACAAGATGAACCTGTAGTTGCTTCTGAAAGTGTCGGATGAGCTCCTGAAAGCTCCTAACAGCTCCTAACAACTCCTGAAGTCGGTAGACAATTAAGAAGATAGTTACAGACAGCCAAAATATTGGCTCTTGAAAGCATAGGTTGAGCTCTTGAAAGCTCCTAAAGTGAGCAGACAGAAAGACAAACAGCCAAAGACAGCCAGAAGATTGGCTCCCGAAAGCTCCAGAAGAGCTCCTGAGAGCTTCCAAAAGCTTCTAAACTAGCTTGTTTAACAAAGCAAAAATAGTAGTGAAAGTTCAGACCCCACTCTCGCCTCCCTAATGCCAAAGAAGACCAAGAGTCTAAGGGAGATCTACCAAAATGAAAGGTATGATGAAGAATTTGATGAGAGTGTGAATTTTACATTGTTTCCTCATAGTGATCCGATTTATTTTGAGGATGCTATGAAAGAGGAGAAATGGTGTAAGGCCATGAATGAGAAAATAGATGCAATAGAGAGAAACAACACATGGGAGTTAACTAATTTTCCTCCCAACAAGCAAGTTATTGGAGTGAAATGGGTCTACAAGACCAAATGCAATGCCGAAAGAAGAATAGACTGACATAAGGCAAGATTAGTTGTCAAGGGGTACAAATAGTAGTTTGGGCGAGATTATAATGAGACATTTTCCCTCATTGCAAGGATGGAAACCATACGGGAAGTCATAGCAATTGCAGCCTAGTACAAGTGGAAGGTGTTTCAAATGGATGTGAAGTTTGTCTTCCTTAATGGAGTGTTGAAAGAAGAGGTATATGTGGAGCAGCCATTCGTATATGAAGTTCTAGGTCAAGAATACAAGGTTTATAAGCTGAAGAAAGCTCTTTACTAGATGAAGCAAGCTCCACATGCATGGTACAATAGGATTGACTCCTATTTGATGAGCAATGACTTTAGAAAAGTGTAAGGAAAGCTTAGGTACTGAATAAACTCTCCTAACACCAAAACCTCGGGGAAGAATGCAGAGGTGACTTTAAATTTTACAATTACAATTCAATAAGATACACTTGAAAAGAATAATAGAAATGAGAAATGGACAAATACACAATTGGACACCAGATTTACGTGGGAAAACCCTTACGGGAGAAAAACCCACCACACCAAGAAAAGCCTCTTTGTATTATAGTAAGGAAAATTACATACAGAGATCAGACTTAACTTTTTGATGTCAATTTAGAGCAGCAACATTCACTGATCAATCTTCTATAGAACATTAATCTCACAATGCTCTCAGATGCATACAATGAACCCACTCAGATCAATCTATGTTCAGTTGAACAACACTTTCGTTATCTCACACTATGCTTTTCATCAACCATTGCAGAGTGTAATCCATTCTACTCATGGCCTGTTCATTTTCCACAACATAATAGTCGCAACTATTCAACTTCCAACGGGTCACATTCTACTTCTCTCATTGGCTCAAAACACACCACGTAGGACAGACGTTCGGTCAAAAAATTTAACTAAATCGCATGTCAATGAGACACCAGACCGCATCTCCCCGATGCCAAAATGCCTGATCACATAGCTATCGGCAAGACCAAATGTATCAGAAAAACCCTAAGAAATCAAACTGATAACATATCAAGTCTCCTCGATATCACAAGAAAACCAACTGCCCATCGGCAAGAGTCACCACCATTGACAAGAGATCATACTGAATACAAACCCATCAGCCAGACTCACTCTATCGACAATACATCTCACCAATGCCCACTGTAGAACCATCGAAAAGACCATCGTTGTTGCTAGGACTTCCAAGAAGCTCAAACATCGACAATATCCCACATTGACGCAGAATATTCGTAGTCATTAGATTATAAATAAAAGCCTGAAGAATTTAGGTATCCACGAGTTATTCCTTTTATTACCAACTTACTCGTACACCACATCTAACCATCGCATCGAACTGTTGGTCATTCCTTGTGGTCTCCACCATGACACGTATTCACTGCTTGTACATTTCCAGAGAATCAAGCTGGGAATATACAATATTCTCAACAAGTCTCCAAGAATTTCAAGTGGTCCCCACATCTGTCGGCTTGTCGCTCAATCAGAGAAAACAAAAACTTACAACTTCCACAGCAAGTTTGGAAAATCCCAGACACCACGACATTGAAGGAGATCGACTAGTCGGGAAGTTAAGAAACTTTTGAACTATGTGACAAGGTTCCAAGGTGGATTTGGGTGATAGGCTAATAAAGAAGACCAACAAAGGGTAAATCCGCCAAGTCTTTAACAGAGATGCAAGCCAACAAGTTGAGGCACAATTTCCAACAATCTCCCACTTGACGAAGACTTACTGGCTTTCTTCAAACTCGAAGTTAATGAACGTCATGGGCTCCAAAGCCCATCAAACTAGCACACCACTCGTACTTGTCTGTGCTCACTAGTTTCGTCAATGCATCTGCAACATTTTCTAGAGTATCCACTTTTTCTAAAGAGACCTTTCCATCTTCCACCATATCTCGTACAAAATGATACTGCACATCAATATGTTTCGTCTTGGCAGGGAAAGTAGGATTATTTTCCAAACAAATAGCACTTTGACTGTCACAGTAAATTGTAATTTTCCCTGCATCAAACCCTATGTTAGAACACAAACGTTTTAACCAGATTGCTTCTTTACAGGCATGTGTTGTTGCCATGTATTCTGCCTCTGTAGTGAACAAAGTGACTACAGCCTACTACTTACTCATCCAACTAACTGTACCACCATTCATCATTAAAATATATCCACTGGTGGATCTTTTGTTGTCAATGTCTCATGCCCAATCAGAATCCACATAGTCTCGAATGCTCAGAGTCCTCTGTGATTCAACCAAATTTCCATGGTAACACAAAGCATATTCTGAAGTTCCCTTTAGATATCTAAACACTCTTCACAGCATCCCAATGTGTCCTTCCAATATTTTCCATAAAGCGACTAAGTACTCCCATTGCTTGGGCAATGTCTGGGCTTGTACAGACCATTGCATACATTAAACTTCCAACTGCACTAGCATAAGGCACTCTAGTCATGTCCTCCATCTCAGTACGAGATTTTGGATAGTCTTCAACAGATAGCTTCATTCCCTGCAAAACTAGAACAACTAGTTGCTTGCACTCAGTCATACAAAATCTCTCCAAAACAATATTAATATACTTACTCTGACTAAGCCAAAGTTTTCTACTCTTCCCATCCCTGGTTATTTCCATTCCCAGAATATACCTGGCCACACCAAGATCTTTCATTTCAAACTTTGCAAACAACTAAGATTTTACATCAGAAATCATTAACTTACTATTGCCTATGAACAGCATATCATCAACATAGAGAGCAATAATAAGAACACTATCATTTTCAGCTTTGAAGTATACACAGTGATCATATTTCAATCTTAAAAATCCCAATGACAAAACAAAAGTGTCAAACTTCTGGTACCACATTCTAGGAGATTGTTTTAATCCATACAGATATTTTTTCAACTTGCAAACCAAATTTTCTTTACCTTTTTCCACAAAGTGCTTAGGCTGGGACATAAAAATCTCTTCTTCAAGGTCACCATGAAGAAATGTTGTCTTCACATCCATCTGTTCAACTTCTAAGTCATACACTACTGCAAGTGAAAAAATAAATCTGATAGACATCAGCTTAGTTACAGGAGAAAAAATTTCTCCATAATCAATTCCCTCTACCTGGGAATACCCCTTCACAACCAATCTCGCCTTCTACTTTTCTACACTACCATCCAAACCTATTTTTCTTTTAAATACCCATTTGCAGCCAAGAACTTTTCTGCCTTCAGGCAAGGGCACCAAACTCCAAGTATCATTATTTTCTAATGATGTAATTTCTTCATTCATGGCTTCCAACCAAGAGTTTGAGTCAGACATTCTAAATGCCTCTTTCATATTCCTAGGCTCATCAATGCTAGAAATTAAAGCATAGGCACAAGTAAAATCTAACATAGAAAATCCATACCTATTAGGTTGCTTTCTTTCACGTGTTGACCTTCTCACAGGCTAAGGCTGAGGTTGTTCTTCTTCTTCAGAACTCTCAAAACTACTTGAGCTCTCCTCAATTTCAAGTACATTTTGAATTTTCAATTCCTCTTTATCTAGTGTCGGAGGGATTTCAACTACATCATTTTTATTTTCTGATTTTGTTTCTGACTGCATATCCAAAGTAGAAGGCTTCAGCTCACGAAAAATAACACTTTTGTTGTATAGAACCTTCTTTGTATCAGGATTCCAAAGCTTGTATCCTCTTATGCCAGCACTATAACCAATAAAAATACATTTAACAGCCTTGTTTTCCAATTTAGACCTTTTTTCATTCGGTACATATGCATATGTCTCACAGTCAAAGACACGAATATGTCTCAGAGAGGGCTTCTTTCCAGACCATGCTTCCAAAGGTGTTTTCTCAACAAGAGCGAAATTAGGAGAACGGTTTATTAAGTAACATGTTGCAACTGCCTCAACCCATAACTTCTCCTCCAAGCCAACACTACTTAGCATACTTCGTGCTCTTTCCATTACTGTCATGTTGAACCTTTCAGCAACTCCATTTTGTTGCAGAGTGTAGGGTGTAGTTTTATGTCTTTTGATTCCATGATCTTTGCAGTACCTTTCGAACTCATCAGAAGAAAACTCACCGCCATTGTCAGTCCTTAAACATTTTATTTTTCTTCTAGTCTGATTTTTCACAAGGTTTTTAAATTCCTTAAAATGACTGGACACTTTTGATTTACTTTTCAAAAAATAAACAAATGCCCTTCTTGAATAATCATCAATGAACGATACATAATATCTTGATTTAGACAAAGAAGGAACATTTACTAGACCAAAAACATCATAATGAATGTAATAAAGTAAACCAGAAGATTTATGAGGACTGGAGTAAAATGAAACATGGTGTTGTTTACCATATATACAATGTTCACAAAATTTGAATTCAAGATTACAGTCATCAAGCCCTTCAACCAGGTTTTTATTCTTCAAGGTTTTTAAACTTTTTTCTCCAATATGGCCTAGCCTATGATGCCAGAGCATAGTCTTTTCTGCTGGAAGTTTAACTTCCATAAAGTTTGCACTATTAGGAACATGTTTCTCCTTTTCTCCATGAGTATCATTTTGTGACTTTATAGAGACAATATTGCATTGCACAGCATGTGCATCCAACTTATACAAGGTACCAATACGAGCACCCCTAGCTAAATACACTTGCCAAATACTTAACGTGACTTGCACTCCAACATCGTTCAGCTTACTAACAGATAGTAAATTTTGAGCCAAACCTGGTATATGCATTACATCATTTATTTCCTTCACTCTTCTATCAGGGAATTGAATTCTGACTCTTCCATGACCAACTATTTCTAGAGATGAATCACTTGCCAAATACACCCTTCCACCATCATATTTTTCATACTTAGTGAACCAATCTCTATGAGATGTCATGTGGAAAGATGCTCTAGAATCAATCAGCCAGACATCATCTGATGTCTGTGTAGCCAAGGTTGCAATGAAAGCGTCTGCATCACTCTGAGAAGAATCATTATCAAAAGAATACTTCTTCTTTTTCTCCTCTTTGCAATCCTTTCGGAAATGACTAGGTTGCCCACAATTCCAGCACTTCACCTTGGACTTCTTGCTAGGAGACTTTGATCTCCCTTCTAGTTTCGATTTGGACTTCTTATCCTTCTTCTTGCCTTTTTCTTTCTATCTGCCTCTAACAGCAAGAGCCTCCTTTGCCATCTCAGAAGATTTTCTTCTCATCTCTTCTAATAACAAAGAAGCAACAACATATTCCATCTTAAAATTGGATGTCGTACTCCCAATATCCATCACCAAGTGATCCCAAGAATCTGGCAAAGAACATAACAATAGCATACAGTGATCTTCTTCATCAATCTTCACACCCATAGATCCTAACTGAGCAATCAACATGTTGAAAGCATTCAAAAGATCAGCAATAGATGCTCCTTGCATTTTCAAAGAGTATAGTTTCTTCCTCAAGAACAACTTATTCACCAAGGACTTGCCCTGATAAATAGCTCCCAGTCTTTTCCACAAAGATGTAGTCTTTTCTTCATGAACATTTAGAAGAACAGAGTCTGCTAAACAGAGCCTTATCAGCCCCTTTGATTTTTGATCTGTGAGGTCCCAATCCTCTTGCTTCATGCCTATAGGTTTCGTTCCAGAAATAGCAAGCCAAATATCATGGTCAACCAACAGATCTTCCATTTTAAGTTTCCACAACTAAAAATTGTTGCCATTGAATTTCTCAATTTCAATCTTTCCCGATGTGCTTGCAATCTTAAACTGTAACTTGAATTACCAGACTTCTACAAGACTCCCATTGAACAGAATTGACACAAAAACCCAATATACCCACAAGGATAACACAACTGGCCAGGCTCTGATACCACTTGTAAGTAAAGTTTAGGTGCGGAACAAACTCTCCTAACGCCAAAACCTCGGGGAAGAATGCAGAGGTAACTTTAAATTTTGCAATTACAGTTCAATAAGATACACTTGAAAAGAATAACAGAAAAGATAAATGGACACATACACAATTGGACACCAGATTTACGGGAGAAAAACCCACCACACCAAGAAAAGCCTCTTTGTATTACAATAAGGAAAATTACATACAGAGATCAGACTTAACTTTTTGATGTCAATTTATAGCAACAACATTCACTAATCAATCTTGTATAGAACATTAATCTCACAATGCTCTTAGACACATACAATGAACCCACACAGATCAATCTGTGTTCAATTGAGCAACACTTTTGTTATCTCACACTGCTCTCTTCATCAACCATTGCAGAGTGTAATCCATTCTACTCACGGCTTGTTCGTTTTCCATAATAGAATAGTCGTAACTGTTCAACTTCCAACAGTTCACATTTCACTTCTCTCATTGGCTCAGAACACACCACGTAGGATAGATGTTCGGTCAAAAATTTTAACTGAATCGCATGTCGGTGATACAGCAGACCGTGTCTCCTCGATGCCAAAATGCTCGATCACATAGCTATCAGCAAGACCAAAGGTATGGGCAACACCCTAAGAATTCAGACCGATAACATATCAAGTCTCCCCGATATCACAAGAAAACCAACTGTCCATCGGCAAGAGTCACCACCATCAACAAGAGATTATACCGAATAGAAAACCATTGGCCAAACTCACTCTATCGGCAAGACATCTCACCGATGTCCAGTGCAGAACCATCAGCAAGACATCTCACCGATGTCCAGTGCAAAACCATTGGCAAGACCATCGCTGTCACTAGGACTTCCAAGAAGCTCAACCATTGACAATATCCCACATTGACGCAGAATATTAGTAGTCATTAGTTTATAAATAAAAGCCTGAAGACTTTAGGTATCCATGAGTTAGTCCTTTTATTACCAACTTACTCGTACACCGCATTTGACCATCGCATCGAACTATTGGTCATTCCTTGTGGTCTCCAGGTCATGACACGCGTTCACTGCTTGTGCATTTCTAGATAATCAAGCTGGGAATCTATAATATTCTCAACAAGTCTCCCAAAATTCCAAGTGGTCCCCACATCCGTCGGCTTGTCACTCAATTAGAGAAAACACAAACTTACAACTTCCATAGTAGGTTAGGAAAATCCCGAACACCGCGACATGGAAGGAGATCAACCAGTCGGGAAGTTAAGAAAGTTTTTAACTATGTGACAAGGTTCCAAGGTTCAAGATTTGGGCGATAGACTAATAAAGAAGACCAACAAATGGTAAATCTGCCAAGTCTTTAATAGAGATACAAGCCAGCAAGTTGAGCCACAATTTCCAACAAAAGCAATGGTGAGCCCACTATTTACATCAAGGTAGTTGATGGTAAGATTTCCATTGTTGTCTTGTATGTTGATGATTTAGTTTTCATTGGGGATGATGATTTCCTCATTGCTGATTTTAAAGAGGCCATGAAAAGAGAGTTTGAAATGACAGATTTAGGTCTTTTGAGATATTTTCTAGGCATAGAAGTAAAACAAATGCATGATGGTATATTTATCTCTCAAGAAAAATATGCAAATGAAATCTTGAAGAGATTTAGGATGCTTCAAAGCAAGCATGCCCCAACACCAACAACCATAGTTCTAAAGTTGAGTAAGGAAGATTGCAACAACAATGTGGATTTGACCATGTTTAAAACTTTGGTTGGAAGTTTGATGTATTTAACTACAACTAGGTCTAATATAATGCACAGTGTGAATCTTATTTCCAGATTTATGGAGACTCCAAGGGACACCCATTGGCAAAAGGGTAAAATAATCCTAAGGTATGTGAATGGCACTAAAGGATATGACATTTTGTATACAACAACAAATGATTTTGAGCTGGTTGGATACATGAACAATGATTGGGTAGGAAGTTTGGATGATAGGAAGAGCACATCAGGCTATGTGTTTCATTTGGGTTCAGGAGTCATTTTATGGGCTTCCAAGAAACAACCCATAGTTTCCCTATCTACAGCAGAGGCTAAGTATATAGCAGCAAATGCAGCAGCATGTCAAGCTATTTGGCTGAGAAAAATATTGGCAAATTTGGGAGAAGAACAAGAGGATGGAACAAAAATCTTTTGTGACAATGTTTCATTAATAACTCTAACAAAAAATCTCATGTTTCATGGAAGAAGCAAGCACATTGGAATCAAGTATTATTTTATCAGAGAGTTAGTTGAAAACGGTGAAATTAAAATGGAATTTTGCAGGTATGAGCAGCAGCTAGCAGACATATTCACCAAGCCTTTGAGCAGGGATAGTTTCGAGCACCTAAGAAGTAGATTGGGTGTTGTTGATTTGGATCAGGATTGATCTTATTTCGTCAACTAAGGACAAAGGGGGAGTGTTGGAATTTATTTCTCTTGAACCTGCTCTCACATCAGCCCCCAGTTTCACCTACCTGTCAGGAGCCTCCAACGACAGTGTTTTTGGGATCTTCATCCTTGCAGCCCCTGACAACCCCAGAAGTTAATGTGGTAGGAATTTTTGAATTTCAAAATTTACTACGGTAGGTGATTTCAAATTTTGAGAGGGAATGTTGAAGAGACAAAAAGGATTGAAGGCAGTTAATTCTATCAAGTTGGAAAAGTCTCAATTTTCTGTGCAGCAACAGTTTGTGAATAGAGGAATGTTTTGTGTGAGCTCCCAAAAGCTCATGAACAGTAGCAGCTGTGTTTGTTTGTGATTGAGCAGTGATTGCTCCTAAAGAGCTTTGCGTAGCTCCTACCAGTGAGCTCCTAGCAACTCCTAAAGTTTGTCTATTTGGTTAAGCAGCTCATGAAATCTCCTAGCAGCTTGAAGTCTGTAGTTTACGTTTATTTTCTAAGTTTTATGCTTAGTATTTTATGTATTGTCATTTCCATTTTATTGAATACAAAATAAAGTTGCATGTCTCCTTGTGCTTCCGCATTTTAGTTTGGGTATTTCCAATTTGACTGAATTTGTGCCTTTCGTTTTATTTTAAAATTTTGACATTAATGTCAAGAGTTCCAGAATTTCTTGAGAGGGTATGCTATGGTCAAAACAAATCAAAGCTTCCAGAGAAGCATTTCCAAAAACCATCGATCAGTATTCATTAATCTTGTCATATTTGAAAGAAAAATATATTTTAGAAAATCCATTATTATCCACAATTTATAGTTTAATTATTTTTATCCAATCTATAAATTTTATTTTTAGTTCACAAATATGGATTCAAGTAAAGATTGTTTAATTAGGATTTAGTATTTGTGAGAAAAATTGTGTAATAAACTTTCTTTGCATGCATGCAATATGTTATTGGCATAGAAATTTTAGGTAAGTTTTTATTAATTTTCATGTACAACTTTATAAAAACCTATAAGTGCTATGAGCATTTAGTTTACTGATTTAGTTTATTTAATAGGATTTAATTTTTATTTAATTTATTTAATAGGAATTTAAGATGATTATATTAGTGTTATGTTATGTGTTTTTATTAATTGAATATCACTTAGAAGTTTTGTATTTTAGTAGGTGTTAAAATTGTAAGTAAAATTTTGAATGTGATTATTGTGTTTAGTTTGAAACATCGATTAAAATTTTTTTTAGATGAATTAAATTTGTTTTATTAAGTTTGCAAGCTTTGTATTGCAAGTTTTGTAGAAATTGGAGATTGTAGCTTTGTGCTTGATTTCGTAATTCAATTAATCAAAATGTTTGTGTCCTTGTTTAAACTAATTCAATCATTGTATTTCACTCAATCAAATAACTATTTAGTTTTTTATTTTTAATTTTAGTCTAAAACCATGAAAGTTTTTTAATTTTAGTCTTAAAAGCATGAAAGTTTTTTAATTTTAGTTTAAAAGCATAAAATCCTCAACTTGAGTAGATGTATCAAGGTTTTAATTTAACTTGAAAAAACAAAAAAGACACCTGTATGTATTGTAAGTGTGTTTATATTGCATATTTAAAGGCGCGCATTTACTTGTGTTTGCTACATTTGAATCACCCTAGAAAATGCAAGTATAAATTGTAATTAACAAGTGCATATTGTTCATATTATGATTTTAGATTAATTTTTGTTTATAAGGAACTTTTCTTTCTAATTCAAAATGTGTTTTTCATGTACGTCTATTTTTTTCACACTAAATGATGTGAAATAAAACTATAATGCATACATCACAAAATCTATCTACAATCATATTTAGGTGTTTAGTTTGATGAAAAAATATATCAAAGGAAATAAACTTATATGATTGGGGATCACATGATTTGTCACAAAATTCATCATATTGCAAAGTATTGTAAGGACACTACCTTCTTTTCAATAGATATTTGTGAGAAATTAGTAATTAGAGTCTCCACATTATAAGAAGTCATAAAGGGAGAAGATTGTGAGGACAATCTATTCGAAAATAAAATAAAATTTATAATTAATTTGTATTTTTTTAATTTTTAATAAACGTAATTGCACATGTCTAGCTCATAATGTCTTTTGTATGTTTGTTGAGGTAAATTAAATTGGTTTTACTTGAAGTTGGAGCTCATGGCTTTCTACATGATTCCTTAATACAAGTTACTAAAATATTTGTCACTAAAATCAATGTCAATTTGAAGTCATTGTTAAGAACAATCCCTACAAATCCCTTAGCATCTAAACCCAAATATTGAACTTATATACTAAATGTAAAGATTTACCATGTTAATCTTATGAAGAATGATTTATAGATACCATATCTAAACTCCTTTCAACAGCATTCTAACATATAGAACAACACTTAGGAAATAGCAAGAAAAGAGAGAAGAATAGAACAACCATAGATAAGAGTGACAAATATATACCCTAAAAAATCCCAACCTTCAAAGCATAATCTCTTAACTTCTTATTCATCAACAATGTTACAATATAGTCACAAAGCCATTATACTTCAATGAGATCAACACTCTTTAAGAAATTTGAGAGATAAAAATGTTGGTTAATTCTAAGGTTAAGCATTAAATTGAACTTTGATGTTGCCTCGAGGAGTAGTCTTGGAGTTATGAGTGCAAGGTAGTTGCTTCATGATAAGAAGGGAGCCTCCTATTGGAGGCACTCAAAATATTGGTTCAAAAACCAACAATAAAGTTAAATAAGAAGCTCTCAACAAAGATTAATCTTGATTTACAAGGAGGGTTATAGAGAGTAAGAGATAACTCCCAAGTGGTTGTATAGGGCTCATTTAAAAGTAGTAGCCCTAATTGGCACATGAGAGCTTATGTTAGAGAAGCTATATATGGATTAAAAAAATTTCCAAAGTATATAGATTGCTATCATGAACAAAACCAATCTACTGATTTTTTGGCAAACGGATAGATAACACTACTATATCTTTGGTTGAAAGTATGGATACCATGGAATGGGAGGGTCTCGAAAATATTATTGAGATTGATATAAACACATGTTTAATATTCTTATTCTTGAGTCATATTGTCATTTAGTGGTACTAGGCCCTTTGAGCATTTGTGTGTGTTTGCAATGGTTGTGTTGAATGTTCAAGATCATGCAAATGGTGAGCTCATAAACTATGTAGTAATGAGTGGGTAGTCTTCCAAGCATTGGAGGTTAAGGCTTTCTTGAATGTTTTATTTGCTAGTACAATGTGGTGTCTTATTTTTTAGCGATGGAGCATCCGCTTGGCTTTCTTTGGGCTAGTAGGTTTCTTTTTAATGGTAGAATCAAGAGTTTGATCCGCTAGGGATCCTCTTAGGAAAGGCTAGGTCTCATATTATATTGAAAAGATTATGCAACCTCTAAATCTTGTTAAATTGATTCTAGGTCTCATAGGTGTGGCAAACACAAGCCACTTTTGGTCATGGGCGACTATTCTAGCCAAGTTCCACATGAAGCTTGAGGAGGTGGTAAGTAATGTTGTTGTGAGACGATGAATAGAAATTATTTTATCATTTAATGTAGTATATGAGGTTATGGAGTCACTTTAGAAATGCCTCCTTTTGTTTGTTTTACCCCTATGGTGACTAAAGATGAAGTGAGCTAAGGAGTTTAATATCCCAAGTAGCGAAGTAGGGAATTCAATGGACTTATTTGAGGATTTTAGGAAAGTTACAAAACACATCATTATTTCTCATCATCATGGGCTATTTTAAGTTATGAGTGGGTATTCTCTCCCTACATATGGTAGTCATAATTTGTCTCATTCAACAAGGGTTGAATTAATTGATGGTGTTTGTACGTCTAGTATAGAATATGTTGCTTCTCAAGTCATTGTGAAGGTAATATATATGTTGAGGGAGAGCATGGAAAGAGATCATTGGAGGTCTATTTTTAAATATATTTATAGGCTCTAGGAAAATTCATCGCCAGCAATTCATCGACGGGAAATTCACTGAAGGAAAATTAACCATCAAGTAAAATTCACCGCCAGCAATTCACCATGGCGGAAAATTAACCGCATTAATATTTTTTAATATATATTTCGAAAACTTTGATTTTATTAAAAATATTAATGTGGTTTAATTTTCCACCGCAATGAATTGTTGGCGGTGAATTTTACTTGACGTGAATTTTCCTTTAGTGAATTTTCCACCACGGTGACTGTGAATTTTTCGTCGGTGAATTTTACTTGGCGGTGAATTTTTCGCCATGGTGACAGTGAATTTTTTGTCGGTGAATTGCTCGCAGTGAATTTATTGTGTGTCATATTTATAGTGTGCAATTAAGTTATGGTTTTTGGTGCTTTCTAACTTTGTGGCTAGAAGTGGTTTTAGATTATTACTTATTAACTTTTTTCTTTCTATTGATAGGTCTTTGGTGCTTAGAACCTTATTCTTTTAGTTGTTAATTAGTTGGTTTAATATCCAAATGAAACCCTAGGCTATCAAGTATAATCATATCATTAGAACTTCACAAAAGAAATCAACAATAATAAATGCATTGAACTATCAAGAGTAGATCTTCAATATAAATATTGTTGAAAGATACAAATGAAAAATTCCTATGAGTGTTCAATGTATCCAAGGTTGTAGAATTAAACTAGTATTTAGTGTAAAAACCAACAAAACAAAGGATATCCAAAGCATCAAAATGTTAGATTTCCATAATTTCTTCAAGGGTATACCATGGTAAAAATACTGGAAGCTTTATTAAAATCATTATTTGGAGGCGAAAATCAAAATTCACTATTTTACCTCTAATTATTTATATCTTGCACATTTTTTGTTGTCATTTTTAGGAGATGAGCATATTCTAAAAATTGCATTTTTTAATATGTAATATAGTGGCCACATATATATATATGCCCCAAATTATATATATCTTGCACCTTTTTTAGTTATCATTTTTTAGGAGATGAGTATATTTTAGAAATTATTTTTTCATATGTAAGAGTGTGTGTGTATACACACACACATACATATACACTATCTTGGATACATTTGTTTCAACATATCATATGTAGGGCATAAGAAAACCTTGATTAATTTCACTAGTATACAATGGAAAGAGATCATTGGAGGTCTATTTTTAAATATATTTATAGGCTCTAGGAAAATTCATCACCAACAATTCACCAACGAAAAATTCACCACTAGCAATTCACTATGGTGGAAAATTCACCAAAGGAAAATTAACCGCCAAGTAAAATTCACCGCCATCAATTCATCGTGGCCAAAAATTAACTGCATTAATATTTTTTAATATATATTTCAAAAACTTTGATTTTATTAAAAATATTAATGCGGTTAATTTTTCGCCACAGTGAATTTTCCGTCGATGAATTGCTCGCAGTGAATTTGTTGTATGCCATATTTATAGTGTGCAATTAAATCATGATTTTTGGTGCTTTCTAACTTTGTGGCTAGAAGTGGTTTTAGATTATTACTTATTAACTTTTTTCTTTCTATTGATAGGTCTTTGGTGCTTAGCACCTTATTCTTTTAGTTATTAGTTAGTTGGTTTAATATCCAAATGAAACCCTAGGCTATCATGTATAATCATATCATCAGAACTTCACAAAAGAAATCAACAATAATAAATGCATTGAACTATCAAGAGTAGATCTTCAATATAAATATTATTGAAAGATACAAATGAAAAATTCCTATGAGTGTTCAATGTATCCAAGGTTGTAGAATTAAACTAGGATTTAGTGTAAAAACCAACAAAACAAAGGATATCCAAAGCATCAAAATGTTAGATTTCCATAATTTCTTCAAGGGTATACCATGGTAAAAACACTAGAAGCTTTATTAAAATCATTATTTGGAGGCAAAAATCAAAATTCACTATTTTACCTCTAATTATTTATATCTTGCACCATTTTTTGTTGTCATTTTTTAGGAGATGAGCATATTCTAAAAATTACTATTTTTTAATATGTAATCTAGTGGCCATATATATATACCCCAAATTATATATATCTTGCACCTTTTTTAGTTATCATTTTTGAGGAGATGAGTATATTTTAGAAATTATTTTTTCATATGTAAGAGTGTGTGTGTGTATACACACACACATACATATACACTATCTTGGATACATTTGTTTCAACGTATCATATGTAGGACATAAGAAAACCTTGATTAATTTCACTAGTACTAATGTTTTTTCTAAGATTAGCAAGGGAAAAGGGCGTTGACCTTAGATAAAACTAGACAAAAGACATGCATGCCACCAAAAGAAAAGCAAGGCACATAGACTTGCCAAAAACAACACAACTAAAAACTAGAAAACTAGAAGAAAAGGAAACAACACCATCAATAGCTAGAGGAAATAGCACCTAGGAGCCAGAAACGACTATTTGATCAGGTTCTAGTTCAAAAAACAGAGCATCAAGTGACTCATCCCAATCTTCTTTGGCGTGGACCTTTTTATTATTGGCTTTAACTGTGGGTCTTTTCCTTTTCCTTTTTTCTTTCTTTCTTTGTTGATTTTTGAATTTCTTGAGATAGACCCCATTACAACTTTCAACAATATGCCTTGTGACAAAAGTTAGATTTCGAATGGTTGATTCCATTCTATGGGTTTTTTCATTGTCACCGTTGGAATTCATCATACTCTCAATTTCCTTGACTTTCATTTGCATAGCCTCAAGTTGAGATTTGATAGAAGAGGGCAAGCCCTTCTCACTTTCAGTTCTATCATCTATATCACCCTTATCAATCACATTTTTGTTTGTCCGAAGGAATAGAGATTAACTCTTCATCCTCCTTCAGGTTTCCATCTTCATCATTTGTGTTTCCTTCTTCATCATCATCTCCTTCGCCTTCATCTTCAGTTTCCTCCTTTTCTTTTTCATCCTTTCCTCCTCCATACAACTCCTCAGCATCATCATAAAGCTCTGCGTCATCCTCCTGTCATTGCTCTTCCTCAACCTCAATCTACATGTACTCCTCTTGGTCCACACTAGGAATGTCATCCTAAAGATATCCTCGGATGAGGGAGGAACTCCTCATCCTCATCCTTATCTAAGAAGGAAACAACCTTTTTTTCCTTTAGTAGTTGATGAAGCACCCACAACATGCACTTTGGCTAACCTGGAAGATCTACGACCCCCAAAATACAAGGTGTTCTTCTCTAGGTTCAAATTAGCATCCAACTCAGCTTTGGTATTAAAAATATTGATAGATCCTCCATCTTCCTCAACATCTAGCTGACAATTTTCTTTTTTCATTTTTCTAGACTTGGCCAAAGGAGGGGCTTTCCTTTTGATGGGGGTGGCATCTAGGGTTTTCAATGACTCACTCTCAAAACAATTTTTAGCAAAGGATGGTGAGGAGCTTTTGCAACCAACTTTGACAAAACGTTTCCTCTTATTAGGAGTAATGATAAGGTCTTTCAATAGATCGAGGCTAGAATTATCACAGGACCTAGAAAATACCTCCTTGTTTTTAATGGTCTTTCTTCCCCCAAACTTGGTACCCAAGCTAGTGCTCCCTTTCACAACATTTGTAGGAGGTGGTTTAATCTCTTTGTATCTTTACATTGCTTTTCCTAAGAATACAGTTTTTCTTCACAACCACAGAGAGGCTAAATTTATAGAGGGTCATAATTAAGCCTTGGTGTAGGGGAGGATAGGTACCATCCAAAATACATTTTTCAAGAGAGGAAAGCAAATAAAAAGGGAGATTTATCTTATAGACATGTCGAATATGATTTAAAAATGAAAAGTGATAATAATGAATAGTTTGAAATTGTCCTTCAAAAGAAAAATATTTCATAATGTGTAGACTTACCAATCTGCAAGGCACTAATATTTTTTGTTTGTTGTAGCCATTCTAGAATTTCACCACCTTTTCTCCTTTCTTGAAGAAGATGTCGATGAATTTTTCATAGTTGTCATTACTCTTTTTTTGAATATCCTCTCCTTCACTCTTCACACCAATAGCTTGTTGCAAGGTGTGCACCCTTGGTCTCCTTGAGTTGTGTAGCGCAACGCTTGGGTTCGTGACATGGCTTAATCGCCTCTCATGGATTCATTAACTCTAGCGATTGTATTGAGCATTAACAGGTCGATCTTTTGGTGCAACGACAACCGTCCATGCAACAATTGGTATCAAAGCCTAGGTCATGGGTTCGAACCCCTCACTTGCACTTGGGGGGATTGTTCCAAGATATGTGCCCTTGGTCTCCTTGTGTTGTATAGCGCAACGCTTGGGTTCATGACATGGCTTAACCACCTCCCATGGATTCATTAACTTTGGCGGTTGTATCGGGCATTAACAGGTCGATCTTTTGGTGCAACAACAACCGTCTGTGAAACATAGCTTTGGTGATTAATTCTTTCATAGCTTGGAATCACACTCCTCTGATAGTAACAACTCCCTGCTCCCAGGAATTGACGAATTTAGAGGCCAACTTGTCATTGTGCCCTTCCATAGCCTTGAAGAAAGGGGAGTGGCCCCATTTTTCAAAAATCTCCCAAAGCTCGATATTTTACATCAGATCCTCATAGCACTGTGGCTCAGTTCTTTTATGAGGACCCCCCATATTTTTTCTTACCATATTGTTCTTACCAAGCCCACAATAAATAACCCTAGTATCCCTTCTATTACAATAGATAGACTTGAAACGAATAAAAAATGGATCAAGGGTAACTATATTGAAGGGTTGCCACCTTTTCTCATAAAAGCCAACTCTCTGATGTCCCATCATCCACCACTCATCATGACCTCTCTTGTTGAAATTACCATTCCCATCATTAGATCTCCCCCTTCTCCTATAATATAATGTGTATTATTAACTTTCAGACAAATACCTTGAGACTTAACCTCACACATGCAAGAAATAATTAGGAAAATCCATAAGCCTTTAGAGAATATCAATAAGATCCCATCCATAAAATAAAATCTTTTACCTTCAATTTCTTCATTAGGAATATGGTCCATTGTGGCAATTTTACTTTCCACCTCATACAAGATTTGATAATCTTTCCAACTAAAGGCCACATCACTCTTCAACCCAAAATAGGACAAACAAATAATCGACTTACCTGGACTCATTTAATTTTTTTCCTCCATTGGACACTATCTCTTTCACTTTGCACGGGAGGTCGGAGTAAAGCCAATAATTCTAATCAAGACATCATAGTCCTTCATTGGAAACGACATCAACAACCAAGTTCCTTCTCTATAAGTATGATTAATTTTGATTTGAGAGAACCCTATAAACATTCCTCTACAATCATCCATCACATTTCCTATCTTCCAAGGAGATAACGAATTACCTTTCAAGATTTGAATAATCATTTTTTAATCTCCTTCAATCTCAACATTATGAAAACCCTTCTCCTTCATTCTCGTTAATCCCCACTAGACATTAGTTGCTTTTTCCTCATTATTGGATTTTCTACCAATATTTTTAGCATACCCAAGTCAATCAGGAACCTCTACATGTCTCTTATAGCTCATCTAGCTACAACTTCACCTATATTTCCTTTCAAGCAACCATCAAAGTTAAGTTTCATCCAACCCTTATCAAGCGGTTTCCATTTGACGCTTTTCCTTAAGAGAATTTTTCCTCAATTGACCTTAGTAAGATCCTGAGTAACTCCCCAATTTTGTTTAATCTTGAGTTCAATATAAGAAGGCATCTTCTTAGCATAACCAAAGTTCAAAGAATTAATATAATCCTTCAAGTTACGTCCCAAGTAGAGGATTTTTTTCATTCCAAACTCGCACTTGGATGCCTTAGCATACAAATAATGTTCATTATGCTCGGAACCTCATCAAGATGCCTCAATTGTTCCTCCCAAATCCAGTTGTATATGAGTATGTCATCAAAGAATACCAAGAGAAACTTCCTCAACTGCTTATTAAAAATATAGTTCATACGGGATTGAAAGGTGGCTGGAGCATTGGTCAAACCAACAAGCATGACCAAAAACTCATAGTTCCTGTAATGACACTTGAATGCAATCTTATGAATATCTTCTTGTCTTACCTTGATCTAATGATACCTTGATCAAAGATCAATCTTTAAGAAGTACACTACACCATGCAACTCATCCAACAACTCATCGATACTAGGAATAGGGTATTGGTTTTTTATGGTTGTTTTGTTTAGCGCATGATAATCTATACAAATCCTTATTGTCTCATCCTTCTTCACCAAGACAACTAAAGAAGCAAAGGGACTCGAATTGGGTCTGTTGTGCCCCATATCTATTAACTCCTTAATGGATTTTTGTATCTCCTCAAACTTCTTAGGATGCTTATAAGGAGTAGTGATGATGGACTTGGAGCCCTCCTCCAACTCGATGACATGCTCAAAACCTCTATTCAGAGGTCACCCTAGAGGAATCTCACCAAATATCAAACTATGTTTATCCAACACTGGCTAAATGTCTACATGATACAAAATAATATCATCAGTAGGGGTCTTAGATGAAATCAAACATTGTGCTACCTATGCCACATCGCCATGTCTAAAAGTACTTTCCATAATATTCGCTGACACAATCCTAGGAGCACCATTAGACATACCCCTCAAAACAACCTTCTTACCATCCACTCTGAATTTCAACTCCATAGTATGAAGTTTCTGAGAATACTTCCCTAAGGAGTAAAGCCATTGGATACCCAATATAGCATTAGTATCTCCTAAATCAATAACATGAAAATCATTAGTGACAATGTAATTCCCTAATGTAATATTCAACTGTGGGACCTGTTCAGTACAATCCATGTTAAAACCAACTGCCACCTTAAAATTAAACCCCTCAAAATCTTGTGTTTGTATACCCCTCCACCACCAACAATGAATCTATGAAGTTGTGGGTTGCCCCACTATCTACTAAAATTGTCACATGTTGTCCCTGCAAGACTCCTCGAACTTGAAAAGAGTTAAATCTATGGGTACCTAAAAGAGTAGCTATAGTCTGACCTTTAACTCCTTTAGATGGTTGCTCATTTTCTTCCCAATGCTCATTATCCGAATCAGTTTGTTCATTTCCCTAAACTCCTTCCCTAATGTAATATTCAACTGTGGGACCTATTGGGTACAATCCATGTTAAAACCAATTGCCACCATAACATTAAACCCCTCAAAATCTTGTGTTTGTATACCACTCTTCACCACCAACAATGAATCTATGAAGTTGTGGGTTGCCCCACTATCTACTAAAATTGTCATGTGTTGTCCCTGCAAGACTCCTTGAACTCAAAAAGAGTTAAATCTATGGGTACCTAAAAGAGTGGCTATAGTCCCACCTTTAACTCCTTTGGATGATTTCTCATTCTCTTCCCAATGCTCATTATCTGAATCACTTTGTTCATTTTCCTAAACTCCTTACCTAATGTAATATTCAAATATGGGACTTGTTGGGTACAATCCATGTTAAAACCAATTGCTACCATAACATTAAACCCCTCAAAATCTTGTGTTTGTATACCCCTCTTCACCACCAACAATGAATCTATGAAGTTGTGGGTTGCCCCACTATCTACTAAAATTGTCACACGTTGTCCCTGCAAGACTCCTCGAACTCAAAAAGAGTTAAATCTATGGGTACCTAAAAGAGTAGCTATAGTCCCACCTTTAACTCCTTTAGATGGTTGCTCATTCTCTTCCCAATGCTCATTATCCGAATCACTTTGTTCATTTCCCTGAACTCCTTCCCCTCCCCCTTCCTCCTCATCATCTAAAACTACCTCAATGTAATGCACCTTACCTTTTTCCCAATCACCTATGGCTAGGTTCCGAAGGTTCTTTGTAGCTAAAACATAGCTTTTTTCTATGTAATTAATTTCAAACCTTATCATCCATGTAGTTCTTTTTAGGCCCATCCCTTTGAAAAGATTTCTTATTTTCTCTCTTTTGTTGGAAGGGTTTAGGCTAAAATTTGTTTTTATGGGTTGAACTTTTCATGTTCCTAGCCCTCTAATCCAATCACAAAGTGGCTCTACTAATCCTTCTATAAACAAAACTATTGACCTGTGTTCTAACACATCTGTGACCATAACAAACAACTTCTAAAGCTCTAAAATATATGCATCAACCAAGCCAACCTGTTCCAGTTGTGTCAACTCCCTGAAATGCAGTTTCAAATCCTTAATGTCAAATATGTCTATCAACCTTTGAGTGAAATGTGTATAGGAAATTATGCTATCATGTTCCAAAGTCACTAGTCCATGGTACCACCACCCATGAGCCTCTCCATCAAGACGAAGGGTTTCATATTTGATTGCCTCCCTTTCAGTCATATGGTTTAGCTGAAAATAGGTGTCTAACTTTTGAATCCATGCACGTGTTGTACACTTACCTAAACCATCATAGATGGAATGGATAGCTTACCTATTGGAAAATTCATTGTCAATGTTCACATAAATTAATAATGTGAGTTGTTAACACAACTCACATGGATGTTGCATATGTGAACATAATTATTTGTTGAGGTTTGTTTATTTGTTTATGAGTTGTTAGAACAACTCATCTATGTAAAGAGAGTTGTTATAGGAGGTATAACAACACTCTTTTAATATAGGATATGAAAAATCCTATATATATGATTGTAATCCGAATCATATGAGAGAGACAAGCAATATTATATGGAATAGAAAATTCTCGTGTTTGGCTTCTATGATTGTCCATACTCCTAATATGGTATCAAAGCACTATAACAATATCCTATGAAGTGGATTGTGTGGAAGAGCAAAATGTGGATGAGGTTCTCCTAAGTAAGAGATTCTTTCAGATTTGGCGGCAGACGTGGAGAGAAATATTCTAAGTTGTGACTCGACCAACTTTCCCAATCTATCGCACTCTTGGACTCTGTCTTCTTGCAACATACTTGGCCACGCGAACCTCCAGACTTGGAGATCTACATGCAGATTTGTGTCTGATCCAGTGCTATTGCAAGTTGATTGGAGGATGCAAGTCTATAGTCATTCCCTTCTTTGGCGTTCAATCTCCATGTGTGGTCTTTTCCCTTTGTGTGGAAAGCATCGACTCTAATCCGTATATATAGAGCAGCAAAGGCCGATTCCACTTTGTAATTGGCGTGGAGTTGAAGGTTGATCTACACTTGAGGAATCATGGGACTATTTTTCCTTATGTATGATGAACCTGCAACAAAGGAATCACAGTGAGTAGCAAGCACGTGTAGGTGGAGGATTTGAGCTAGCCCTCGATCGGCTATAGATCTGCAAGCGTAGAAGGAACTTAACATCCCTCAAAGAATGTGTTCTCTCTACTCTGCTCTTTACTTCTACTCTAAGCAGTAATCATAAGGGTTCTGATTGTTGTGCGACCTGTGGTATGAGAGATGGGGATAATATCGAAGTGAAGAGTGGTATGAGTTTTATTTCCTTCTAAAATTCATGTAATGCTTCGTTTTTTCTCATGGAAATAAATTATTGTAGAGTTTGTTTCTGATGCTAGTTGGATTGGAGAGAGAATGACAAGGAGTGTGAATGAGAGAGCATGCTGAGAAAGAAATAGCTTTAAAATTGGTGGCTCATAATTTCATTCAACGAAGTGATTCAAGTTGTGTAATAATGATATTTCGAGATTCTTCTTGTCTAATGTGGTGAGAGATTTAATTTTCAATCATTTATTTTGATTAGAGGGGTTAAGTATTTGAGCAGAAACCACTGCGGGAAGTAGTATTTTAGGCATTTGTGGGCATTGTCATGGATAAATTAAGTTTCATAGAGAAATTTGAAGGCCAAGACTTTCACACATGGCAAATACATGCAGTTACACTTGATTGAAAAAGATCTTTGGGATGTTGTCAAACCAAAATCAGTCATACTAGCTGATGCAAATGAACTTGCTAAGTGGAATAAGATCAAAAAGCTTTACGAACCATTGGCCTAGGCTTGTCAAAAGCATACTTACACCATGTGGAGTTTATGAAGTCCACAAAGGAAATTTGGGAGTCATTAAACAGGATCTTTGAATTTGAAGCAGAAAGTGCCAAGATGACATTGAAGCAGAGATTGTATGGATTGAAGATGGATAAAAGTGCAAAAATGGCAGATCATAAAAGTAAGTTTCACTCTCTCCTAAATCAGCTAGCTAGCATTAATGAAAAAGTAAAGGATGATGAAGCCAAACCAATACTTTTGAATAGTTTTCCTAAGTATGTTTGGTATGGTGTTTACATTAAGCAAGGTAAACATTAGTCTTGAAAGAATAATATCTACTCTACTCGACCATAATGAAGATTCGGAATCTAAAGAACTCTTATATGTACATAACAAAGCAAGTTCACTTTCAAGAAAGGGAAAGTACAAAATGCAAGCATTTCTTTCCAAAAAGGAAAATAAAATGCTTCTATTGTAAATGGTGATCCCACAATACTAGTTTACAATTTTTGGCCAACTTGGACATTGAACTGATTTTTTCTAACTAAATCTTCACTTTCGGGCACCTATCACGACTAAAACATGAGGAATTTGAAGATGATGCAAACTAGTGATTTGTGATATTTTGTTTGTAGTCTAAATATATTTTTTTCAAAATTTTTGGAATCAGATTGCACTTATTTTTCCATCTCATTCAAAAACTAGTTTTTTTTAGTAAACACCATTTTTAAGGAGTGATGTTCACCGTATACAACATAACTTCTTTTCCATGAAGGATAAAATTCTATTTTTTTTGAATTTAGATTCGTAACTATGATATCTAGCGCTTTCATTTGGTTTCACAGTGTTTTATTGAATATTTTTTCCTTAGTCAAGTTTTGAAGTCAAACCAATTACAATTCAGACATAGGCGGACCGTATACAACATAACATTTTTTATATGTTTCAATTTTTTTTTGTTGGATCAAGGACTTCGATATCTAGTGCACTGATATTTTAAAAAAAAAAGAGATTTGATAATCTACTATTTTTCCATGTGCAGAACATAGAGCTTGATTTTTTATGAAAAATCTATGTTTAATCAAACTAAAAAAATAAATACATAATAAAATCAACATATTAAAATTATATTCGTTGGATAGCTCATTCCAAGGACTACCATCATCTAGTTGGGTCTGTGAAGTCTCCATTTTCATCCTCAACTCGAGCTTTGAAGGGAAAAATTCTAGAGAAATTTTGAGCCAAAAGGGGAGAAGGGGGGAAAAGGGGGGTTCGAATGAACCTAGGTTCAAGTGAACCTCCCTTTCCACTAAGTTTTCCTTTGTTTTTCATTTCAGGAAATGTGGAATATGGTGGGACCTAGCATTAAATAGGTTCACTTGAAGGGGGGTTTGAGCGAACCCCCTTTGGGTTCACTCGAACCAAAAGTTCATTCGAACCCAAAAAAACCAAATTTTCTCCATGGGGCATTTTTTGCAATTTTTCTTCCTCACTGGAATCGTAAACTAGTTTTGTGGGTTTATCCAATAAAGGACATATAATATTGAATTGTAAGAAGAGGGCACAAGATCTACTAGATGACAAACTAGATCAACATGCTTCCTTGGTTGAAGAAATTGATTGAGAAAACTATGCCAATGATGAAGAGCTATCATGTCCTAGTGATGAAGAATATGTGTTTTAGATAAATTCAAGTTTGGAGGCAGTAGGCAAAGGAGGAAGGACACTTTGTGTCCTCTCCTCAATCACCAGCGATGAGACCGCTTATCAATGTTGGTGGCATTTTGTTTGTGATGTGTGCTCCTATTTTCCATGTTTCCAATAATTGGAAATTTCACATCGTGGGGGGGATATAACATCAATATTCCATCTCTAGTGCCAGTGAGAATTTCCTATGTTGTTGGAGATTGAGTGGCACGATCAACAACGATTGCTATTTCTAGTCATGTGTGCGATATTTCCTTATGTAACCTTCGAGTGTAAAATATTGTAATGAACAAAAGCACTAGTGTAATGTAGTTCATGGATCTTGAAAAGGTTAGTGGTAATCTAGAAAACCATATGAGGTGAACAAATGAGTGTGGTTATGTTTGTGTCTAGGTTTGTGGTAAATCTGTGTGAAAACCAAAGGTTGATGAGAGGTGCCTTTCATTTGAATCAAGGTCATGAGCCACAAGAATTGGGCATACTGCAGTTGAAAGTGTGAGTTTTTACCATGTTCACAGTAAGGGGGGGAATGTTGGAAAATTCATTGTTAGTGTTCATATAAGTTAATAATGTGAGTTGTTAACACAACTCATGTGGCTATTACATATGTGAACATAATTATTTGTTGAGGTTTGTTTATTTGTTTATGAGTTGTTAGAACAACTTATCTATGTAAAGGGAGTTGTTATTGGAGGTATAACAACACTCCTTTAATATAGGATTTGAAAAATCATATATATATATATATATATATATATGATTGCAATTCGTATCATATGGGAGAGACAAGCAATATTATATGGAGTAGAAAATTCTCGTGTTTGGATTCTATGACTACCCATATTCCTAAGATTATCCACCTTGCGCTGCAAGTATTTGTTATTTCCTTGTCCTATTTCCCCTCTAGGTTTTTTTGTATTTAATGCCACAAAATTATTTCAAGGACATAGATGCATGGAACTCCTTGCCCAAAGATTGGTATTCTTGCAAATAATCAACCCATCCTTCACCACTTCCTTATTGTCTTGCTTATTCTCTAAGCTTTAGAGGCCTAGGAGTGACCCTACTTGTTGTCTTAGAAGTATTTACAGGTACATTGGTGTTTCTACCTTTACCTTGGTTGTCATTGTGTCCATCGTTGCCATTATTAGTAATGTTTCCATTTTCACCTTAGTTATTATTTTATTTGCATTCATGGTTTGCATCATTTGGGTTAATGTTTGAGCCAATTGTTGTTGTCCCCTAGTCAAATCACTCAACATAGCCATAATAGTAGGGTCCTGGTGTTCCTTCCTATCATGTCTATCCCCCATGTTTTCTTCTTCTGAATAAAAATTAATAACACCTATTTCTCTTGCCCTTCTGTAAGTAATGTATTCCCTATCTTTCAAATTCATTAATGTGCATGCATATGACTAAAAATCTTAAAACTAATCAAAATTTTCAACTAAAGAAAGCTTGCACAAAAGCCACCAACCGGCAAGATCTTCAACTTTGATACCACTAAAATATCTCAAGCTATATTTTGATTCAAAATAAAATAAAGTTCACCATTCTATGTGAACAAGCATTTCCTCAAACAGTTGTTTTGAGCTTTTGTTCAATTTGTTTTCAATAAATTGATAGTCGTTGGTACAATACATTCATCACATGGATTTCTCACAATTCATAGACATGGTAAAATACATCTCAAACAATACATTAGATGCATTCTTTTTATGCTAGGTATACCAACTGTATAATATTCATCTCAAAAAAATTACCATTCAATAACAATTACCATCAAATATTATACCTAGAAAATAGCAATAATTTTGTTGTGAGTTAAGATTCCAAGAAAGAGATTTTAAATATTTCTTTATGCAAGTCCAAAGAGTACAGTTGCTCCCTCCTTAATGATACGACGGTCACTTTTAACCCCAACACTGCCTTCACATCCTTGCAACTCCCACATCAATATCAAATAGTTGTGACTAAGGGGAAAACTTTCGTTGACTTAATTTAATTCGCCTTCTATGCCCAGTCAAATGCCCACGTCAACTTGTGGGACCTCTTCCTTGTATGGCGGCAACACTCTCAATGATGCGACTTATGAAAATAGGGGCAACATACGATAATAAAGGTTGTGATATGGAGTTAAGGCTAACAAGCCTTTACAAAATATTCAGTCAACCCCCTTATCTTTCACGGTTGGTAATATTATAATTAAATTGACCCTCTTAATTACTTGAAATAGTACGATTGGCTCTAAGCAACTAAAAAATATATTTATTTATTTATATTTATAACTCTACAACTTATCACAACTAAGAAAATCATCTTGGCACAAGACTTCACAAATTTTGGCAACTCCTCTTCTGAATCCAATGCAAAAAAATTGAATGAGTTCTTCAACAACTAGCTAGGGTAGAATCTTGCACTACCAAAACCAACATCCCTTAGGTTTTCGTCCAAGAGTTTGTTTTCTCTAAAAACTCTCCAGTTTCATCAAAAGATTAATCAAGCATGTAGAAATGAGCTTCCAAAATCATCAAAAGATTAATCAAGCATGTAGAAATGAGCTTCCAAAAGCACTTATGTAATAATCTCTGAAGACACTAAAATAACTTTTCAAATTCCCACACTTTAATATTTTATTTAAAACTCGAGAAAATAAAGTGACTTCATTGAACTTCATTAAATATTCCACTAAAGTCACTTTATGAGACTTATTAAATTAATTAAATAATATTACCCATAAAATAAGCTTTGGTCAGATAATATTAAATAATTAAATTAAAACATTTAATGTTCCTTGACTTTAGCCTATAAGAATAAGATAGGCTAATTGGTCATTCTGGATTGCTCCTTGAAAGGGGACATTATAAAATATCCCATCCATTGGAAATAAGAAACATGTCCAATTTGACGTGTATCAGATTGTTACCCTACCTTCTATTAGACCACGTGAAAGTCATCCCTTGGAGGTCAATATCAATCAGACCAACAAAAGAAGGGAAATTTGCAAAATCAACCATACTTTCAAAGTAGTCTTCTAAACATCCTAATTTTTCTGAGGGGGGGAGTATTAAAGTCTCCTTGAAGCAACCACTTTTCTTCATGCTTAGCTTTCACCACACTAGAAATAAGATCCCACAACTATTTTCTAGCAAATTTAATGTTAGGAGCATAAATATTCATAAGATTCCACTTAGAGGAGTAAGATAAGTCAACAAAAGAAACCATGAGACTATTCTTACAATGTCCTTTAGACCTCATAAATCTTCTAGGGTTTCAAAGGATGGCAAGGCCCACTAAGCACCGTTGACCGGGCAAACACAAAACTAGGCAGAAGGTCAAATATTTTTAACAATATGAGAAAAAGTTGACGTCACCATTTTAGTTTCCCGAATCAAGAGAATATCCACCTTATTTTCAACTATACAACTCTTTAAAAGGTGTTACTTGAAAGGGTTGTCCAACCCTCTAATGTTCCATGAAAGCATTTCACTAATATAAATCATAAATTCACACATTGTAGACCTAGTAACCACTGAACTAAGGGAGGGGGGCTTCCCATCTTGAAACAAACTTATCATTTCTTTTGTTTCTTTGGACTTGATAAATCCATAATTCTTTTTTGCCAATAGCCACTTCCCCAACTACCTCCCTAGCTCTAGTGTCCTTGTGAGTAGGTTTTTCATGTTTACTTTCTCCACCCACATCAAGCTTTTTTCTTTTTCTTTTGCTTCCCATTCACTAGAGTCCACTCCTCCCTAGCCAGACCATCTGTTCTAATGCCAAAAGGAGAAGGAAGAGAACCAGTTCCAGATCCTAATAAAGCAAGAGAATCTTCAATTCCTATTTCCATTTTTTTCTTTTCAGTAATGATTTGGTGAGACTCTAGGGGACACCCTGCATTCATTTGAGTATTGTCCTTGGTTGAAGATTAAATCTGATCAAGAAGATCATTCTTAAGATCTTGGGACACTTTTTCTCCACTCGGATTTATATTGATCTTGGGTGAGTTGATCCTTAAAGGCATCAATCTCTTTTCCAACTCCTCCTTCCAAGTTATTCTCATTTATAGTTGATTCCTAAATTTCAAAACCATTGGGGGCATCAACAATGTCCTCTTATGTCACCACCCCCTTCAGAATGTCATAAACAAAAGAGGTGTCAATATCAAGGCTCTATGTGTTACTTTTGTTTTGAGCCATTTCAACTATCTCCACCAAAGAGCCAACATTCCCTTGGGAAATAGCTAAAACTATAAGACTATAAGATCCTTTTGAGCCTCAAATCTATTTGCCATATTGTCACTACTCTTCGAAGGGATGAAGGGGGAGAACAAAGCAATATCTTTTGTTTTAGACTTTACCCTTTTAGAACATCTATCACTTCAATGTCCAAACTGCTCACAGAGCAGAAAAAAAAAATTTGGCATTCTCATAAACTATTGGTTGGATCCGACTACCATATTTAGATTTAAGGGTAATATGAGTTGAGAGAACTAAACTTATAACAACATTAACACAGATTTTGGCAAAAATCAATCTCGGCCTTTGTTGAGTTACCTTGTCAACTGCCATAGATGCCCAAAGGAATTGGCAATACATTGATTTTTTTTATAATTCTAGAACTCCATAGGTAACCCAGACACCCTAACCCAAGTGGGAGCCATTGAGCCAAGGTCCACAGACAGATCTAGCCTCGATTTCCATTTGCAAAGAGACAAGCAATTTCTAAAACTATTATCATAAGCCCAAGGTGCCCCCATAAGGGTCCCCCCATTAGCAATTTAACCATATCTTCCTTATTAACAAAATGAAATAAAAATAGCCCATCAGCCATCGCGTTGATTGACACACTACCTTTTAACTTCCAAACTAAACCTGCTCATTTATGAATCTAATCTACATTAGGTTTAAAGGCCAAAAACTTACCTACTAAAGCAAGACCTGTGCTCACAATCACTTCATTTGAAAGATCATCAAGGACATCAATAGTCACTCCCTCCTCAAATCTGATCAACAAAGGAACATACCCCTTTTCTACCTTTGAGGAGTTTTGACCAACAAGTTTATCCACATAAGATACAAGGTCTTTTGTAACCAAAAAAATATAGATTTTATTTCCTTGATAGGAGACACAACTCCTGACTTGTGAGAAACAACATCATTTCAAAGCAAACCAACAACAGGCTTGTCAACCGAATCTTTCGATTGGGGAGCCCCACAAGGCCCCGCCACCCCAATCTACATCATGCAAATCACCAAGAAAACTCCAAGAAAATTTTGAAATTGCAAAGCGCACTCACACTCTTGACACAACTCTTTGTTCTTCCTTACCTTGTGCTACAAAATTCCTCAACAAAAAAAAATTATATTATTACATTTATCAAGCATTCTTATAAACACTCATAAAGGGCCTTTCTTTGAGTCCTTAGCACTCATTTGAAATCCTCCAAAGAGCTAGCACCAAGACCTTCACCAACAATCAACAAAATGGGGTTAGCCTCGACAAAGGTGCCTAAGAGATCCCAAGAAAAAAGCCCTCCCATATCCACTACACCATAGTCAACATCATAGCCTAGCAAGGATTTTGTTAACTTTAGTTCCATGATATATATATATATATCCTTGATGTAAGCCTCAATTATGGCATGCACCATACCTTCTTACCTCAAAATTTCCATTATATTGGATAGAAAAATCAATACTATAATGTTGATAAAGCAACATTGAGGTAACTCATGAAACAATTCTAGGCCTATCACCTTTCAAATGACACTTTCAATGAAGGGTGAACCAAGAATGAATAGTCCTCTAAGGCATTCCAAATCATACTTAGCCATGTTTAGACTCTCCCATTTCCTTAGCATTAGGTATATTCTTTCTCAATCACTACTATGAAACCATCTCTAATTGCCCTAACTAATACGTGTGAATCACAAACACTACCTTTTGACTGATTGTCCTTCCTAACTCAAATTCCAAGTTGTAGAGATGAACTTTTAGAGATACATTGTCCCCTAATTACATCCAATCACAAATTATTGTTCATTTCAAAAACATATCCCAAACTCGCAATGAAGTGTTATATATTGTAAATTGAGTGTTGTTATCCTTGCAAATGCCTAATCTAGAAGACTTCATGTTATACATTAGCAAAGGAGAAAATTGATATACTTTGTCTCAACTAAACAAAATGATTAATCAATTACCATTTAAGACAAATCTTTCCAAACCATACATTTTGGCTTATGATTTAGAAATTTAAATTATCAAAGGCATTATTCACCAAATTGTCAACCACTTGTTACCTTCCCTATAGCAATGTTTTATTGTAAAGGAGTTCAGCAATGAAATCTTTTGCCAAATTTGTTCCATCATATTCCTATTTTTTCAACTAAAGGATTGTTTTTTATTGCATTTACTATTACCATTGAATTTCCTTCTAGGATTACATCCTAAATCTCCTTTTTAATGCAAATTTAGAGGTTGCATGGCAAAGCTTAAGTGTCAACTTCATTACTAGTGACAAAGCCTTTGGTCAAGTTTCTACATTTAGTTGATAGGGATAAAATGTTAATGTGTTATCTTTGTGATCCCGTGGATAAGGTCAAGGAGGCTCTATTGCAGTATTATAGTGGAAATAAGATAAAATATTAAGCCATTTGACAAATCACTAATCATAGATGCAACAATCAACTTATCCAACTAATGCATGCCATGGGGCACTGCTTAAAAACAAAATCTAGTTCCTTTAAAGTTGGACTAGAAGGTTATCACAAGCCTTGCCTAAGTGCATACAAAGAATGACACTTGCAAAAACTTTAGAGGCTGAAATCTAGATAAGTTGCAAGTCTACAAGGTTGCCAAGGGAATTTTCGTTTCTTCATCTCTATGCATTCAAATGAAGGCAATCCAAAAACAAAGTAAGAATATATTCAAGTCCTTTAATTGCAAAATTCTTTGATAAATGCAATATTAGCTCTAATATTACACATTTTTTACATAATACTTTAGAAAAAATAATATATCATGTGTAGATTTATGGTCAAAATATTGTAGCCCCTTAATACCAAATCTTAAGTGGCTAGCCATCTATGTTTTTCTCTAACCCTATAGTATTTTTTAAGTGTGAAAACAATGAGCACCTATTTGAGAGCATTCACACCAAGAGGAGGAACAATTGACCCACAAGCATCTTAATGACCTTGCCTTCGCTCAATAAAACCTTCACTTCACACCAAAAAAGTGGAGGGTATGAGTTTTATAATACTATTAACTTGGATGATGTCAATCTATATTCAGATTGTGATGTTAAGAATGTGGATGCCATGTTCATCGATGATACATCAATAGAAGCAAAAGAATTAGGAGATAGCATACTTCATGATTCATTTGAGAAGGTTGATTCAAACTTACCTTCAAGTTTGAGGCTAACTATTTTGAGGGGGAAGAAGTTGTAAGTTGCAACACAATTTTTGGAATTTTGAATTGTGTGCTTTTAAAGGATATAATATGCTAGCATTGATAAATAACAAATTGATAATCAAAATGATCTCAAAATCCACTCTTTATATTTCTTAAGTATTAGTTAAATTTATTTTCTATATTTATGTAATTTATTTTATTTTCCAACTATTAATCTATGTTCAAATCAGATGTTTGAAAATTTGTTTTTTTGTCAATTATATTATCAATAAACTACACTCTTCAATAAATAAGAATAAATTAAGCAACTAATTAAATTGATCAATCACTTAATCAATAATTAATCACATGAATATCTCCTTCTGTCCTTCCTTTTCTTTTTTGGTTTGTTTTTTCCCCTTTTTCTTTCCTTTTTAATAATTTTTTTCTTATGCCGAACCTTTTCTTTATCTTTACCTCTCTTTCCTAACTTACAATATAAACCGACTACTACTTTCATTTTTCGTATCTTACAACGTTAATATTTCTAAGTTAATAGAATTCTAATCTCCTTGTCAAGCTTAGCCTGAGAATTTATTTCCTTATGTTTCCAATAGACACGCTAGAAATATTGGAATTCAAATGCCACACATTCTGATCCAGAAGCATTTCACGAAAAGCAAAACAATACAAACAACCCACCCTCAAACAGAAAAACAAAAAAAGTTGAACAAAAGTTTGTTCCTATTCAATGTTTTCTTTTAAAGCGTAGCTACTGACCAAGAAAATTGAAGTCGGAATTAGACTAATTACAATTTCTTTATCTTTTGGAATCACAAATACAATCACTACAGATTGGATGAGATAGGCAGAAATGATTTTAATAGCGCCATCAATGACTAAAATAGGTGATCAATCTAAAACTACAGCCACCAAGAAGTAGCCTTGAAAGAATAGACTAAAGCAACTCTTATCTACAAAGTAACCTAAGGCTTGTCATGGTATGTGACCCATTGTTATTGTTCAGACATGGAATTGTTGGTAACCACTTTGTGCTACTTGGTGAACAGAAATCATGTCCGAAGGAGAATGGTCATC
>VDFB02272499.1:0-25282 GCA_007258455.2 Sequoia sempervirens | reverse complement strand
CAAAACTCCTAAAAAACCTATCACTCAACATCTTGATCAGATAAACTAGATGGGTGCTCCTGCACCATGCAACCGCCTTTGAAATCTTTCCAAGTCTCTTGGAAATGTACTTTAGTCTGCTCCAACTTGTGTTCTACATCCTCTTTCTCTTCACTTTCTCTTTTTATCTTCCCCTGAACCTTACATTTTTTTCCTACAACATCCCTTCCAAAATCAAACTGTTCTTCATCCAACTTTGCTCTCTTTTGTATTGACTTCCCTATCACATGTGTCTTGACTCTTCCTCTTCTCATGACTGTCATGTTGCTTACCTTATCACCTGCATATACACTCTTCTCCATCTTGAGTTTACTTGCTTCTTTCTTGCCTCTGACTTCAAAATTAGAACCATTCACTTGTTCTTGAATTTCCTTCACTTTTCCTTGCATTTATGTGTTCAAGCTTCTTTTCTCTTTATTCTCTGCCCTGACAGAATTCTTCATCATTGTACCATCAGTACTTGGCTGCCTCTCCATTTTCTTAGCAGCAATAGGATAGAATATTTTCCCAACCTCTATGCCTTCTCTTTTTTCACCTTTTCCTTTCTCAAACTCATTCCTTTTCACCTTGCTTTCACCTTCTTTATTGTTTCCCATGACTTTGGTATCCTACATATTCACTGTCTTGTCCTTTTCTAACCTTGAAGTGGCTGCTAATGTCTTCTTTACTTCTTATCCATCACCTACAAACTTTTCAAACTCCTTCTTTCCACAGGTAATAATGTTAGCTTCCTTGTTTTATTCTTTCTCACTCTCCTACAATGGGTTTAGCATAAAATTGACACCATCCTTCAAAATCTTATGTGTTAGCTCTCCCATCATAAAAAGAGTGCTTATCAAATTTCCATGGACTTCTAAGGATTAAATGGAAACAAATCATTAGTAAGATATCACAAAGCACTTTATCCCTATATGTACCAATTTGAAATTCAACTAATGCTTTCTCCCTAACAAGAATTGATTGATCATCACTCACCCATGAAGCATGATTTGTCTTTTCAAGAGGGATCCTTTATAGTTGCAACTTGTCAACCATTTCACAAGACACAATATTATTTGTAGACCCTGAATCAATCACAATTTTAAGCACCTTACCTTTGCATTTACAAGTTGTTTTGAACAATTTCCTTCTTTGAGCCATCTCTCCCTCCTTGGATGCTTGAAACAAATTTCTTCTCACCATCAAACTTTCACCAACCTTAGGTACAACACGTAGAGTTTTTGAACTTGAACTTTCACATTCATCCTCTTGCATAATTTGAGCTCTTCTTTCATTCCTTTTTTCTCCACTACTTGATGAAGCACCAAGATTTTCAGGACATTTCCAAGCAGGGTGACCATACTCATTACATTTATAACATCTTCCTAAAAAAATGTTAGGATTCCTACCTCCAAATTTGCCTCTTGATCCCCTGAATCCACCTATGAAACTTGCAAATGGTTCTTGCCCTTTTTGTGCATCACCTTGACCTTCATTAATTTTTCTTGAAGAAGAAAATGTTCCCCTACCTCTTGAATTGCTACCCCTTCCTCTTGTTAATTTTTCTTGTCTCCTTTTAACCTTTTCTTCTGCCCTTATTTCCATTTGATAACATTCTTCAATTGTTTTGGGATTAAGCAAACTTATCTCATCTTGGATATTAAATATCAACCCACTAAGGGATTTAGCCACTTTCTCAGCATCATCAACTACATGTCCTGCCCTTATGCTCAATTTATAAAATTCATTAGTGTAGGTTTTTACATCCATCTCTCTTTGCTTTAAATCTTGAAGTTTCTTTGACATATGAATGGCATAATCTTTTGGCAAAAAATTTCCCTTTAACTTTGCTACCATGGACTATCCCATGAAGAAATGTTTGACTTACCTCTTCTTCTCCTCTCTGCTTGTTCATAATCCCACCAAACTAAAGCATGCCCCTTCAATTTATTCTTGGATATCTTCACTTTTTCATCATCTAAAACATCCTCAAATTCAAAGAAATTGTCTAAAGCAGAAATCCAATCTAATAGTGCTTCTTCATCTAAAGTACCATCATACATTGGTAATTCAACTTTTACCTTATGCTTGCTACTTTTTACTGCCTTCAAAATCCGTTCCATCTTCTGCTCTTCAACATATTCAAAGTCTCCATCTTCTTCATCTCCAGTTTTACTATCCTCACTCACAACCATTCCTCTCTTTTGTCCTATCTCAGCATCTTCCAACCTTGATACAAATATCTTTTGAAGTTCTTGCATCTTTCTCATCTCCCTTTCCATCTTTTCTTCCATCTCTTGCATCTTTCTCACTACATTATCTTTCTTTGGAGGCATCTTGTCAATTTGACTATTCAACTTCCTACTTTCTTCTCTTACACCAACAACCTTCAGTCTTCAAATACGTCTTCCATGTGCTCTGATACCACCTGATGTAGGGATAGGATGTCTTTCACCTAAACAACACAAAAACAAGTTAGATTAATCCTAAAACCCTTACAATACTCCTTTCACAATTTGACTATGCCTTGTCAACTAGGTATGCAGACTGTGTTTACTCCACTTTTCTCCTCAATGGTTCTCACCACAACCAAAATCTTGAGTGACTTAAACACCCTTCAATTCCCTCTTAAACATATTTCAAAACCTCTTTGGGTTCCTTTTGAACAATTCTCACAAAACCTTGAAATTATGCTGCCCTAAAAGACCAATTAGCTCTATTTTTCAAAGTAAGTCCTCTTAAATCTCTTCACCAACCTAAAAAAAATCCTTATACCTTTATACTAGTCAAAAAAAGACAAATTCATCAGGTTTTAAGGCTCCAAACTCTCTCCCTATCGCTGATCCAACAAACCCTCTTTTTCACTATTTGTGGGTAGGGTTTATTCAAACTCTAGGTTCCCAACCTTTTACAATATTAAAATTGCCTCCAACACTCTTTAAAATGTATTCCTATGCTCATAAGACCAACTCCCAGCCTTCTCACACCTTATTTCATCTAACTCACTCACAAAACCTTCATTTTTCATGCCCAATCCTTCACAAAACCCCCCAGGACAGTCATGTTTTGTTCCCCAAATCTCATCATACATAATAAATCCTAATCCCTACCATCCTAGATTAATATTTTATGCCCATTCCATAGAGATACAGTGAACACAGTTTGTGGAATGGGCTTACAACATGGTTAAGACTTCAAAACCCTTAAATAGGGTATGCCCTGTCTGTTACAGTAAAATGAAGATAAAATGCCTCAAACACATATTCAAATGCTCACACAAAATAAAAAACACAAGTATCTCACCCCTCTATAATTTTCACAAGCTTTTGGAGTGAAATTTTACAATACGAGTTTGTACAGTTTGCTGGTAATGCAAATTTATAGAGAAAAAACACAAAATTTTGAATAAAACAGGGGCTTTATTGATTGGATCTTCTTCCAAAGCTTTTCAACAACCTTCCACATTGGTGGAGGAGATATATTTATAAATTTCTCACACCTATCTTCCCTCCAAAGTTCCTAACCAACTTTCAAATTCCTCTTGACCGTTGAGTTTCTTGAATTTTGTATTTTTGCATTACAACATTGGCAATTTTTGACAACTTTGTCATTTTCCCAATTTTGAACCCCAAACCTTCTAAAAACCATTACACATGACTCAAAAAAATATTATATGATCTCCTAATACCTTATTTGACAAAACCTACAACTTGACACCCATAACCCTTTATAAACCTTATTTTCATACTTTGCATCTTTTGAGCATCATTTGACAACTTTTCCGTCCCTTACATAATTGAGCTCCTCATTACATTCTACTGGTCAAGTAGACCTTATTGACACAACTTGAGACAAAAAATCCTAAACAACCTATCACTCAACATCTTGATCAGATAAAACTAGATGGGTGCTCCTGCACCAGTCACTTTGCCTAATCTTCATTCACCTCCCAACATCTTCCCTACTTGTGATAACAATTTGGTGCAAGAGGATGCAATCATCAACAATCACGACAATCTTAGTTTTTCTTCTCCCGATACCTCACCCACTTGTGAAGAAGGTATCGTGGTGTTAGAGGATCCAATAATTGAGTTTCATGAGAATCTTGTTTGTTTCTCTCCCAATACTTCTCCTACTTGGGAATATATTATGGCATAAAAGGATGAAATAATTTATACATTTCTTTCAATAGACAATAAGATGGATAGCATAGATGAATATTTTAATTTTACATTAGATCCCGCTCAATAGAAGGTCATTAAAAAGTAGACAACTCAATTGAGGTTATGAATGCACAATTGACAATTGGATCTCCTTTAATTAGTGGACCTCCCAAATCACATCTCATTATAGGACCTTCTAAACCCCCTGGCCATATCTTGAACTTTGCAAGACAACTCACTAATAAACATGTATCGCAGCAACCAAGTTATCATGCAGTTGATCGCACATATAACATTCCTCAGCATAGTGGTAAAGAGTATGATATTTTTGAGAAAATTCATAGTATTCTAGCAAAAATATCCCTTTGGGACTTGATTCAAACATTTCCTACATACAATAGGATGCTCTAAGAGGTTTTGCAAAAGACTGATGTCCCACCTTCTATTAGACCAAATAACATAGCTACCTTGTTTGATTGTATGCAAGTGACAAATTTGGATGTTACATTCCCTCAACATGAATTACCCTCACTTGAGATCCAAAAAAATATGAGGCCTTAATGATAACGGTGATCATTAATGAAACTAGAGTTATACATACTCTCATAGACAATGGAGCAGGTCTTAATGTTTGTAGTATTTATCTAGATAAAATTGGTGTGGACAAGAATCATATAGAACCCAATAATGTTAATATTCATGGATTTGACAATGTTAATAAGAAATCATTAGGAATTATCACATTACCCATTGAGGTTGGACCTATGGTTTTTCCTATCCCTATCCATATCATTCCAAGACCTCTTTCGTACAATCTTCTCCTAGGTAGACAATGGATTCATGCCATGAAGGGAATCTCATCTACTCTTGACTGCAAGATGAAGTATGAATATAATAACAAGAAATACATGGTTAAATGAGATGAAAAAAGTTACAATTCACAAGTTCAAGATGATCATAACACTTCCAAATGTCTTAATAATTTGATTCCAACTTCAAAGATAGAACCTATACAATTTGATGATAATCTTAATTGTCTTTCACCAACAACAAAACTCTTAGATGACGATTGGGGGCTAATAGATTTTACACATTGTTTCAAAGGGGAGTCTAAAATCTCACCATAAAAGTCTAAAGAGTCCAATAAAAATGATTCATCTTCAAACACATGTTTTGGGGATGATTTGGGTTCATTATATTTTACACCCTCCTTTATCGGAGATTACAAAATCTCACAATCTAAACCAAAACAGTTTTGTGTTTCATTTTCTCAACTTGGTTATACATCAACAACATCACCCCATGGTGATGATGGGGGATTTTCATCTCTCGTCCCTCATGAGAGGAAGATGCATAACTTTAAAAAACTTAAAAAGGACTTGTGTCCTCGAGAAGAAGACAATATTCTCATAAGCATGTAGATAAAATATCTTCATCTAAGTTGGAAGCATGTTATGGCCTTGGATACAAAATTATTTCCAAACATGAATGTAATGAAAACTTGAAACAAAATAATAGGAATCAAGTGAAGTATATACCGTACTTTTCCAAGTAGGGTCTAGGTTTTCAAAATTTCTCCCCATCTTCATCTAATGTATGTATGGCATCTTGTGATAAGAAAATAAATATTTTATTCACAAGAGAAAGAAATATCCCCTACTATTGATCAAGATAATATCTTGTTGAGGCTTCTCAAATTCTACCTAACTACTCTTCCTCCAAGAACACGAAAGAAATTTTATAACAAAAACTCATTTTACACATATCATCCAGTGTGTGTTCATTCTACCAATGAATGTCAGGCCTTGAATAATAGAATACAATAGCTTAAGGATTGTGGTGCTCTTCCATTTTTTGATGCACCTAATCCCTCTAATCAATAAAGATCATCCTATCATTTTTCTCATCACTATGTGGTATTTGTAGCTTTATGTGTTTTGCTTATTGACATTCATGGTGGTACAATCTTAAGTGCAACCATATTTTTCATGGAAACAACATGATATTCCTTGGTGTGGTTGTCCTTGTCTCTACACTTGGGGGCAAGGTTAACTAGTTTTGGGAGGTGTGCATTCTTTTCAATGATCCCATATTCCCCTCTTTCTCCTTAAAATACCAACATAGCAATTGTGTTGACATTTTAAGGGGGGGCATATATTACCCATACCCATTTCATCTTGTGATATTTGACCTATTGACATACCATATTTGGTGGTGGTGGTGTTTATAGCACCCCCTAAGGCATGGTTATCAATTCATCCCCCAAGATGTTAAAATTTATGCACCCCTTGATGTGAATTTTACTCATCCCTTCAGACGTTAAACCTTGTTCACCCCTTGAGGTGAGTTTTACTCATCTCCTAAGATGTTAAACTTTTTGTTCCCCTTGAGGTTAGTTTTGTTCATCCCTCAATACATTAAACTTGAGCACCTCTTTTAACATGACCACCTAGCATACCATAACTTTCATTCTAGTGGATCCATGTGTTCACAAGTGATTTTACATCCTTATGAGAGCATCATTTTGTTAGACAACACATTCATTGGATGGAATTTGGTATTTGAGACAATTTAAGACTGAGGTATTTTTGCCTTATCGAATCAAATCCTTTTAGTACTAACCTTTTGTTTATTGTGTGTATTTTGTGTATCTTCTTCATGTTTTTGTTATGTTTACATCGTGTTTATTTTTCATTTCATGATCATATTTATGTTCCATCATGCCATGTTTTCATCATGTATGCTTCGTGTTTTTTGTCATGTATGTGTATGTTATCTTACTACATTTCATACATGTGTGTGTTCCTTATGCTTATGTTGGTTTTCCATGGGATCTTGGATCTTGGGGGCTTGCAAGCTCCCCCTGGATCCTTAGTCATCCTATCTCTTCAACATTTGGACAATTGGACCCCTCTTGACATAAATTGTTTACTTTAGTGCCAGTCTGAGCATAAGTTCACACTCTCACTAAAGTGGGGCTAAATGTACCATCATAAATTGTCACCCTTGACAATTTCACCTTATGTTTTGGTCCCCCCTTAAATTATTGGACCTAATTGAGTACTTAATTCCCTTAATTATTCATTCTATTGCCCATTTTTAACAATTTTTGATGAATTGCAAGTGGGAAACGGTTGCATTTATCTAATACCTTTCCCTTGACACTAAATTCCCTAGAAAATAGGTTTAGGACACTCATGCCCTAGGCATGAGTGTCCTATTTTCCCTCCAAATTCAAATATGTTGGTTGTGGCACTTTAATACTTGTCATTCAAGTGTCTAAAGTCAATCATCAGGATTTAATTTTTGGGAAATTGAATAAATTCATATAAATACCTATTTATTTCATCATTTGAACATCAACTAGAAAGAGGTGAACATTAAGAGAAATTACTATCATCAAGAGCATTCAAGATAAATTCAAGAGAAACCATTAGGATTTATTGCAACAATTCAAGATCCAACATCATGTCAAAATGTATGTGACTGTGTTCATGTTTATATTTTCATATTGTTTGTGAAGGCTAATCTTTGTAGGTCTCCAAGAAATTCAAGCCATCCAAAAAAATCAAGAAAGAAAGATCCAAGAAATTGAGGTTATGTGTATGACTTTAGTCCTTCAAGGAAGCCATTGAAGGGTGGTGAGTTGCAACACTTTGTTGATTCATCATTCCTTCCTACCATTTATCTATTTATCATTGGCATTGTTATTGTGGAAGTGGAAACACTAACACTGGGTTTGAATAAGGAAATATCCCAAATGGCACAACCCTTCCTCTCTCTTGAAATGTGCAAGTTTCAGGTTTAAAGGATATCAAAGGAAGTTTTAAGACAATTTATTTATTGTTGCAATCAAAACCCTACATCTTGTCAACACACGGAAACTCACCTACAAATTATCCAATAGATTTGCAGGAAAGGATTCGACATCAAAGGACTACCAAAATAGATCTGAAAAAACTCTACAAGGACACTCACACCCTGGGTGTATGTGTCCTCCAAAATTAGCCTCAAATTTGTAGGACAGGTGCACAACACTCTACCTTTCTCAGATCTGTTGTCTGAATTTCTATTACAGTTTTCTAGTTATCAGAATCTTGCATTTTCAATCTAGGGAAGATTGTCTAATAGGGTTATTTGGGTAAATTTAATTCCAATCAATTTCTAAGACTCAAAAGGATCAAATCTAGGTCTGATTGACTCACCTTTTATGGTTGAAATTCAATCTAATTTCCTTGTTGATTTGTATCCTAATGAAATCTAGAAAAGATGGAATTGACCCTGGTTTTGGACATTAAACTTAAGGTCACCATTTTTCTACATTTCAAATGATAATCATACAAGCATATATTTTACAAATTACACAAGATATATAAGGAGAAATCCCTTTTGGATAAAAAATCCTCATAAAACATCAATTTTATTAAAAAACATACAATAATGGTCTATTATAACATGGAACGAACTTGGGGAACCCTTCTCCATACTTCCACACAGTCAATAATACCTCATGTGCATAGTTATAGAATTCACTATCAATCTCCAAATTATTCACCTCTCAAATGAGAGGGAACCTCCTTAAATATTAGAGAAAGAGTGGCATAATACCTTAAGGGGTATTAGTCACACCTATTCAAAATAACCATTCATAAATAATAAATAGTCTAATATTTATTAGATTGTAATTATTTCAAATGGGATATGCTTAATAAATCATATAATATATAAGGTTTAATAACTTTGTATTAGAACATTATATAAATGTTATAAGGGTATGGCCCCTAATAACATTTTTTTCTAATAGTTTTTCAATGTGGTAAAGCTAGCTTTAGGAGGATAATTTGTGAAAATATTATAAAATTAGATCATGATGAGGCTCATTATAGATTCACCTAATTTAAACCCATCCTTAAGTTCAGAGACTACAACTATACAAGGGAACAAGATGATAGAAATTCTCTGGGAGTGGAGAGACATTTTATTAATTAAATTACAATCAATTTGGATATAACCACATGTATGGGATTCACCTTTTAAGATCATCCAAGTGTTACATGGTTTCCTAGATAGTGATATAACTTATGGATTATTGCACAAAACATGGTTAGTGTCTTCTTGTTTTTGATATTTTGGTAGTGGAATATTATATGATATCATACACTTCAAAGATGATAGTGTCAAGAAGTTGATATGAAACTCTCAAATGAAGATTATATTGGCATCATATTTTAGTTTAGATGCTAGGCCCCTTTGAAAACATTGCTCCTGAATATACCATGTCATGGATCTACAACATGAAATGAAACATATATAGTTTTGGAGTAGTGATATTGGAATCCTTGATAGTCATTTCCTTAGGAAATCTTGAGTAAAACTTATCATTTAATTTATCTAAATATTTATAATTAAATTGTTTAAAGGTATGCTCTTGGGAGTTATTAGAACTTTATTTTTATAAAACTTTAGAAACTCCCAAAAATTAAAAAAGAAATAGTTACGAAAAACTCAAAAGTCTCTCTTTTCATTTATTGTCAAAACTTCAAAAAGAGAGGTGAGTTCATTTTTGTGAAGGGATAGGGAATTATTGAAGGAAATGATGGATTTTCTTATTTTTACATAGGAAAGAGTCAGTAAATATAATTCCCCTCCTATTTGCAACTTGTATCTATGTGGGATTGGTGTTTCAGCTTCATTGTTTTCCTTTTGATTTTTTTAGTGGTGTTTTCCTTGAGATGCTTGTATGCCTATATGATGCTTAAATACTTGGTTTATCATTATGCTTCAGTTCAATGATATACATATTATTTTTATGCAATGATTAAATTTGAACCTAATTATTAATATTATAAATGAATGATTGATATAATGAATGTATGGATGTCACTGTTATGCTTTATGTTATTGTACCTCATTGGGTGATTATGTTGTGCTTTGATTATATATACATTGAGCAGGTACCCTTGATGTGCATTGAGTTGTTATAGGTATAGGGTTTTTTCTCCACCTAGCTACATAGGTCTAAGTTATTCCCCACAATGGTTATTTCAAAGATGTCACACTGGGCCTCCCTATCTATTCCTCGATCATACTTTAATCGAGTATGGTATGTGTCATATTTGACCACTATTGACCTAGACCTAGTGATTTTGGAATCCCTTTGTGTCATGAAATGTCAATGTATGCATGTTTTAAATGATTTCTTAAATTTTACATTTTTGTAAAAATATTCTGAGTTGCATATTTGCTTGATTAGTCATATTTTAATTATAAAATCAGATTAAGGTAAAATATTTAAGTGATAGTTTACATTCCCCTTTTAAATTGTAATAGAATGTTTGATGAGTTAGAAGATTTTTTTATGTATTCCATTAAAAATGGGAAAATATAGTTAAGTTAAATAATTTCAGAAAATTCTTGGGGTGGGAATGTGTATTTATACTCAATTTAATCATGATGTTATATAATTGCTAATGAATAAAGGCAAATGGTTTTTTTTTTTTGAAAAAAAAAGAATATAAAATATAGAAAAATGAATTTATTTATTTTATTTTTAAAACTCAAAATGGGTAAATAGGAAAAATGGGCTTTCTTTTCATTTTCATGTGTATTTTGTAAAGAAATGGAGGAGAAAACCCTACTCTTTGGATTTTTTTTTGTGTGAATTGTGAGAGAAATTGTGAAGGGAATTGAATGAGATTTGATGCATTAGAATAGGAATTGGAAGGAAAGTGTCCTTGTGAGTGGATTTAGGGAATTGAATGAGATTGGATGCATTAGAATAGGAATTGGAAGGAAAGTGTGTTTGTGGTATGTGCTTGAAGTGTTCTTCATTTTGGATTTTGGCTAAAATTTAGGTAATTCTTTAAATTATTTAATTTTATTTATTGTCTTCAAGTTTGAAAGGTTTGGAAAATGATTAGGGGAGTGTTCAAACCTCTCAATTCCTTTTATTTCATGAATTTTCATATTGTATATTTAATTTAATAAAAATAATAGAATTTTCCCAAAAACGTGCTTATAATGCCCAATTTTTTAGAAATGATCAAAAATTGAAATTGACAATTTGAGGTGTTGGGAAATTTTAAAACCAAAGGTATTGTTAGAATTTTAATTTTTGAAAATATAAATTTTGAAGAAATTTTAAGCTATTTTAATGATGTTTTGAAGAAATTTTTGGTTTTTGGTTATTTGAAAAGTTAGCAAATTTTAAAAGTTTCAAGTGAATTATGACGTTTTAGAATGTAGCAATGGAGGTATACTTCATGAAATGTTGAAACAAATGTTTTGAAATCTTGTTGTGAAAATTTGTTGAAAATAGAATTTATACACTATTTTCTATGCCACACTCGTTGGTGAGTGTAGTGAGCCTAGGATGAAGGTACTAGAGAGTGTTGAGGGAGTGGATCCCAACGTGTAGCCGGCCCAAAGTGACTTGTAGTATGATCTTAGGTGGGGATTCATCTAATCAAGTGAAAACTAATGAAATAGGGTAATTAATTAATTGAGATCATGGATGCCCCTCTCATGCCTTGACTGCTAGTAAAACTAAGGATGTTTGGGAAGACATGCTAGCTTATTGAGCTTGGGTCTTGTAAGGTCAAGTATCATCATCCATATGAGAGGAGTACTAGACTCAACGTGTAGCCATACTAGTGAGCATCATGATGACACTCCCTAACTAGATCTCTAACATCTTATCCTAGTGTCTAATGTGTTTGTGATGTCATTGGTGAGTTTTCCCATTAATGATCTTTGTATTCCACCATTGGTGATTTTTCCTAAGAATGATCATTGTGATTTTTTAGTGGTGATTTTACCCTATGATAAATTCTTGAGTTATGTCATTAGTGATTTTTCCCAATGAGGATCCAAGCATGTTTGCATAGGACCATGCAAAGTTTATCTATTTGTTCTTGAAAAATGCCATGAAATTGATCATTTCCTCCTCAAATAAAGGAGATACAAAGTATGTTATCCTAACACTGTCTGTAGTATTGATGTCTACCTCCTTGGATTTTTCACTAAGAACTAGAGATCTCTCTTGATCCATAGGGAGATTGTCAAACCTTCCACCATTGGGCACCTCAAAAAGGTCACCCTTGGATACGTCCTTTATTTTTACTATTCCTTGGTCTAAAAGTGTTGCATGGCAATTTTCACTAGGGTGCCTGTTTATACATTTTATGTTTTTATGACTAAAAGGTTTGGCATCGTCCTTGAAGTATGCCATTGTGTCAAGTTCTATGATAAATCTAGCTCTATGATCCCCTAGAGGTATCTCGTCTCGAAGTCCCAAAAACTCATCTATAGTGTCATCATTCTAGAATGTGTCTAAACAAGGTGGATCGCGTTGGTCCCAATTAATAACTTGGGGGTATATAAGCATAAGTTTGTTATTGGAATTTGAAGGCTCAAAAGACATATTGGATATGGTGCAAATGTTATGATCGTGGAATAGGTCAACAATACATTTGAAAGAGTCATTATCGATATCCTCATTAGATGAATTAACTACGAGAGGAGTTTTATCTACATCCACAAGTGTACTTTTGATATTTTAAGACAGTATCTAGTTTCCAAAATCCAAGTTATGTATAGTGTGGTTTGAAAATTATTATGATAGGTTCTATCATCCCTTGCTTTTGTGCACCCAATCCACTATGTCCATCATATACCATGTGTTCCATTATTAGGAATCCCTTTGTGTACTTTTCTACTGGTAATGTGATAGTATCTTCTTTATCGTTGTAGATCCACTAGGATATGTCATAATCTATAGATTATTTATCCAACTCCCCCCATTTGGAAAAGGTAGTCAAACTTCACATTTGATACCATGGTTGATGCTTCTTAATATTTACCTGGTTTACCATATGATCGAGGTGATGATGGAAGTTGAACTACACAAAAAGACTATGTCATATCATTTTCCCCACACCCTCTGTCTTTGACCAGAACTTTAACCTCTAGAGTAATCGTGGACTAAGTAGATGTTTGAGTTAGTTCCAAAGGGTCTATGCAAGATTTGGAGGAGGATTCTTCAATGTTGTTAGGAACACGAAGTGTGGTGGATCCTCTCAATTTAAAACAATATTTGAAAGTATTTGGATCTATCGAAATGGTTACTTCATTTCCTTCATGTTAGAACTTGAGATACTTGTGAAAAGTAGAGTGTATGGCCTGTATGGTATGAATCCATGGGGTGTGTGCACCAATCTATGACACAAAAAAGGTGCCAATTTTTTTTAAAAAAGCTATAACATGCAATATTGCACATGACAAATTTGGAGAGCACCTGGTGCTCACCAAATTAGCTTGACTATTTGGTGAGTGTCAAATTTGGCACTCACCAAATTGAAAAGCACAATAAATAAAAAATCATATCAAACATGCCATTTTTTTCTTTCAACCCACAACTTCAATTGAAATTTTTTACCTCTGCAACTCGCGCTTGCCAAATCTCCTTATTTTTTGCACTCCTTGCTTGTGATTCTTCATGAGGATGGTGCCAAGACATCACAAGAGGTATGTATTTGTGTTGTTTTAGTTTCAAATTTGAATTAAATTGTAGATCGAAATAGTTTTTTTGATTAAACTTTGTTTTACTTTCTAGGAAACCAATCTCCACCTCCAAATATTGATAATTCACAAACACCTCCTCACGAAAACCCTCTTGAACAAGAAGAACATCAAACCCCTCCCTCAATTCATAGACATCCTTAGGAACTCAATAAAATATTTTAAATCAAATTGAAAACAATAAAAGAGAGCTTCAACAATTGATTGGAAGGTTAAATGAACATGCTACAACCCACCCTTATAGGAGAGGCATTTTCGAATCACTAAAGTCGATTGTATCTCATGTAGGAGCAAAGAGTGAAAAAATTAATTTTTGGTCGAATAAGAGGGAAGAATTAAAATGATTTTATGCAATTGGACTTTTCTATTCACTAGTGAAGAAAGAAAATTTTAGCAAAGCTGACTTGTGTGCCCTTTTTCATGGACCCAAGAACACATGCACCTTTATCACATGCATGCAGGAGATTCTCCATCCATTGGTGCCACCATGAATTAATTAAAAATAAGTTTTGGGAGTGGTGGTGGATAGTTTTTTACCAACCTTCATGCAATAACTATAAGGTACCATAGTATTTTTTGAGGAAACTCTACTGTAATTTTTTTCTCAATAAGATGCAAAATTATTATACCTATTTATACTTTCAGGTTAAAGGTGGGGGCTCCACACATGATAGACTGGGTGCATGGCGTAATCCACACTTGGCACCAAGACCCTTGGTAAAACCCATGGTGGAGCATGTCACCATCCCTTCCATTGTGAAGGACAATGTCGAGGTGGACACACTGGACTCAATTAGCTTTCTTACTCAGAGCCTTGTACAATGTGTGAGGCCTCTAGCAGAGCCTAGTGTGGGTGAGTCTTCTAGGCCTAAAGTTCCATCCCACATTTATCACTCTTGCGATTTTGTTTGCACGTACGATGGTGAGAGTACTTGAGATGTAGCTACACAAGATACATCAACTGCAAAGTAGATGGTCATGACAGATGCCTTGTTGAATCAAACATTCGACATTGATACTTAGGTAATTTTAGCAATTTCCTTTAACTTTTTTATTAAATTTTATTCTAAAATGAAAGAATAACTAAATTAGTAAAATGAATATGTTGAAAATTTAGGGTTAGACCGTTGATGTTATGTGCACCCTTCCCACAGACCCCTATATATTTACATCATTGAGTCCATAGGTATGTAACCAGTATTAAAGAAATAATTATTTCATGTGAATATTTTAACCTTATATGAATGTTTGTCTCATAACACACTTTAGATGTCAAATATTTTTTTGGCGGACCTTTGACATCAACACCTCACTATTCTCATCCTTGAGCAACTTTCACTCAAGTAACCTTTAGTATTTAATGGTGTTGTAAAATAATGTTAAGCAATTTTGGTAATTGAAAAAAACACTATTCCATATATGATTGTTCTTTTTAGCATAATTTCATATGAAATTGTTATTTTTGAAACATTGTTTGAAACTTCATATTTGTTGAACATTTCATTTTTAGGTGTTGACATCAGACAACCCTTTCAATGTTCATGGCATGATGGACCATGTAGTTGGTCCAGCAGTAGCAGGTTCTAGTCCTTTAATAGAGGTATGAGACAAATTAGTGAATTTCACATTATATTTGGTCCTTTATTGGTCTATTATTGAAAATTTTAATGGTACTCGTATGTAGTTTAATTTCCATATTGATACTTGCTACAGGTGTTTGTCACACCATATTGTCAACGTGTTTCTATTATGAATGAACATCATGATTATTTGTTTGTGGTAAGTGATTTTTCTATTATATGTCATTCCATAATTCAATTTCTATATATTTATGTCTAAAATTATTATTATATTAGTTGAAACTCCAAAGAAGTGAAGAGAGGAGGATGAGTGAGCATTTTCGAAAGACAATAGCATCACTTGCATCTCCATCTAGTTGATAGTCAAAGACAACATGTAATCTATTTCCTTCCCCTAGTGGGAAATGACTATGTATTAGGGTCATTTGTTGTATGTCTACGTGAGATTTTTTAACATATATTTTGTACTATCGATATATGTGACATTTTATGTCCATATGGCTCTTTTGTAGTAACCCTGTATGACTTTATTGGATATATTATTTAATTTTATCGACATATATCATTGTATAGACTTATGGATTTTTTATTAATAGAAATCTTATTTTACCACTGCTATCAAATTATATAGTTTTATCCTACACTTTCTCAACATGAGGATTAAGTAAATCCTATATTTGATAGCTATTCTTGAATGATGTTATCATGTGTATTGTGTGAATCGTGTTCTTGAATGTTGTAGGCATGGGTGTTGTTTACATCTTGTTCTTGATTGTTATTGTTGAATATTCACTAATTATTCATCCAATGCTTAAATAATTATTGATGGTTTTTATTACATTCAATTTTTCACATGTGTCTATAGATTTCTAACATTCATGACAAATGTTATTGAGTAGACATTTAATTATCTAAAGACTCCTGCAGTTAAGGCTAATAAACATGTTATCTTCTTTAATAAACTATACAACCTTCTTCTTAAGTATGCCAATAATGCATTTCTATATGAGTGCGTCTTTCATGTGTATACTGGTGACTTATGTGTATTCATACTTTTTGACTTACATGTGTTTATGTGAATACTTTGTGACTTACATGTATTCATATGTATATACTTCATGACTTGCGACTTATGGCTTATGTGTATTCAAGTGTATACTTTACAACTTACATATATACTTTATGACTTACGTGTATTCCAATGTATACTTTGTGACTTATGTGTATTCATGTGTATACTTCATGACATGTATATTTGAGTACATGCTTCACTTATTCATGTGTATGCTTCCTACTTCGTGTCTCATGTTTATTTATGTGTATACTTTATGTATTACATGAATCCACATGTATGCTTCATGCTTCCTATGTACACATCATGTATTCACATGTATGCTTCATGATTCCTATGTATACTTCATGTAATACGTGTATTAATGTGTATGCTTCATGCTTCCCATGTATACTTCATGTGTTCATGTGTATGCTTCATGCATCTTGTGTATACTTCATGTATTACGTGTATTCACATGTATGCTTCATTGATGCAGGAGCATCCTTGGGTCGTGACAATCTTGCATCACCCAAAAATATTTTCATTCCAGTTTGTCTTTATTTTAGTTTCAATTTAGTTAAAGTGGTAGATCTGGTGATTCTTCATGTTTGCTCGCTAGACCTTGTTGATCTATGTTTTCATCGTGGACATGTTCACTTACCTTATTCCAATATTTGAGCACAATTGGTTCATTTTCCGAAAAGTTATTGCTTCTGGATTATGCGATAGTTCTTGAACCGACACCGAAATAATGTTCTTATCTTACGGCTAGTTCAATCGTTGTGGATTGTCCCTGTGACTTGCGGATCTAAATAGTGTGATTTTAAATGTTCTGTGGAGTGTCCCCAACCTTCCTTATAGGTCCACACTTCATCATATGCACCTGTTGGAGAGTAATTCAAATTTGAGGCTGACCTATTCATGCGCACGTTATCTTTTCTTTCATTGGAGAATGTAATGATCTTTGGGCTGACGTGGATGTTTCTAGATTTGTGAATATGTATAAAGCATTGTAATTGATCATTAGAAGGCGGTAGTGAAGATTAGATTTAGAGATTAGGGAAAGAAAGAGTTTCTCTGTAGGATTTTTTCTCACATGGAGGAGCATGTAAGAAGAGGGTAATTTGTGCATGTTGTAATCAGGCCTACAAGCCGAATCTGTAATCTCAGATGTTTTCGGCTGTTTGGAACTGAATTCTATGATAATAAGAATGTTTGATTTTGTATTTGCCTCCATTTTTTTGTGTTGCTTCTGTTGTGTGACTCTCGCTACATGGTCCGGATAGTTCTCTTTAAGGACCCTTCGACCGTGACTGCACAGATGGTATCAGGCAGATGGTTGTAAACCTGTGAATCTTGAGATGAGAGTTGGCTGCGAACCTTGAGTGGGTTGATTTTCTTGTGGTATTCCTTGGGTGAATAGATCGCCGATTTGAGGCAGGCTGTAAGTGTGTTCAATAGATCACTGAGAGAGAGGCAATTGAAACCTTGTAGTCAGATCGTTGAGTTGAGGCAGTTGCACTGAGCAAGGGGAGAGATGCCGCCGAGAAGGATGAACCCTAGAAGAATGGAGCAGATAATGGAGGACTTTAGAAATGAGATGAGGAACGAGATCCAGAACCTCTTGGGTGGTTTGAGGAGAAACCCTGAACTAGAGGATGAATATGAAGAAGCTACAGAAGAACTTGAGGCTGAAGAGCTGACAGATGAGGGAAAAGAGAGACTATTGAGAGCAGTGGCACAAGAAAGTAGAAGCCATAGAGTGGAAGTTTCTAACTTCTCTGGTACATTGAATCCAGAAGACTTGATAGACTGGATAGGAGAGTTGGAAGACTATTTTGAGTTTGAGGATATTAGAGACCCATTAAGGGTTAGGTTGGCATAAACTAAGTTGAAAGGACATGCTACTTTATGGTGGAAAGAGATGCAGAAAGATAGAGTGGAGAATGGTGAAACAAGGATCACCCGGTGGAGGAAGATGGTTGCAAGACTGAAGGCTAAATTCATTCTAGAAGACTATGAGTTGGAACTATTCAAGAAGTTGCAGACACTGAAGCAGAAGGACATGAGTGTGAAAGAGTATACTGAGAAATTCTACAAGATGACAATCAGATCTAGACACCGAGAGATGACTAGGGAGAAGGTGGCAAGGTATATAAATGGCCTTAGATTTAACATTCAGGATGAGATGAGTATGTTGAGGATTTCCACAGTTGAAGATGCCTACCAATATGCTTTGAAGGAAGAAGACAAAGTGAAGAAAAGATAGCCGAATAATCCCAAGGGGAAAGAGAAGTAGACAAGTGAAGAGGAATCAAGATCTAAGTGGAGTAAAGAATCAAATCAGAGGTTACAAAGGAGAGGAAATGGCAGCAAGGAAATCTTGGGCAAATGTTTCAAGTGTGGAGAATTTGGACATCGATCTTTTGAGTGTCCTGAGGGATCAAGTAAAGGAACTAGCAAAAAGAATTGTATGACACATGAAGAGCAAGTAACTGAAGCAATAGATGGGGTAGAACCAGAGCAGGGAGAATCTCTTATGCTTAGGAGAGTCTTGATGAGGAAGAGCAAGGAAGAGGTTGACACTTCACAGAGGAAGAATATTTTTTGGACTGTGTGCAAATCAGGAGGTAAGTGTTGTAAGGTTATTGTGGATACTGGAAGTATTGATAACTTGGTATCTGAGGAGATGGTGGAGAAACTTGGTTTGAAGAGGATTCCACATCCTTGTCCTTATAGGATATGTTGGTTACAAGATGATCATGCAAAGGAGGTGAAAGAACAGTGTTGGGTGAGCTTTAATATTGGCCCCTTCAGAGATGAAGTTTTGTGTGATGTTTTGTCTATGAGTGCTTGTCATGTTTTTTTGGGTAGACCTTGGCAGTTTGATAGAGGAGCTATATATGATTGCAGAGGGAATCTGATTACTGTAGAAAAGAATGGACAGAAGTTTACTTTGGCTTCCTTAAAGAATAAGCAAGTGGAAGTGAGGAACTTGAGTCTTGTGAAGAGTTGCAGAGTTGAGAAGCAAGATGAAGAGGTTGTACTGAAGGATGGCATGGATTTGAAGAAGAACCTTGTGGCTAAATCTAGAAGAGAGATGGAACTAGAAGAGTGTAAAGGAAGAGTTGTGCAGCAAAAAACTCGGGTTGCAGACAAGATAGCAGATAAGGTGAAGTCTTGTAGAAGAGATAGATTAGATGGTATAGATAGATCATATGGGTGGAAGAAGGTGATTGGTGGTAAAATTCCCTTACTATCTTGTGCAGGTATGAGGCAGGGAAAGGAAGATAAAGAGAAGAAGAAGTTGGAGGATCTGACGGAGGAAAGAAGGGAGGTTAGGAGGAAGAGAATTACAAACAAAGAACATTTGGATCAAGAATGAGCATGGGATCTACATCCCAAACCCAGTTTGATGTTCATGAGTTCCTCTCATGGAACATCTTATCTCACCAGGGGTGTCTGATGTAGGAGCATCCTTGGGTCATGGCAATCTTGCATCACCCAAAAATATTTTCATTCTAGTTTTTCTTTGTTTCAATTTCAATTTAGTTCAAGTGGTAGATCCGGTGATTCTTCATGTTTGCTCGCTAGACCTTGCGGATCTATGTTTTCATCATGGACATGTTCACTTACCTTATTCCAAGATTTGAGCACAGTTGGTTCATTTTTTGGCAAGTTATTGCTTCTTGATTATGTGGTAGTTCTTGAGCTAGCACTAGAATAATATTCTTATCTTACGGCTAGTTCGATCATTGTGGATCGTCCCCGTGACTTGCGGATCTGAATGGTGTGAATTTAAATGTTTCATGGAGTGTCCCCGACCTTCCTTATAAGTCCACACTTCATCATATGCACCTGTTGAAGAGTAATTCAAATTTGAGGCCAACCTAATCATACGCACGTTATATTTTCTTTCATTGGAGAATGTAATGATCTTTGGGTCAACACGAATGTTTCTAGATTTGCAAATGTGTATAAAGCATTGTAATTGATCATTAGAAGGCTGTAGTGAAGATTAGATTTAGATATTAGGGAAAGAAAGAGTTTCTCTGTAGGATTTTCATTCACATGGAGGAGCATGTAAGAAGAGGGTAATTTGTGCATGTTGTAATCAAGGCTGCGACCCGAATCTGTAATCTCGGATGTTGTCGGTTGTTTGTAATTGAATTCTCTGATAATAAGAATGTTCAATTTTGTATTTGCCTCCATTTTTTGTGTTGCTTACGTTGTGTGACTCTCACTGCATGGTCTGAATAGTTCTCTTTGAGGACCCTCCGACCGTGACTGCATCATTCATGCTTCCTTTGTATACTTCATGTATTAAATGTATTCACGTGTATTCTTCATGTTTCCTTTGTATGCTTCATGTGTTCATGTGTATGCTTCATGCTTCTTGTGTATACTTCATGTATTATGTGTATTCATGTGTATGCTTCATGCTTCCTATGTATACTTCATGTATTATGTGTATTCATGTGTATACTTCACATATTACGTGTAGTCACATGTATTCTTCATGCTTCCTTTGTATGCTTCATGTGTTCACATGTATAATTCATACTTCTTATGTATACTTCATGTATTACATTTATTCACGTGTATGCTTCATGCTTCCTATGTATACTTCATGAATTACATGTATTCATGTGTATGATTCATGCTTCTTGTGTATATTTCATGTGTTCACATGTATGCTTCATGCTTTCTATGTATACTTCACATATTATGTGTATTCATATGTAACTGCTTCATGCTTCCTATGTATACTTCATATGTTCACATGTATGTTTTTTTCTTCCTATGTATACTTCATGTATTATGTGTATTCATGTGTATTCTTCATTATTCCTATGTATATTTCTTGTATTATGTGTATTCACATGTATGCTTCATGCTTCTTGTGTATACTTCATGTAATCACGTGTATGCTTCATGCTTCCAATATATACTTCACGTATTATGTGTATTCATGTGTATGATTCATACTTCATGTGTATATTTCATGTGTTCACGTGTATGCTTCATGCTTCCTGTGTATACTTTATGTATTATATGTATTCATGTGTATGCTTCATGCTTCTTATGTATACTTCACATATTATGTGTATTCACATGTATGTTTCATGCTTCTGATGTATACTTTATGTATTGTGTGTATTCATATGTATGCTTCATACTTCCTATGTATACTTTGTATTATGTGTATTCATGTGTATGCTTCATGCTTCTTGTGTATACTACATGTGTTCACGTGCATGCTTCATGCTTCCTGTATATAATTCATGTATTACATGTATTCACATGTATGCTTCATGCTTCCTATGTATACTACATGTGTGTTCACGTGTATGCTTCATGCTTTATGTGTATACTTCATGTCATAGAAGAAAAAATCTTTTGGGGAAAAAATCGACAAACCAAAAGTATAAGATTTTTTGAAAATTTTGAGAAAATATAAAATTAAAAAAAACGTAAAAAAATTATAGAACAAGAGATAAAAACTATGTTTTTTTGAAATTGAAAGGCATTTCCATAGCATAGAGATATAGAGAGCAAAAAAAATAAAGAGCTTAACTAATCAATTGTAGAAAATAGGTTTTCGTAGTTTATATTCATATCGTTGATTACATTGCATTGCATATTTTTCAAGCTCAAAGAATTACTTCACATTGCATAACTAATAACTAAATGTTGATAGATGACAAATTTTCAATTATAATATAGTTTTTTACAAAGTCAACCTAAGGAGTTATGCAATTACTTTACATTGCATAACTAATAACTAGGAGCAACTGCCAATTGCATTTGTTTGTCATGGAATTCCATGAGACCACATTTCTTTGAGGTATTTTTTCAAACAACTCACTGCCTTGTCTATGTTACCACATTTTCATACATGTCTACCAAAGCATTTTATCAAATAGTTGACTACCTTGTTGATATGGCTAAAATCCTAAAATAGTTGTTTTCAAATAAGCTATGGATGCTTGGAAAAAATCTATCAAAGCATAATAGTAAGCAATAGCATAGACAAGGTAGTGAACTATTTGAAAAAATGCCTCAAAAGAATGTGGTCTCATGGTGATGGAATGCCATGACAAGACATAGACAAGGCATTGAATAGTTTGAAAAAATGTCTTAAAGAAATGTGGTATCATGGTGATGGAATGCCATGACAATCCATAATAGTAAGTATTCCATAATATGGATTGTCATGGAATTCCATCACCATGAGACCACGTTTCTTTGAGGAATTTTTTCAAACAATTTATTGCCTTGCCTATTGTCATGGCATTCCATCACCATGAGACCACATTTCTTTGAGGCATTTTTTTAAACAATTCACTACCTTATATAGGCTACCACATTTTTCATACATGTCTACCAAATCATTTTATCAAACAATTCACTACCTTGCTGCTATGGCTAAAATCCTAAAATAGTTGCTTTCGAAGAAGTTATGGATGCTTGGAAAAAGTCTATCAAAGCATAATAGTAAGCAATAACATAGACAAGGCAATGAACTATTTGAAAAAATGCCTTAAAGAAATTTGGTCTCATGGTGATGGAATGCCATAATTTGTAGCAATTTTCTTGTTGTGGCATTCATCATGGCATTCCATCACAATGAGACCATATTTCTTTGAGCCATTTTTTCAAACAGTTCACTACCTTGTCTATACTACCACATTTTTCATACATGTCTATCAAAGCATTTTATCAAATAGTTCACTGCCTTACTGCTATGGCTAAAAGCCTAAAATAGGTGCTTTTGAACAAGCTACAGATGCTTGGAAAAAATATATCAAAGCATAATAGTAAGCAATAAGCTATGGTCTTGTGGTTTTTCTTCGCATGAAAATCAGAACTTTATTTGTATATTTTTGTAGGTTTTAAACATGTTTTTTGGGAATTTTGTAGTTTGAAATAGGAAAAAATATTCACCAAAAGTTCAATGCTTTTTTTGAAAAATCGGGGAAAAAATCGTCCAACTTGTTGATGTTTTTAAAATCACAATTAATAGGTATTTTTTACATATTTATGCTTCTATGCTTCATGTATTCACATGTATGCTTCATGCTTCTTGTGTATACTTCACGTATTACATGTATTCATGTGTATACTTCATACTTCCTATGTATACTTCATGCTTCCTATGTATACTTCATGTGTTCATGTGTATGCTTCATGCTTCCTATGTATACTTCATGTATTATATGTATTCACATGTATGCTTCATGCCTCCAATGTATACTTCATGTATTATGTGTATTCATGTGTATGATTCATGCTTCCTATGTATACTTCATTTGTTCACATGTATGCTTCATGCTTCCTATGCATTCTTCATGTATTATGTATGCTTCATGCTTCCTATGTATACTTCATGTTTTCATGTGCATACTTCATGTGTTCACATGCATGATTCATGTTTCCTATGTATACTTCATGTTTTCATGTGTATGCTTCATGTTTCTTATGTATACTTCATGTATTACGTGTATTCATGTGTATGCTTCATGCTTCATGTGTATACTTCATGTGTTCACGTGTATGCTTCATGCTTCATGTGTATATTTCATGTTTTACATGTATTCACATGTATGCTCCATGCTTCTCATGTATACTTAGGTGTATTCACATGTATGCTTCATGCTTTCTATGTATACTTCATGTATTCATGTGTATGCTTCATGCTTCCTATGTATACTTCATGCATTATGTGTATTTGTAGGGAAGCTAATGTAGTGAAACAATTTCCTACACTAATCTTGAGAGGACGATAATGCAAAAATTTCACTAATCTTTAATAGTTACCGAAACTTAAACATAGCTAAACATAAATATCATGCGTACCATAATACAATGATTTACGTGGGGAAAACTCTTTCGGAAAAAGAACCCCACACTCCAAAAGCCACCCAATATATTATTCGGAAATCACAAAGATTACAATATAGTTGTAGAGAAAGCTTCTCATAGGAGTATCACCAACAAAAGATCTAGAGGCAACACAACCGCTATTAGACTCTTAGAATACATCACAACACACAACCATAATACAATTCCCTCATAAAATAGGGCTTCCTTCTAGGGCAATTCAAGCTAATAAAATATCAGTCGTTAGATCTAAGACCTAATGATGAATGATTCAAATTTACAATAATAATAAAATATCAATCGTAGTATGAATAGTACCTTATGTATCAATAGTAACTTATGTAATTACAAGGTTGAGACACATTTTCCCAATAGTATTCATATGTATGTTTCTTTCTTCTTGTGTATATTTCATGTGTTCACATGTATGATTCATGCTTCATGTATTACATGTATTCATGTGTATACTTCATGCTTCCTATATATACTTCATGTACTACATGTATTCATGTGTATGCTTCATGCTTCCTATGTATACTTCATGTTTTATATATATTCATGTGTATGCTTCATGCTTCATGTGTATACTTCATGTGTTCACATGTATTCTTCACGCTTCCTATGTATACTTCATGTGTTCACGTGTATGCTTCATGCTTATTGTGTATACTTTATGTATTACGTGTATTCACTTGTATGCTTCATGCTTCTTGTGTATACTTCACATATTACATGTATTCACATGTATGTTTCATGCTTCTTGTGTATATTTTGTGTATTCATGTGTATTGTTCATGCTTCTTATGTATGCTTCAATGTATTATGTGTATTCATGTGTATGCTTTATGCTTCATGTAAAACGAAGGGCGGTGACCATGCCTAGCATAGATGTTTCCACCTAGACATGTTGGCACTAACGGTTTGGCTCCACGAAGAACAAAACAAAAAGTAGCCTACCTTGCAACTTTACACTACATGCATCTGACGTTTTTGGGACAGAAAAA
>VDFB02272498.1:0-102989 GCA_007258455.2 Sequoia sempervirens | reverse complement strand
TTGCACACACCCATAGGTTTCAATATTTGTGCACATAACATTCATTTTTTTAGCTAATAGTACAGAGGACCAAAGGATGGTGTATACACCTAAAAATGGTCACATCACATTGTCTGGTAATTACTTAAATATTTTAAATATTTAATTAAATCTCCGAATTCCATCTATGTATGAATAAATTTAAATAATTTATTTATATTGTTCATTATTTCATTTCGATTAAATAAATAAGTTTATTTAATCATCTTTTCGTATTCATTTCTTAATTAATTAAATAAACATTATGGTTTATTTATATTAATTATCATATAAATCTTAGTTTGAATATTTTATTCAAATAAAGATTAAAATATTCTTCTTTTTCTTCTAAAATATCATTTATAATTAAATATTTCAAATATTTAATTGATTCCTCTAATTCGATATCCATTCATAATTAAATACTCCAAAATATTTAATTAATTCTTAAATAATTTCAAATTCTTCAAAAATCTATTCATAATTAAATATTCCAAAATATTTAATTAATTCTTCTAATATTTCATATTCTTCTAAAGTCATATTATAATTAAATATTCTAAAATATTTAATTAAAACTTCTATAGTACAAAAATCAAAAATCAAACTCATGAAATTAAATAAATTTATTTATTTAATTTGGGGATTATCTTCAACACCCGTGAAACAAACTGCCCAAACAGAAAATTTAATTTCCTCTGTTTCTGTGCAGGCTTGTTCCCGTGGGTTGAAGACAGGAATCCATCCTTCTCTCCAACCTCTCAACCTCTTCCAACTTCTTCTCAACTTCTCCATCTCTCACCTTTCAATTCTACCAAACAATCTCACAGCCGTAGATCCTTGCCAGCTAGGATTTTCCCTGCAAAAAGCTATAAATATGACTGTCGGGTACTCCAAATCAGATAGAAGTTTTAAGGAGGAAAATTATAGTCAAATTGCAAGTAGTATAAGCATTCATAGCATTCATAGCATTCATAGTATTCAAATAGAATAGCATAGCATATCATAGCATAGAATCATGACATCTTCCGTTTACAGCCCCTGTGCATAATCCACAGCCCCTGTCCATATCCGTATCAGCAATTTCACTCTACTAGCATATAGGATAGAATTTACTTTTGCATAACTCATTCTACAACAGCCATTTGGAGAAGCTGACTTTACACAAAATCTGAGAGTAGCAGCTTCGAATCTCTGGAGATAGAGGAAGATGGAACGCTTCTGAGAATTATCTTTATTTCTTTGTTTGAATTTCTTCAGTATAATGTTCTATTAATTATGTTTTTGTTTTCATTTAGATTACTCAAATTAAAGATACACATTTTTGGCGCCCACCGTGGGGTCCTTGCCCCTATTTCTCACATCTTTTTGCAAATTTTTTTTGACAGTTTACCGACAAAAATAGCGGAATAGCACAGGAAACACGTTTCAGAAACTTCAATACTTAGTTCAGTGCATTTGAGGACTTTTGCAGTTCCCGTGAGGACTTTTGCAGCACCCATAAATACTTTTGCAGCGCCCATGAGTACTTTTGCAGTGCCCATAAAGACTTTTGCAGCGCCCATGAGGACTTTTGTAGCGCCTATAAAGACTTTTGCAGTGCCCATGATATGTCTTGCAGCGCCTGTAAAATGTTTTGCAGCGCTCTTAATTAGTTTTGTAGCACCTTTAAGGATCTTTGCAGCACCCATAACTTCTGTTATAGCACATTTCTGCAAGTTGTAATTTGTAATGTTAAAACAATTTAACTGAATTCGACGCAACCGCGGACAGTTAGTAGTTTTAAAGGTAAAAAGAAGCAATCCTAGGGTAGACATTTAAGGTAAAAAGAAGCAATCCTAGGGTAGACATCTAATTTAAAATGAAGCAATCCTAGGATAGACATTCCACACTTTATTTTGGGCTAAAAATAATTTTGTGTTTGTGTGAAGCAAAATCTTCACTTAGCATAGAAAATCTTTATTTTTGGGCTTAAAATAAACCATTTTCTGCTTTGTTTTTGGTGATAGGCCTATGCTCTCCCCTTAACTGGGTGATCAAAATGCAAAACTCACCTATTTTCCTTCATGCAATTTCTTGTTTTATTAGCACCTTTTAGAAGGCCTGCCGTAGTGGGAAAAAGTACTCACCCTACGGGAACGACCTAAGTGGGAACAACTAAAGCCAAGTTTTCCAACCCACTATAATCAAATGCGGATGGTTGATGAAAATCCCATTCGACGATAGTGTGCATTGATAACCATCCCCAAAGTCTTTGTTCTAAAGGTAGGGAGGTCTCTCGAGGGAGTCTATCATTTGCCGCACCAAACGGAAACCCTTATTAAGAACCTAGTGTAGTATCTTACTGAGTCAGTTTCCGAACATTATATTAATCATAGTGCAGGGGAGGGAAGAATCTACCCCCAAGATACTCACCATATAACTGCCAAGGATTGTTTGCTCAAGGGATCTGGTATCCACTTCTGTCACTCTGAGTACGCACCTAGAAAAGACAAAAACACGGGCGCCCTTTCGGGGGTGACATGGCTGTGTGAGTCGACACAGTTTTAAGATGTGGGCTGTTGATTTCTATGATGACCTACTTGAGAACTAAGAGTGAGTCTATTTGAAATGTTTATCATGTGTAAAACCCGTTAAAACAATTTTTGAACAACATTTTGATTATACACTTGATGTTTAGCATAGGACTTAAGCCAACAATTTTACAAATTGTTTGATGTGTTTTCAATACACTAATTCAGATAAGATCATCCAAAACACTCACTATCACATTGATTAATCTCATGTTACGAGATTGGAAATCCACAACGTTTGAAAAGAAATCCGTTTTCAAAAGGATTAAGAAGCCAAAGAAACCCCTCAACCACAAGAAATTATTGAAGAAACAATGATTCTTGTATCAAAGCCGAAAAGTTTTATTCAAATATAGAACCTTTCTTCATAGGTATCATGATTATGTTAGAGGTCTTTCAAATGATTATGCTATAGAACCTTTATATTCACAAGCTTACTTTCAAAGAAGAGCCCTTTCTCAAAGGCATAACCATAGTCAACACATTTGTTTTAGTTATATTCCCCAACCTGCAATTGAATATTCTACTCGTCCAAATCAAATTTTGCAATAGAGAATTTAGATTACATAGGCATCTATCACAAAATCCATCTTTTTACAAAGCTATGATCAAAACTTCATAAAGTATAAAATCATCTTTTTCTTGATCTTTTGCTTACATTCCCGCTAAACATGATTTTCATCCTTTCACTTAGGGAACAACACAAGCTAAAGATTAGAAATTTTGTGTAAGTCATAGAATCTTCATTCTATCCTGACTTTCATATATATCACATAAATTGCACTATTTCACTCTTTTGATCAAAAGTGAGTAGAATTTGGAACAAAACTTATGCCTGTCTTCATGAGATCTCAAAAACAAATGGAAAAAGATGAGGGAGAAACCACTACAAGTAAAATGGGTGACCATAATGAAAAAGAAGAGGAAACGTTTAATCTTGACGAATTAACAGATGAAAAGCTTCAAGAAGTAGAACAAGATCCTCAATTCCATACCCTTATGGAAAAGATTTTAGAACGAAACAAAGAAAGATACTTTCTTTCATTGGCTAATCAAGGAGCTAAGTTACCTCACAATCTCGACATAGAAGGGATTAAACAAAGTCCTGAAACTCCTCATAGTGACTTTAGTGCTCTTAATCAACAGATAAAAGAATTACAAGGGAAAATAAAAGAGATGCAAGGGGGTACAACAAAGAAGTATGTTTTGGAAGACATATCTCCTTATCCATTTGATAGGAGTCTTCAAATGATCCCATTTCCAAAACATTGCGAAATCCCTAAGTATGATAGGTATAATGGAAAAACTGATCCTATTGACCATGTGAGGGATTTCTGAAACATGAGTTTAGAATTTGCCTATGACGATACCTACTTGATGCGATTATTTCCACGAAGTCTAGGTGTACAATCCATGGAGTGGCTTTCAAAAATCACTCCACCTATCAAAACATTTGAGGAGTTAATAAATCAATTTATATCACAATGCTCTACAACATTCAAAACCGAGATAACAATGCTTGATCTTTGTAAGTCAAACAAAAGTAGGAGAACCTTCCTCGTTCTTGCAAAGGTGGAGAAAGGTTATTTGCACTGATATTCGTCGTATTCTGAAAAGGAAAAGATGGATATCAACTATCGATAGCCTTGATCAGGAATTAAGCTATAGGCAACCTTCATTGTCCTCATAACTTTGAAAAATTGATTGAAAACGCAATCACCATTGAAGGGGCCTTGGTTAAAAGGGGAGTGATAAAACTTGATAATCCAAGTACATCAAATCAAAACAACAATGATAAAACAAGGTTTTGGAACAGAAACAAAAATGTTGTCAATGATGGTATAGTGGATGCAAATAATCTACAAACTAGACCATCTGTTTTCAATCTATCAAGTGCTCCATTAAACACTCAACAAGCAAATACCAATCAACAAGAAAACAACAATCAACAAGGACAAACCTCCAAGCAAGAGAACATGACCAATCAAAATACTAATCAAAATCGTGGTAATTTCAATAATAATTTTGGCAATGTCCAAACATCAAATTCGTCCAGACCTCCATTCTTTTCAAATCGACGAAATTTTACTGCTTTGGGTCAATCTCTTGAACTTGCTCTCAAGGAGCTTCTAGAAAATAAGGTTATTACCTTACCACCACAAAGAGATTATGAGCCGCGATTCAAACCCCCATCATGGAATGACTCGTATTATTGCAATTATCATCGGTGTAAGGGTCATAGGACGAACAATTGTCAAGCTTTGAAAAATCTAGTACAAGATTTAATTGACAATGGTACCATTACAATTGAAGGACATCATACCAATGATGATCATCAAGCATTCAAAGATCCTTTGCCAAACTATCAAAAAGGGGAAACATCAGATACCAAAGCCAAAAGCATACATAATGTTGAAGACAATATAATCTGTCACATCTACGCAGATGATCAACGGGTTAATGTTATCAAAATCAAGGGAAAACAAGAATATCAACAGGTTAATGTGACAACGAGAGGATAGGAAAAGGTTGTTTTAAAAGGAAGTTCATCTAAAACAACTATTTCTCCTCCAAGTCAGTATAATTTGGTTGATCAACTGAGAAAAACATCAGCTCAAATTTCCATCCTTGAACTTCTTAAAATATCTCCCATACATAAGAATATTTTAGAAGAAGCTCTTGTAAACACAACTGTTGACACTAATTTAGATGTAAATAGATTTCAAGCCATGGTGGGACATTTGTCTTCCCCCACTTGTCTTTCATTTTTTGATAAAGATGATGCCTCTATGACACATCCACATAATTCCTCGCTTTATCTTGAAGTCATGATCCATAAACATCGAATTAGATGTGTCTTAATAGATGGAGGAGCTGGTTTAAACATTTGTACCTTAAAGTTAATAAATGCCTTGGGAATATCAGAAAATGAAATTGATCCACGAAGGAAAATAACTATCAAGGCATATGATGATGAAGAAAGAGCTTCTAAAGGATTGATATTGTTGCCTATCAGAGTGGGACCTATTGTGAAGAACACATTTTGTCAGGTTCTAGATCGAGATCTTTCTTATAACATACTTTTGGGTCGTCCATGGATTCATGATATGCAAGTAGTGCCATCAACGTATCATCAATGTATCAAGTTTCGATATGATGGACAAGAAATAACTATACAAGCTGATTATAATAGTACCCAAACTTGTTCAAATCTTCGAGCAGCTCAAGATACCTTTGTGCCACACAATAGGGAGGCTCTTGTTATTTCTTCTTCCAATCTACAAGGACAACTACAAGAATTGACAAAGAATCTTGACACTAAGCTAAATTTAAAAGACAAAGGAGTTGGTGAATATTCACTATCTCTTTCTACCTTACCTCCTTCTCCAAGGTCACATGGTCAGCCAACCTTATCAAAACAAAAGATTGCAACAGCCTCTACATCCCAAAATTTTGTGCCAGTCACAAAGTTTGATGGAAAATTTATTAGAGCCAATACCACTGAAGAAGAAGCTGAGGATAGGGACATCCTAAATTGGCTATACAAATATGAAGATGATTCTCTCTTGCATATTAAGTTACCTACAGAACAATATGGTAAGGGGTACGCTATTATGCAGAAAATGGGCTATGAAGGAAATGGTCTTATAGGAAAAAGAAGAGAAGGAATTGTGGAACCAATTCAACCTATTTCAAAGCATTCAAGTGATAAAACAAGACTTGGATATGGTAAAGATAAAGAAGATTATACTTCACAGCAAGCACAATCAACTCATGAAAAAGGATCAAATTCAGATAAACCTCATGAATCAGTTTTCCAATTGCAGAATAGTTCTGATACTGATTCCAATGAATATGAATGGGATACCATTTATAATGATGAATTTTGGAGAGACAAACAAGTTGATACCATCCACAAGTATGCACCTGTTCTCATACAAGGGGAAGGCTCAAGGCCTCCACTTGATTATGTTTTACAAAGCGATCATGACTCAAGTGAGGAAGAATCAGATTCTAACGAGATTGACAATCAACAGGAGAATACCATCATAGACCTTGTCTACCATGAGGATGATAATCATATCATGACTTTGACAATTCAAGACCTTACCCAACCTAATGATCCTATGCCTTTAGTTTATCCAGAACTTATTGATTGGGACATTAACGCATCTATCCATGTTCCTACATTCAATGATGATGAGGATATTATAAATTTCCTTTGTTCCTCAAATGAAGAAAACAATTGTTTCATTCAAAAATTTCATACTCATGATTTTGATAAGGAGGATGTCAAGTCTCTTAGCTGCAAAATAAATGAAATAAAAGATGGATCTATTGGTGAAAACCGAAAAATGGCAGTGATAGATCAAAACAAGAGAAAAATAAAGAGCGAATCCGATAGTGAAAACCTTTCTGAGGCACTGAAGGATGAGAAACTTGACACTCTTTCCAAGTATTATCATGAAAGATCTTCTATTTTGATCGAACCAACATAATCAATCAACATAAGTACAATAGAGTAGCCAAAAGTTTTGCAACTTGCAGCATCATTAACAGTTGAAGAAATCTTGAAATTCATGCAATTCTTGAAGGAGAATCAAGTTAACTTTGCTTGGTCATATGCTGATATGCCAGGGTTAGATCCTAATCTGATAATGCATCATTTATCTATTCAACCAGGGGAAAAACCTGTGAAGCAAAAGCTCAGAAAAATGCATCCACATGTTGCGTTACTGGTCAAAGAAGAATTAAAGAAGCTTTTGGATGTCGGATTCATTCGAACTATTGATTATGCAGAATGGATTTCCAATAGTATACCTGTTTCAAAGCCAAATGGAAGGATTAGAGTTTGTACAGATTTCATAGATTTAAATAAGGCTTGCCCCAAAGATGACTTTCCTTTGCCCAACATAGATATGATTGTTGATTTAACTACTGGCCATGCAATGTATTCATTAATGGATGGATTTTCAGGATATAACCAGATAAAGATTGCACCAGAGGATCAAGATAAAACAATGTTTACATGCCCTTGGGGTACCTATTGCTGGAATGTAATGCCATTCGGGTTAAAGAATGCTGGGGCTACTTATCAAAGAGCAATGACAACAATTTTTCATGATATGATGCATACATTCATGGAAGATTATGTTGATGATTTACTTGTGAAATCTCACACACGAGAAGAACATCTAGAAATCTTGTCAAAAATCTTTACTAGAATGGAGAAGTTCAATGTTCGTTGTTTAAATCCAAAGAAATGTGTCTTCGGTGTTACATCTGGAAAAATCCTAGGATACATTATTTCAGAAAAGGGCATAGAGGTTGATCCAGAAAAAGTATAAGCAATAATGGATATGCCGCCACCATGAAATATCAGTCAGCTTCGATCATTGCAAGGGCGACTACAGTCCATCAGCGATTTATAGCTCAACTGGCAGACAAAAGTTTACCATTTACGCATTTATTGCATAAAAAATGTCCCATTCAAATGGGAAGACAAATGTGAAGCAACATTCAATCAGATCAAGCAATATCTTGTGCATCCACCAGTTTTAATTCCACCTATTCCAGGAAAGCCACTCATACTTTATATTTCAGCAACAGAAGTATCCTTGGGAGCATTGCTAGCACAAGAAGATTCTACAGGCAAAGAAAGGGCCATATACTATATCAACAGAACTGTTCACTTCTCAAAAGTTGCGACACTATATGTTGGCTCATATAGTTAAGCTGATAACCAAGATTGATCCATTAAAATACCTATTAAGCAGAGCTACTTTAATAAGAAGACTTGCAAAATGGGTCATGATCCTAAGTGAGTTTGATATTCAATATGTAGATCGAAAAGCTATTAAAGGACAGGTCATTGTAGATCAGTTGGCTGAAGCACCTTTACAAGAAGAAAATCCAATGCATATTGAGTTTCTTGATGAAGATGTCTTCACAGCAACAATCAATAAATCATGGACATTGTAATTTGATGGATCTTATACACAATATGGCTTGGGGGCAGGGATTCTCTTTGTTACACCTGAAGGACATACCATCTCACGATCATATCGATTGATGTTCCCTTGTACAAATAACATAGCTGAATATGAGGCATTGCTCATAGGAGTAAAAATAGCATTGGAATGGCGGATTACAGAGCTGGAGGTCTATGGTGATTCACAACTTGTCATTAATCAAATAAATGATGACTATCAAACCAAAGATGATAAGTTGCTACCTTACAAGAACATGGTGGATGATTATAAGAAGTATTTTGTGTCAATCAAGTTTTCACAAATATCAAGGATTGATAATAAAGCTGCAGATGCGATGGCTACCATTGCTTCCTTATTACAACTCTCAGAAGATCAAACCAAATATGAATTTTTGGTGGAACAATTGTTTTCTCCCACCTATGATAATCTTGAAACCCAGGTCATATGTCATTTAAGCGGTTCTGATTCACCTTTATATGGCAAGACTTATACCTATTTGAAAGATAATATCTTACCTTTAGATTTATCCCACAACCAAAAACAGAATTTCATTCGCCAATCATCTCGTTATACTTTAATTGCCAATATCCTTTATCGATGTGGTCTTGATGATACACTCTTTAGATGTCTTGAACCTGACGAATCTGAAAAATCCTTACAAAAGGTTCATGGTGGTATTTGTGGAACTCATTTGAGTGGTTTGACCTTAGCCAAGAAACTTGTCAGAATGGGATACTATTGGCCTACCATGGAGAAAGATTCTTTTACTTTTGTCAAGAAGTGTTCTAAATGCCAGATTCACGGGAATCTTATTCATGCACCTACACAAGAATTGCAACCTTTTACTTCAACATGGCCTTTTTCTCGGTGGGGACTAGATCTTGTTGGTAAAATACATCCTTCATCATCAAATGGTCATAAATTCATCATTACAGCTATAGAGTATTTTACAAAATGGATTGAAGTTGTTCCTTTAACAACAGTGACTGGAAAACAAATATCTTTGTTTATCCTAAATTACATTATTTGTAGATATGGAATTCCTAATTCTATTATCACTGATAATGGATGACCTTTTAAGAATCAGGACGTTGATGAGCTTTGTGAAAGATTTCGCATCCAACACAAGTTCTCTACACCTTACTATCCACAGGGTAATGGTCAAGCAGAAGCTTCTAACAAAACCACCTTGAAGATATTGAAGAGGACAGTAAATGACGCTGGACGTGATTGGCATGTTCAACTCAACCCAGCTTTATGGGCATACAAAACAAGTATTCGCACACCAACAAGAGCTACACCATATGCCTTGGTCTATGGAGCAGAAGCAATCTTACCATTAGAAGTTGAAATACCTTCGCTTAGGGTCTCACTCAAGGGATTGATAAGTGATGAAGACTACAGAGTTTCTCGCCTCTAGGAGTTAGAATTGTTAGATGAAAGACGTCAACATGTAGCTGATCATTTGAAGGGATATCAACAAGTTATGTCCCATAGTTACAATCACAGAGTTAAACCACAGACATTTCAAGTGGGTGACTTAGTCTTGAGAGAAAATCCACGTAATCAGCAAGACAGAGAAAAGAAATGGAAATTTGAACCTAATTGGCTTGGTCCATTTGTTGTCATTGCAACCTATGGTTCTGGTGCATATCAGTTATCCACGTCAGAGGGGGGCCTGTTTGAAGAACTGATTAATAGTATTCATCTGAAGAAGTTCTATGTCTAAAAAGTCCTGAAAAAATCAAAAACATCATAAAAAGTCCAGAAAAAAATAAAAAAAAATAAAAAAATCAAAAAAATCAGAAAAATCCTGAAAAAGTGCAATAAAGACAAGTGGTGAAAACCTGGTAAACAGGCGCTACTCGTGCTCAAAATAGGCTCCTCCATTTATTATTTTATGTCTTGCATTCACTTTCGGCATCATCCATCCATATTTATCCTTTGTATATATCTTTCATATCCATATCATATGACAGGGATTCTTATGTTTCATCATGGCTTGATGAAATTTGTACATATCCATACTTTTTAGGTTGTGTTTACACTGGGGGAAAAACATAGAATCATACACTGAACGAACAAGAGAGGGGAAACAAGCTTTTCGAACATCACAAACAGACATAAAACGATTTGCCAAAACACAACAAACATTGCCGTATCAAATCAACCACAACATGTTTATTCAAATGCTAATGGAAATCGAAACAACATGATTCAAACAACTATGGAAATGAGAATATCAATGATGACAACCATAATTGGATGATCTTAATTGGAATAAATGTTTGAAATAATTCATGCAAGATTTAAATGGTTGTTTGGTTTTTCTATCATATCTCTAGAGCGATTCGATGATGTATTGAACTAGAAAAGCAAGGAAGGAGTATGATTTTTTTTTTTGTCTACTGTTTGCGAGAAAATCATTAGTACTATGCAAATTGGTCGCGGGACATGCTCTACTATGTATCATGGATGACATTTTAGAATTTGCATGGGAAAAGGATTAACTCTTGTCTGTTTATGCAAGCAATACTCAGGTCATCTCAGTTCAATTATACCTCGATGCTTGTATTAACTTGCTATATTAAAAATCATGAAAGCAATACTCAGGTCATCACTGGTGCTAACATACCCTTTAATGCTTGTATTAACTTTCAACATTTCAAAGCTCTATGATGATACAAAAAGGAAAACTAAGCTCTCCAAATGGCAATATTGTATGGATGTCTTGCATGGTTAGTATAGATTGCATTCATGTTAGAATCTACATTTTTCATTCATAAATTCCCAAAAAGCTGGCAAAGAATCAAATGGTTTATATCTTTTCGAATACATGACTGAGTATATTTTGACATTCACAAAAAACATCATTTCATACATTTTTCATATATATTTGCATTAGAAAATCATAAAATCAAAGCATACAACATATACATCATGCATTCATTTATCAAATCGATTTTCATTCATCTCATAAATCATGTATATATAAATATCATAAAACATGAAAACATCATATCATACGCATCATATATCATCATAAATCATTGTTGCATTTCATATATCTCAAAAATGAATGTCAATTAATACAAGGATGTCAATTACAAATGATATAACATCATCAATAATGAGATCATCTCACGGTGTATACAAAATGTCTCAACAGAATATCATGAAAATATCATCTACAATGCACTAGGCAGTGCTATCCTCTGAGGGAGCTGGTCTAGGACCTGTACCACCTACCCCTGATGGACTTGTACCACTTGCCCCTGATGGACCTACTCCGCCTGTCCCTAGTGGCCCTCCTAGAGGTAATGGTTGTGTCACCCCTCTACTGGTAGTACGAGAGTGACCGTGAGTAGACCATGACTGAGTATAGCTCTCTCTCCACTCAGGTGGAACTGCATCATGATATCTAGTCTGGTAAAACTCTACCTCTCGGGTGGCTCTGGTAACCTCTCTCATCATATCACCAGTCAAGGTGCTAGCTGCTACTCTCTGTAGGCTATATGCCAAAGCAATGGCCTGCTCACCTCGCTGTCTAGCTACGTCCCTCTCAGCAGTAACCGAAGTCAACTATCCCTGCAACTGTGAAATCAGGGCCTGTGCCTATGCTAGCTGGGTCTACAAACTTTGTACTGTACTCTGTAAAGAGGAGAGCTAACATGATACTGCCAGATCTACTGAAGGAGATGGGTCAGTGTGTCACATCCGTGGACCACCTCTACCACCTCTGCCACCTCTCCTACCACCTCTCCTGCCACCTCTATCTCCACCCCTACCATCACCACCATCATCTCCCTCTGAGTCATCATCTCCTCCACTCTCATCATCATCACTATCCTCTGAATCGTCATCCTCTAATGCTGAGTCCCTTTGTCGTCGTCTCTGTGCAGCAATAGGGGCAATAGCCTCATCAGGATCAAACATACGTGGTGTCGGATGCTCTAGGACATACTGAAAATACTTTGGAGTTGTCCCTGCATCAAGGACATCCACTCGGTAATCCCACATCACAGCTCCTAAACTGGTGAACTCTGCCACCGCTGTCTCATATGAAATCTGTGGACCCCATACTGCAAGCTCTGGCTATCGCTGTGCATAAATGGTCGAACCTACAGGCATACCCTGAATCTGACCAAACTACTGACATACTCGTCCAGCAAGAAACCTCTCAATGATCCATGGAGTCCGCCCAATCAAAAATCTGGAAGTACATACATATAGCATCTCCCTCGCATCCTCTGGCCATGGCTCACAATCTAAAAATGGTCTCTCGCATACTGTATCCAGACTATCCAATAGTCGCTGCCAATGCACTAATTTGCCCAATCTCGGCTGAGCAATAATGTGAGCATATCTCCATCTATATGATCAACTAGTTGGTCGCTACCCTCGAGTCAATGGACGTAAAACAACAAAGTACTCCCATGCCCATATCTGTAGTAATGAGTACCCAACAGCAAAACTCCAGCCTCTACCATAAACAATATGATGTAAGTCATCATATAAGTGGGCTAGCATGCATGTACCCCATGCATACCGTGTCCCTTGCATCACCATACTCTCCAAAACATGACCCCACCTGATCGCGAACCCCTTCAATCTATGGTTGGGGCACAACACACCTCCAATCAATCCTGCAAGTACAGCTAGTAAAGGTGGATATGTATCTGTCATCTCACCCCATGGAATGAAATATCTAGCGATCTGATCATCTCTGAAAATCCTCCTCAAAGCATCAGTGCCTCCAGCCTCTCGGCTATCAAAAACCACTATCTCTCCCATCACTGGAATCCGCAAGATGTGATATACATCCTCGGGGGTCACTGTAATCTCACCCGTCGGTAAATGAAATATGTTGGTGTCACTATGCCACCGCTCTGCAAGTGCTGTCAATAGAGCCCTGTTGAGATGAACCTCAGGCATGTCAAGTAATGAACTCAATCCACATGCATCAATCACATCTCTATCTGACTGTAACAAATGTGGAATCACACTCCATGTACTCGGGAAGGCCTCCCGTAACTGTAAAATGCCCAATCTCTCCTGTTAACACATCATCAAAGCAAAATCAATATCAAATCATTACGAGTTATCAATCAAATCAACATATCATATCAAACTATTTGTTTTTCATAATCATGAAATGCTAATAATATCAAAATCATGTTTCTTTCTAACAACTTTAGAAGAAAACTTATCTGTCCTATTTGTTTTTAACAACTTTAAAAACAAATCTATCAGCTCTTATTTGTTTTCCAACAACTTTGGGAACAAATTTATCAGGTCACAACAACATATGATTAAATGTGCTACGAAAAACTTTAAGGGCGCTATGAAATCTATCAATTGCACTATTATATCATATGCACTATGAAAAGTATTAAAAGCGCTACGAAATCTATCAAATGAGCTATAGAACCATATGCGCTATGAAAAGTATCATATGCGCTACGAAAAGTCTCAAGGGCGCTAAAACACCAAAAAATCCACACAAATATTGAAAAACGTGCCACAAACGGATAATTTTTGAAAAAGCAGGAGTTTCACGAGATACATACCGGAGGTCCATAGTGCGCTGGTCGCTGATGTCGTCGGATATGCTAGAAATGGTGCTGGTGAACGGGAAGTGCCATAATTATCAACTCAGAGCTCAAAATTTGCAAATTTTACTAGGTTAAAATTGAAAATGACATGGAAAATGACATTTTTAACCTATATAATGGTAAAATTGGGGCATTTTATTACATTTTAACATAGCAAGGGCAATTTCTTCATTAATTTTTCATCTCACATTTTTCTGGGTAAATTTCTTTACATCATTATTTTCAAACGATGAATCGAGATCTTCAAAATCATCAAAATTGAAAAATTCACAAAAAAAATTCAAAATATTATCGATTCATCGTTTGCGGGGGCATATACCTATCGACATTTCGACAGTCAACATCTGGGGCAAATTTTAAAATTCTTTGAAGCAATGCGTAAAACACATCACTTCAAAGAGGGGCAAAATGTATACACCTAAAAATGGTCACATCACATTGTCTGGTAATTAATTAAATACTTTAAATATTTAATTAAATCTCCAAATTCCATCTATGTATGAATAAATTTAAATAATTTATTTATATTGTTCATTATTTCATTTCGATTAAATAAATAAGTTTAATCATCTTTTCGTATTCATTTCTTAATTAATTAAATAAACATTATGGTTTATATTAATTATCATATAAATCTTAGTTTGAATATTTTATTCAAATAAAGATTAAAATATTCTTCTTTTCTTCTAAAATATCATTTATAATTAAATATTTCAAATATTTAATTAATTCCTCTAATTCGATATCCATTCATAATTAAATATTCCAAAATATTTAATTAATTCTTAAATCATTTCAAATTCTTCAAAAATCTATTCATAATTAAATATTCCAAAATATTTAATTAATTCTTCTTATATTTCATATTCTTCTAAAGTCATATTATAATTAAATATTCTAAAATATTTAATTAAAACTTCTATAGTACAAAAATCAAAAATCAAACTCATGAAATTAAATAAATTTATTTATTTATTTAATTTGGGGATTATCTTCAACACCCGTGAAACAAACTGCCCAAACAGAAAATTTAATTTCCTCTGTTTCTGTGCAGGCTTGTTCCCGTGGGTTGAAGACAGGAATCCATCCTTCTCTCCAACTTCTCAACCTCTTCCAACTTCTTCTCAACTTCTCCATCTCTCACCTTTCAATTCTACCAGACAATCTCACAGCCGTAGATCCTTGCCAGCCAGGATTTTCCCTGCAAAAAGCTATAAATATGACTGCCGGGTACTCCAAATCATATAGAAGTTTTAAGCAGGAAAATTATAGTCAAATTGCAAGTAGTATAAGCATTCATAGCATTCATAGTATTCACAGTATTTTCATAGCATAGCATATCATAGCATAGAATCATGACATCTTCTGTTCATAGCCCCTGTGCATAATCCACAGCCCCTGTCCATATCCGTATCAGCAATTTCACTCTACCAGCATATAGGATAGAATTTCCTTTTGCATAACTCATTCTACAGCAGCCATTTGGAGAAGCTGACTTTACACAAAATCTGAGAGCAGCAGCTTCGAATCTCTGGAGATAGAGGAAGATGGAACGCTTCTGAGAATTATCTTTATTTCTTTGTTTGAATTTCTTCAGTATAATGTTCTATTAATTGTGTTTTTGTTTTCATTTAGATTACTCAAATTAACGATACATAAGGTATTAAGGGAGTATCAATTTTATATTAGTGATGATCACACACATTGTCCATAGTTTGTGCAAGGTTGCTTCTAGTTGTTCTACAGTGATTTGGCTCAGAGGGGCATAACATATGATCGATATATAATATAGTTGGATAACTGTGCAACACAATTCAAGAACTCATGCATGTTCTACTAGTTGAGTAGGATGCATTTCATTATAGGTGTTCAACACATGTGGAACTTTTGTGAGGTTGGACATGGAAAGGGGGAGCATGATGGTGTAGGAGCATGCGTCCAAAGAGCATTAGCATGGAAAGAGTTAAAGTATAAAGATAATGCAAAGTTGATAGATGCAAAATCAATCATTGAGTGGTGTAATGTTTTTATGGGTCCAGATAATGAAGGTACATCTTCAATTCATAGATTTTTTTGGTTGATGGATGATACTAACATTGCACCATATGAGGATTGTTGTATACTGATGGGATCGAGTGAGATACACTCTTTCCTTAACTCAAATGGAGGTTCATGGAGTATCCATACGTGAAAGATGGCATGCTCTTCTATTCGTGTACAATGCAACCCTGAGATGATTGCAAGTTAAAGGAGTGGGTTGAGAAATGGTCATTAAGTTGTCTTAGCCCACTTCACACATATCACCCTCCAATGACATTGGAACTAATACAAATGGAATCATTGGTTGAATTTTACCACATATCAAATATAGTTCAACCAGGTAATATATCTATTTACATAGGTTTTGAAATTCCTATTGTTATCTTACTTTGTAGTATACTTGTAATGTTGACTAATTTCATCTAATTTGCTACACATATTAATGTAGGGCATGTTTAAGCAGTTATTGTAGATGAAGAAAATGAAGAGGGAACAAATTATTACTTGTGTCATTGTATTTAGGCCAAAAAGAAATTGGAGGCCCCAGTTATAGATGGAGAAAACATTGAATATCCTACAAGCTTAGTTATTATTACTGGAATGTGGCTTAGAACGTACCCACATAAGAGTGTTAAATTTTGGTTGTTTTAGGACTTTGACACACATTGGAAGATTTTTCATTACTCGAACCTTGTTGTAGCATCTAATTTTTGTTTGAACAAATATGGGGGTAGACAGATTTGAACAAGACCTTATGGAAGGTGTGTGAGTTTGACCATGAGGCAATGCTTGACACAATAAAAAGTAGAGCAATCCCAGATGGTTTGTTGGATTAATATGTAAGTATGTATATTGGTTCTTATTAATCTATAAGTATGCACGTTAATTTGTATTATACCAATGCTACGATGCCAATGCTTTCATCTAATGTTTATATCATGTATGTAGGTGATTGATGAAGTTATCAGACTTGCAAATGTAACACACTTTATGTTTAGAACTATGGCAAAGGATACAAAGTTCAATGGTATTTTATTTTTTCTCATAAATATGTAAAAAAATGATGTAGGATATTCTCTATAGATTAGTAAACTAAGTGGAAGACTAAATTGTGTTGTTTTTATAATAGGTTACAAGTTTCCAAAAGGTTGGAAAGTAATAGTTTGGTTACGTTCTATTTATGTTCTATTCATGAGAGGTTTTTGTGTGCAATAGGTATCTTGGAACTCCCAATGAAGATGTATGTCTAAGAGTGACTAAGTAGAGAGATTAACATGTCTATCCTCAATGGAAACATCAAGATTCAAGCCTTGTTGTTCCTAATTTGGAACTGAATGGTGTGGATTTGCTGTTTATAAGCGTCTTCCATCTATTTTCATTTCATTTCCATTTTGGATGCTCTTTATTTTTCTTCTTTTACTTTTCCTATTTGTAAGTAAACTACTCAAAATTGATTGGTGTCTCCTTGCATAAAATGTTGATTTATGAGCCTTCAAAGAGAATCTTAGCCAAAAAAACAATGCAGCATCCTTATTTTGATGATCTTGAAAAATCTCAATTATGATTTTAAGCCATTATAAAATGCGTTTGAAGCTTAGTGAGGGAATTTCAAGTTATTCTTTCGAAGTTAACCTCATCATGATCACTTATGATGTAGACATTATAAGAGCATCTCAAATTTCAAGTTATTCTATTCATGAGAGGTTGTTGTGTGCAATAGGTATCTTGAAACTCCCAATGAAGATATATGACTAGGAGTGACTAAGTTGAGAGGCTGACATGCCTATCCTTAATGGAAGCATCAAGATTTAAGCCTTGTTGTTCCTGACTAGAAACAAAATGGTGTGGATTTGTTGTCTATAAGTTCCTTCCATCTATTTTCATTTCACTTCCATTTTGGATGCTCTTCCATCTATTTTCATTTCACTTCCATTTTGGATGCTCTTTCTTTTTCTTCTTTTACTTTTCCTATTTCTAAGTAAACTACTCAAAATTGATTGGTGTTTCCTTGCAGAAAATGCTGATTTATGAGCCATCCAAGAGAATCTCAACAAAAAAAACCAATGCAACATCCTTATTTTGATGATCTTCACAAATCTCAATTCTGATTTTAAGCCATTATAAAGTGTGTGTGAAGTTTATCCAAGGAATTTCAAGTTATTCATTTGAAGTTAACCTAATCATGAGCACCTATGATGTGGACATTCTAAGAGCATCTCGAATGTATGAGTGACATTGTAAAAGATCTGTGAGAAGAAAGTACCTAAGGCATCCTTGAATCATAATTTTGGTTATTATGAGAGAATCTTATAAGCTAAGTTTTTGTGCATGAAAATGGGGCACATTACCACTTGATTTAAGTGGGGTGTTGGAATTCATATAGTTTTTTTTTTTCTCATGATTTTCTATTACCACTTGATAGTTTTGAGAAAGCATTGTCCCTACAAGTACAAGCACTTGGGTTTCAGAATGGTGTATGAAGCATATTAGACAATTATAGCACAAATATAAGAATTAGGACTGCCAAATAAATCTCATTTTATTGCAAACATCATATTATTAATATAGTGAGTGTAATAATTTTTTATGGTTACCAATCATTCTTTTTCTTCTTTTATTCTCTCCATATTATAACTAGCACCAATTAACTAACTTATTATAAAAACTTCATTTAGTAAAAAAAATCAAGCTAATAATTATATATCAATATCAATATAGCATACCATCTATTCACATAAACATTTGTAATAATATTTACTCAAATTTTCAAATTTATTGTTGCCCTCACACATTTGTAATTCATGCAACATAATCCCCCAACAGTTTAAATTGCAAAAGGGCAGTAATCTTTGATAGCTTGTTACCTAGAGACTGTGTCGGTTACGACCATTTTTTCTGAGGCATCGAGATCACATAGGGCACCTCTACAATAACCTCTCTTTATTTATTTTTTTATCTTAGAGTCATTTTTTTGTGGTATCTAATTTTCACTTGATGGAAAAAAGTGTCAATTACAAGCAGTGTAAAGTTGCAAAGTGGTGCAACTTTTGTTCAGCAACTTGTCTGACTAAATAGACTATTCCAACGTATTTAGATGGGTATGTTTACGCTAGGAATTGTCCTTTTTTGCACCTTAAAACATAGAATCACTCTGAGCTATGTTCAACTGGCTTGATCCCTTGGGTTTAAAGTGCAAAATGGTTGCTATCTTTGATAAGCTATTACTCAAAAATTGTGACACTTACGAACTCTCTGTCTGAGCCTACAAGATTATGTTGGGCCCCTCTACAATAACCTCTCTCTATTTTTGTTATCTCAAATTCATTTTCCTGTGGTTTCCAATTTTCAGTTGATGGAAAAAGTATCAATTACAAGCAATGTAAAGTTGCAAAGTGGTGAAACTTTTGTTATGTAACTTGTGTGACCAAATGAACTATTCCAAAGCATTCAAATGGGTACATTTATGCTATTCATGGTCCTCTTTCGCACCCAAACATGTAAAATCACTCTGAGCTAAATTCAATCGACTCGATCCCTTAAGGGTCCAAAGTGCAAAATGGTTGCAATATTTGATGGGTTATTACTTAAAAAACATTACGCTTACGAACTATCCATTTGAGCCTAAAGGATCATGTCAGGCCCCTCTATAATAAACTCTCTTGGTTTTTGTTATCTCAGATTCATTTTCCCGTACTGTCCAGTTTTCACTTGATGGAAAAGTGTCAAATGCAAGCAGTGTAAAGTTGCAAAGTGGTGCAACTTTCATTTTGTAACTTGTGTGACCAAACGAACTATTCTAACACATCTGGATGGGTATTTTTATGCTAGAAATGGTCCTTTTTCACACCCAAACATGCCAAATTAGTTGGAGCTACGTTCAATTGGCTCAATCCCCTAAGGGTCCAAAGTGCAAAATGACTGCAATTTTTGACAAGCTATTAATCGTAAACCGTGATGCTTACAAACTCTTTGTCTGAGCCTATGAGATCAAATTAGGCCCCTCTACAATAACCTCTCTCATTTTTTTCTTAGAGTCATTTTCCTGTGGTGTCCAGTTTTCACTTGATGGAAAATTTGTCAAATGCAAGCAGTGTAAAGTTGCAAAGTTGTGCAAATTTTGTTTTGCAACTTGTGTGACCAAAAAAACTATTCCAATGCATCTATATGGGTACATTTACACTAGAAATGGTCCTTTTTTGCACCCAAATGCTTTGAATCACTTCAAGCTACGTTCAACTGGCTCAATCCCTTAAGGGTCCAAAGTGCAAAATGACTGCAATCTTTGACAGGCTATTACTCAGAAATCATGATGCTGACGAACTCTCCATCTGATCATATGACATCACGTTGGGCCCCTCTACAATAATTTCTCTCATTTTTCTTTATCCTGGAGTTCTTTTCCTATGGTGTCCAGTTTTCACTTGATGGAAAAAGTGTCAAATGCAAGCAATGTAAAGTTGCAAAGTGGTGCAACTTTCGTTCTGCAACTCATGTAACCAAATGAACTATTCCAACACATATGGATGAGTACATTTATGATAGGAATGGTCCTATTTCACACTCAAACACGCTGAATCACTCTGAGCTACGTTTAATCAACTCGATCCCTTAAGGGTCCAAAGTGGAAAATGGCTACAATATTTGATGGGCTATTAATTGAAAATCATGACGGTTATGAAATCTTTGTCTATGCCTACAAGATTGCGTTGGCCCCCTCTAAAATAACATCTCTCAATTTTTGTTATATCGGAGTTCCCGTGGTCTCAAGTTTTCAGTTGATGGAAAAAAGTGTCAAATGCAAGCAGTGTAAAGTTGCAAAGTTGTGGAACTTTTATTTTGCAACTCGTGTGACCAAAAAAAATGTTTCAATGCATCTATATGGACATGTTTACATTAGGTATGGTCCTCTTCCATACTCAAACACACTGAATCACTCTAAGCTATATTCAACCAACTCGATCCCTTAAGGGTCCAAAGTGAAAAATGACTACAATCTTTGACAAGCTATTACTCGAAAACCGTAACACTTACGAAATCTTCGTCTGAGCCTATGGGATCACATTGGGATCTTCTACAATAACCTCTATTATATTTTGTTATCTTGGAGTCATTTTCCCATGGTTTCTAGTTTTCACTTGATGAAAAAAGTGTCAAATGCAAGCAGTGTAAAGTTGCAAAGTGGTGCAACTTTCTTTCTACAACTCATATGACCAAATAAACTATTCCAATGCATTTCGATAGGTATTTTGATGCTAGGTATGGTCCTCTTTCACACACAAACACACCAAATCACTCTGAGCTATGTTCAGCTAGCTTGATCTCTTATGATGGCATGCAAAACAATCAATAAAAGAAGCATTCACACGACAATTGAGAAGTCTGAGTTTTCCACTCGAAAAGCATATGATCATCCTCAAGTCTAGCAAAGGAAAGATGTTTTTTAATTGTCCTCCTTTACCTTACAACAATATATAACCAATTGTAAATGCGTACAATGGTGGAACTTGGAAACATTTTATTTTTTCCTTAATTAAATACTTTGTTTGTGAAGCATTTTGTCATTGTCATTTAAAATGATTTGTTATGCTTGAAAATTCAAATCTAAGAGAAACAAGTGATGCTCTCATGTACATTCAATATTTGGTGTGATAAATAAAGTTTTCACCCAAGTCCATTTCTTATTTGTATTATAAATTATAAAGCTTTCTCCCAAGTCCATTTCCTATATAAGAAATAATATTACAAAAAGTCGACATATACATCTTTTGACATGTTTATATGGTGATGGATCAAGAACATAACAATTCATTTTGTACTGTGAGGATTATGCTATCAAAATGTTTAAAGACTATTTATGATAAATGTTTGTATGATAATGTGTTAGGAAGTTAACTACTCATCATCTACTATGAATATTATGTTTTGTAAGTGTTGTGAAGATTATGTATCATTTACTTAATTGAGTTGTTCTAATAAAAAAATTAAATATACTGGAATCTTTTAATGAAACATCTCATGGAATACCAATTGAAAATGTGTTTTTTTCTTTTAGATAAAACATTTTATGGAACTCTTTGAATTAAACTTAATTGAGATATGTAAGAACAAAGGAGCATTAGGAAATGCATTGCTTAAGGATCTTAAATAAGCCTTCTTACCAAATTTGAAAAAGCATGATAAGCCCATGGTTTAAAATTTTGTAGTCATCAAAGTGGGTACTAATTCTATATTATATAGATCACAATTCTTCTTTATCTTTAATATCTTCTAAGTTTGGAAATGGTTTCACTAGGCTATGAAGGGTGAACTGTTCTTTACTTGGTTATTCCTATGTGTGTTCATTTGCCTTATCTCTGGTTACAATTTTGGGTGGATTACTGCTTTCAAAGTATTGGGAATGCTTTGGGGAGATTTATATCCATTGATCTGATGGACATAGAAATATATCAAAGGGGTTTCTTGGAAATTTTTGGTTGATAGTTGGGGAGAAAGCATGGAAACAATCCATTGATTATGAAAACATTAGTGTAGAATATTTTGCCTAAAATATTCTTTTAGATAAGTTTACTAGTTGTTAGATTTTTATGATAATGATTGTTTAGCTATGCAATCTTGCATGGAGTTGCATTCCTATTTTCTAGTTGGCAGTTGCCATTATAGAAGGCTCATATCTTGATATATATATTATACTCATTCTTAATCAATTATCAAGTTAATAATAAATGCATTTATTTACAGTTAATCTTTTCTTTTCAATTTGTGTAATTTTGTAATTTGTAACTCTACTAGTATTCCTAGAAATATTTAATTTTTTTAGCATTAACTAATAAATTTTTTAGCATCAATCAATAAATATTCAATACAAACCATGAAGGACAACAATGATCAATGTTAGGTCTAACCAGTTAATAAGTATACACATGAATAAGTCAAGCATACATGTGAATAAGGGAAGCACAAGTACTCAAATGCATGTAAGCCTTGAAGTATACACACAAATACATAGTATACACAAATTAATACAAAGTATATGCATGAATACAAGGTATACACATGAAAAAACGTAAGTCACAAAGTATACATGCAATTTTTAAAGCATACACTTGAATACACGTAACTCATATCTATTGAACTATGGATTCATAATGCAAATATGGACACCATAGATAAAAAATATTTATAATAACCAAATATCCATGTAGGCATAGATCAATATATGTCAATATAAGTATAAATATATACAAAATAGCCATATCGGTTTACGATAATACCATATAAGCATACAACAAAGGGATTTAGAATCAAAAGTCATTGCTCTCCATGCTCTCAAAATAAATTCCCCCTTTGCTTGTCAGATAGATGGTGATAAGTCTATCACTTTTTTGTTCTAAGGTTGAGGAGTGCTCTTGGTTATCCTCCTAAGGTTTAGTTCCTGGTCAAGTTGTATCTGTTACAATATCAAGTAAAGAAATTAATATATAGAAATTACATTATAAAAAATTATATATTTAACAAAATAATCATTTAGACAATCTCTCTCGAGGGAAATATTTGCATGCCCATGTTGTGGCGTGTTGAAGCCCTGTAGAAACATCCAAAGAGAAATTAAACTACAAATCAATAATGGTTTGATTTTTCACTAACTAACTACTATAACAATGAATATAAATTGAAATTTATAATTTTCCTCATACCTCCATGAGAGGAATCGAGGAGTCTATAGAAAAAGAAACACCAAGCTTCATTTCCCTATGAACATGTGGAGGTGTATCCACTTCCAACATCTAAAAATAAAACAATAAATTATTCAATCACAAAAATTACAATAGTGATGCATGCCATGGATTATAATGTATCTCTCTCCTTGAGGGAAATATTTGCATGCCCATGCTGTGGCGTGCTGAAGCCCTGTAGAAACCATCCAAAGATAAATTAAACTATAAATCATTAATGGTTTGATTTTTCACTAAATAGCTACTATGACAATGAATGTTAATTGAAATTTATAATCTGCCTCATACCTCTGTGAGAGGCATTGAGGAGTCTATAGTAGAAGAAACATTGAGCTTCGTTTCCCTATGAACATGTGGAGGTGTATATGCTTCCAACATCTAAAAATAAAACAACAAATTATTCAATCACAGAAATTACAATAGTGATGCATGTCATGGATTATAATGTATGAGAATGAATTTTTTTTTTAGTACTTATTAAACTATATGTTTCTAAATATCATGCTTACTATTTTCCCTATCCATAGCTTGTTTGAAAGCACCTATTTTTAGGCTTTTATCCATAGCAGCAAAGTAGTGAACCATTTGATAAAATTCTTTGGTAGAAATGTACGATATAAATATGGTACCATAGAGAAGGCAGTGAACTATTTGAGAAAATTCCTCAAAGAAATGTGGTCTTATGGTGATGGAATGCCATTACAAACAAATGTGTCATGGCATTCCATCACCATGAGGTTGCATTTCTTTGAGGCATTTTTTCAAATAGTTCATTGTCTTATCTATGGTATTATGCTAGGATGGGATGGATGGTATAGTGTGGTCTTGGTTATTAGATGGAGGGCGATCATGACATGAAGAGGGAGGGGTGGGAACATGAACAAGTGGAACAAAAGGTGGAAGGTTCCATTGATTGGTAAATTGAGGATGGGGATGAGGACCTTGAAAATAATTTGGAGGGGAATTTTGGCTAAAGTGTTGGTTTCTATTCTTTGGGAAGTGAGCTATTTGAAAAAATGCCTCAAAGAAATGTGGTCTCATGGTGATGGAATGGCATTCTATCACCATGAAACCACATTTCTTCAAGGAATTTTTTCAAACTACTCATTGCCTTGACTATGATATTGCTTACTATTATGCTTTGTTAGATTTTTTTCAAGCATCCATAGTTTGTTGGAAAGCACCTATTTTAGGCTTTTAGCCATAGCAACAAGGAAGTGAGTAGTTTGATAAAATGCTTTGGTAGACATGTATGGAAAATGTGGTAGCATACAAAAGGTAGTGAGCTATTTAAAAAAATGCCTCAAAGAAATGTGGTCTCATGGTGATTCAATGACATTCCATCACCATGAGACCACATTTCTTCAAGGAAATTTTCAAACTACTCATCACCTTGTCTATGCTATTGCTTACTATTATGCTTTGATAGCTTTTTCTAAGCATCCATAGTTTGTTGGAAAGCACCTTTTTTAGGCTTTTAGCCATGGCAACAAGGAAGTTCAAGTAGCTTGATAAAATACTTTGGTAGACATGTATGGAAAATATGGTAGCATAGAAAAGGTGGTGATTTGTTTGAAAACATACCTCAAAGAAATGTGGTCTCATGGTGATGGAATGGCATTCCATCACCATGAGACCACATTTCTTCAAGGATTTTTTTCAAACTACTCACTGCCTTGTCTATGTTATCGCTTACTATTATGATTTGATAGATTTTTTCCAAGCATCCATAGTTTGTTGGAAAGCACCTAGTTTAGGCTTTTAGCCATAGCAACAAGGAAGTGAGTAGATTGATTAAATGCGTTGGTAGATGTGTATGGAAAATGTGGTATCATAGAAAAGGCGGTGAGTTGTTTGAAAAAATGTCTAAAGGAAATGTGATCTCGTGGTGATGGAATGGCATTCCATCACCATGAGACCACATTTCTTCGAGAGATTTTTTCAAACTACTCACTGCCTTGTCTATGCTATTGCTTACTATTATGATTTGATAGATTTTTTCCAAGCATCAATATTTTGTTGGAAAACACCTTTTTTTGGCTTTTAGCCATAGCAGCAAGGAAATGAACTATTTGATAAAATGTTTTGGTAGAAATGTATGGAAAATGTGGTAGCATAGGAAAGGCGGCGAGATGTTTGAAAAAGTGCCATTAAGAAATGTGGTCTCATGGTGATGAATGGCATTCCATCACCATGAGGCCAAATTTCTTCAAGGCATTTTTTCAAACTACTCACTACCTTTTCTATGCTATTGCTTACTATTATTCTTTGATATATTTTTTTCCAAGAATCCATAGTTTTTTGGAAAGCACCTTTTTTTTAGGCTTTTAGCCATAGCAGCAAGGAAGCAAACTATTTGTTAAAATGCTTTGGTATGTATGGAAAATGTGGTAGGATAGAAAAGGTAGTGAGTTGTTTAAAAAAATACCTCAAATAAATTAGGTCTCAAAATTGGGTCTCATGGTGATGGAAATCATCATGAGACCACATTTCTTTGAGGCATTTTTTCAAACAACACATTGCCTTGTCTATGTTATTGCTTACTATTATTATTTCATATATTTCTTCCAAGCATCCATAGCATAGATAGGGCAGTAATTTTTTTGAAAATATTCCTTAGTAAAAAGTGGTCTCATGGAATGCCATGACAAGCAAATGCAATTGGTAGATGCTCCTAGTTATTACTTACACTACGTGAAGTAATTGCATCACTGCTTATGTTGAATTTCTAAACAACTATATTGTAGTTGAAATTTTTTCATAGATATCAACATCTATTTATTAGTTATGAAATGTGAAGTAATGCTTTAAGTTTGAATGATGTGCAATGCAATGTAATCAATGATATGAATATAAACTACACAAATCTATTAAGTACAATTCATTAGTTAAACTCTTTATTCTATTACCTGTGTGTAGGTTTTTCTAACTCCACTGGCACTAGGAGGTGTTCCCATGAAACCTCCAATATTAGCCTATTCAACATCCAAAATTAGATATTAGAATACCATTCATATAACAATGCTATTCACATGTAATAAATTTATAATTGTTTACTAGTTACATACCTTAGTGGTAGATGTAGTGGAGTAATAAACAAGTGTAGGGTTGGTGTATCCAGTATCAACACTGTGACCTTGAAATTTTATTACGATCATAAAACTAAATTAGTTAATCTTGCATTTAAAAAAATCAAATTTAATAAATTAAATTCAATGAACATGCTAACATTTACTTGAGTATTGATGCCATAAGCCTCATTCAAAATTTTATCTACCCTCATCATCTTTGTAGCCGCAGGTGTATCCTATATAGCAACCTCCTCAATGTTGGTGGGGTGGAAGCCTACCACTCAAAGACTCCCCTCAATGGTGATGTACTCTAGGACTGGCATGTTGGATGACACTCTGGGTCAAAGAGTTGATATACTGCAAAGTGTCTACATTGGCACTCTCCTTCACAATGGAATGAATAACGGCATGCTCATGAGCCAGCCTAGTGAGAGCTTGTCTTGCTTGCTGCCTAGGATCTTGTCATGGATTGGTTCTATCTTGTGCCGACCCCCCACCTCTCCTCTAGAAGTCCCTCATATCAAAATAATTAGGGATTTTGTTTAGGATGGACTCATAGTAGAGTTTCCTCAAAAAATATTGTGGGGCTTTGCAATTTTTGCATGGTGGGTAGTCAAAAATCATGTACCACCTATCCCAAAAAAAGTTCTTGATCCCTTGATGGTGGAACCAATGGATAGAAAACCTCTTGGAATTAAGGTCAATAATTTGGTTTGTGCGTGGGTTGGTGAATAATGAGCACAACTGACATTTTGTAATTTTTTCATCTTTACTTCTTTATTTGATAATCTATCTGCATAAAAATTCTTTATCGTTTGCCTCCTATCTGCCCAACCACTTAACTGTTTGTCAATTGCATCTACATGTTTTAACATTTCTTTAAGTGAACTGGAAAGTGTTCTTCTTTCCATGGTTGGACTTACTAGATCATTCAACCTGGTGATTAACTCCTTAATCCTTTTTTTATTGTTTACAATTACCCCCATTAAATTTTGTTGAGTGCTAGGAGGATGTTGAAGAATTGGTGGAGGAGATTGTTGTTGTGGTTATTGAGGATTTTGTTCATGTTCTTGTTGCTTTGGTTGTTGAGGATTTTTAGGAGGGCTTTCAGGTTCATTATCATTTCCTACAAACTATAAAAATGAATATCATAAACAACCTAAAACTACCAATTTAACAACAAAATTTCACAACAAAAAATAAACAATCCTTACTTGTTCGACCTCTCCATCAATGTGGTGGAATCGTGGCAATGAAATAGCAAAAATTGATGAAAAAAATGAAAGATCATCTCCTTCCAGAATGTGAGTATGTAAGAAAAGGGTTTTTGGCTGCAAGCTACATAAAAAAGTCACAATAAAAATAAATTTGATTTTCTTTTTTTTAGTTTTAATAACCTATAACACACTCGCGTTATAATGTGAGGGAATTATAGGCTCGATGTGGTCAAGCCTTAGGCTCGGTCACACCAAGCCACAATGCAAGCACATTATAACACACTTGTGTTATAGCCTATAAATTTTGTTTTAAAATTTTTTCCACAATTTGGCCCCCATCTTTTTGCACCCATGCCACAGATTGCATGCTTATAGTAGAACTATCCTATTTGACCAAAACATAGCTTGAGGCCTAATATGTAAATGGCATTTCCCTTGTAAATTTTTTTGAGCTATAATCTTTGGATATCACAGATTGCACACCTTCAGTAAGAAAGGTTTGATAGGGTTCCATCACGTAAAATTTTCCTTTTCTCAACCTATCAAAAAAATACCCTACACTAGTGAAATGAAAATTTATTCTAGCATTTGAACTTACTAGTGAAGAGGAATTAGTAGCATCTACTTTCAAAAAATTTCCCCTCCTTGTTGGACATAGGCTCTAGTGCAAACTTTTTTTGGTTTTTAGGAAATACCATTTCCCCTATATCATGAGTGCCCTATGCTTCTACACATGATTGGATAGAGTGGCCCAATAAGTGACAACAAATACTAAAATTCTTACAATTTTCTATTAGTATTTCCCTCATCCAATCTCCAAACTTTGATGGAATCCTAATTTTATAAGGAAAGGTCTTTTGTATATTAAGAAACACACATACCCTAACCGGTTTACCTAGATTCTTAAAGAAATCCATATCATTCCTTAGGAAAATCCCCAAATTATTTGCAATAGTTCCACTATTCCTATCTCCCTATATTCTAAAGGAAGAGTAGGCAGTTGAATCTAGAATGAGACAAATTTGATCTCAATAGAGGTAGGGTCAAAATTTAGGATCCATGGTTGAGTGAATAAACCAGATCCCTCAAAGACCCATGATTTAACCTTACAAACCACATCCTTTACTACTTTGTGGAAAAGAGAACAATGAAATAGTCATTTACCTAATTTATATAAAAGATCTGGTTCACCCCATCCTATTCTAAATAAAGTAAATCTTTTAAAATAACAACAAAAGGAAAAAGGTTCCAAAACTTACATATTAAGGCATGATCTCTGAGCTCTTGGATCTCAGTACCCAATGCTTCTTCTGGCAAGGTGAGCTAAACAAAATCCTTACTCATAGATCTTTCCCCATAATCCCTCAATATAGTATCCTTTCAAACCCACTACAATATTCCTTTGTGCATTTTTCTCTTGTATTTTTCAAATACGTTGATACTTTGCATGCTTTAAATAAATACTATTTGGAAAGGAAATCTTGAATGAGCACTCTGTAAGATATAACTTTGATGAATACTTCAATCTACTCCATTACAAATTCCTGAGTTGTAGATGAAGGATTCAATAACAATCTTCATGTTCCTAAACAATGTTGTTTGGAAAAGAAGCCTTGATCAGGATATCATTCATGTAAGAAAGTGGTGGCTTAAACTCTCATTTTCAAAGTCTAATGACCCACAAATGTCAAAAATTTCTTGTTTGGCATGTGACAAAGTCCGCCTAAGATGTAAAAGTGCCCAATGATGTTGAGAATGTGTAGCCTTGAATCCATCTTGACCCCCAATGAATTGTTGTTGCAGTGCCCATCTATGTTGGCATCCCTGATCTCGAGGAAAATGACGGTGACCTTCAAAATTTGAAAAATTCCGATTGTCCCTCTTCAATAACTTTATCGGAGCACTCATCCTTCTATGTATTTGAATTAAAATATTGATAATGTTATGAAATATGAATTTAAATATTATATTATTTTATCTATGATATATTTCTCTAAATATTATAATATTTGATGTATTAATCTAAATATAACCATAAAGTTGATACTTGCTATTATTAATATTAGTTTTAATGATTATTATTGTTTTATAGGCCTAAGATTAGGAATTTATCAAAAGGGGACATTTCATGGGCTCTCATTTATGGATAATGTTGTTGTTCTTTGAATTACTACATTTATAGCCTAATTCAACTACACCAATGATATTTGTGGCATCATCCCTATAAATCACTAGTGAGAAATAAGGGACACCATGTTTAAAACCCAAGGAATGAATAATCTTCCTTATATCACAAATTTAAAAGATATTTAAATGAACCAAAATGAAATTAGATTAAACTAAGAAAACCATCATGTAATTTATAAGATTTCACATAGTTTTTTATAGGGATTGAATTTGAACCTTTGGGTTAAAAATGAATTCATATTATAAACCATAAGAACATAACCATCCTTATATTTTTCAAGGACTGTTATTATTTTAGTTGACTAGGAATAGCAATTAGATGAAATTAGTAAATAAGTATTTTTCATAATGATCAATTAATTTGAATTTAAATTCTCCCATTTTGAGTAGTAGTTACACAAGAACTTTATGGGAAAATGGGCCCTAGAAAGAGTTGCATACTTGTAACATTGTAAATTATCATCACTTACAATTTCACGATAGGTTTGGAACTCGATTTGGCATGTATGTTTAATTATGTTTTTAATATGCTTGTTTCATAATATTTTTGGAAAACTTGGTTAAATCATTTATTATTAGGCCTTTGAAGAGAAAATTATGCTCAAATACTAGTTTTCCATGCTAGTGTCCTATCCATATGTTCCAAAATATTTGAATTCAAATTGTGACCATGTGGAATTAACGGACACGAACTTGCCTATTTTCCTCACCCAAAATAATTAGTCAAGGATGTGATTAGTTTCCTATATACATAACCCTCTCTCTCTTTCTATCTAGATCTCTCTCTCTCTAACTCTAAATCTCTAATAACTTCCAAGTCTTCTAAGTGCTACTCAAATACAAACTTTGATTTAGTATTGTGGATATTCATTCTTCTATCACAAAAAATGTTGTCCAATCATTGTTGGAGGTTATTTATTCATGATTAATTTTGTTATCATTGCCATGTGTACTAACACTTGTAGGATCCTAAGTAAGCATCTTCCTTCTCCTTATCTACAATTTATGTGGCTACATTAGTCCAACAAGGGTTTTAAATATGAATCGTAAAATATATCATTGTACTTTTTATCATTACAATTGTTATTTGTTTAACCTCTTCTCATTGGGATTACACACTCTTTATCATCATCATCATTGTCGTTGTGGAGGTGGGAACAACAACACGAGGTTTGACTAAGGTAAGCCCCTATACATCATACCCCTTTTCCTCTTTCCATTTTTTAGGTGTCAAGTTTTCTAATGTGAAATGAAAAATTGATATCTCATCGCATTTGGAGATCCCTAAAACCTGATATCATGTCCTTGCTAGTTCATCATTAAAAAAATAGGGTATCTTAAATAGTCGAGCATATTCACACACTAATTTATGATTTATCTTGTAGCATTTGAATTTAGTCTATTTATTCAATTTTATCATTACTAGCCTACTTCATTACATCACCCATCAATCCTTGCACTTATAGCAAAAGAACTTAATCCCTCCAAATAGCTTGACTCTTCCTTGGTTACAACAATAAAGCACAACCACTTGGTTAGGTTTATGTTCCAATTTTTGGGTGGAAAGATTGACTTCTAGGTTAATTCATTAGTCTAAAGAATCCTTCTCTTTTCACTCTGATCAATACCCACATAAATACTTCACATCAAACATAGCTTATAAAATATAACTAATTATATATCAAACCTTAATCTTGTTTGGAAGTTGTGTATATAGGTAGTTTGGTGAATGAAGGAGGTTCCTAGTATGTAGGTGTTTAGATAGGAGGTTGGGAAATACTGAAGAATGGTCATATGAATTTAACATTAAGTTAATCATTCAAGAAAATGATCCAATTACAACTAAGGGTGAAATATCCAAGATGAATTATAAGATAATATGTATTCATGGTATACTTAGAACAATTTCAGATGGATTTGATTCATCAAGGCCTTAGGCCAAATTTTGAGGTGGTATTCTATAAGGCCCACTGTGAGGTCTACTATATAACACCTAGCTTGACTATATTTTGATTCAATCATTTTGATACTCTATGTGTTTAGATCATTTCAAGGATGATTACAAACATTCAATACTATGCTTGCTTTCTTGATTATGATATTTCATGATGATTATAGATATATGCTATGCTCTCTCTATTTACTATGCTCTTGTTAATCTTGTTTCCATGAAAATAATGGATAAGTGTTCTTATGATATTGAAGTAATGAGACACACAATTGATTTGAATGATTATGCGACTTGCTTTATAACATTACAATTCAATATAGTTGTGAATTGATATAATATGCTAATTATTAGAGAAAAGGATAAGTCGTTGATGTTAATTTTTCATTTAATGGATTTTAGAGGTTATGTTGAATATATGTATATATGAGATTATTGATTTAGTTTCTTCAGTTGTGTAATGACAAAAATTGACCCCTTTCTTGGAGATAGGGAAATTTCTCATTTAATATGGACCTATTTAGTACCCTTGCATTAATTACCCTTTAATTCATCATTAATAGGCCCCTAAGACCCATTATTTTGGATCTCAAGGCTTATTTTAGCTAAAAACCTAACAAAATAATCTAAAACATAAAAAAAATTGAAATCCCACCATGAAAATCTAGGGTGGGACTCATTCGCCACCTTGGGCAAATGAGTCCCCCTAGGTCGGACCCATAAGCCAGGGCTAGCATATGAGTCCCATTTCGGGATTTTTTAGGGTTTGAGTGGGAAAATTACCTTTTTAATTCAAACTTTTGGTTGATGTCAACTTTTGAGATCTGAATAATGGTAAATTAGGTGTTAATGTTAATGCCTATATAAGCAACTCCTATGTCATTTTTTCATCTAAGAAAGCATTTTTCAAGAGCGATTTCAAGATCCAAGCATCAAGAATCTTCAAGCATTCTTTTACAAGAGCATTCAAGTTTCAAAATCAAGCAAAGTTGAAGTCTTGGAGCAACATTAAACTGTTTTTGTAGGTCCTCAAGCTCACTTTCATTCAATATCTAGCATTGTCAAGGGTTGATCATGGTTGTCTATGGTGAATCATGATGGATTCTAGTTTGGAGAGATGTAATTAGCCATCAAGCCATTCTAATGACTTGTTTCCTAAGTGATTCCATCCTCCATTATCACTCCACATTCAACCTAAGGAAGGTACAAGCATTATTGAGGCTCATTTGGGTGATTGGAGATCTCTTAAAGTGAGTCATTCATTGTCATATTTCATTCATTCATCTCATTCTTGCACATTAGAATAGGGTTGCATTGCATTTCAGATTTCCTAATATTAGACACACTTAAGGTTAGGGTTTACATTCCTTTTTACACATATTTCATTATTTCTATCAAGTTTTAATTACCAAACTATGGGTTTGATCGAGGCAAACCCCCCATAAGAAAATCAAGTTTATATTCTCTTTTGTAGGTAATTTTATAGATTCAGATTTGGAAATCAATTTGGGAGAAAAGAGAAGGTGTTGAAGTGTAGATTTGAACTTTGAATTCTTGAAAATTTTGAACAAGACTGATTCACTAGAAGTGGTGAATGAGTCCCACTATAGGTATTTTTTAGGATTTTTGCAGATTTAGATACCCTTTTTCCATAAACTCGTTCCTATGTAGAAACCCTGATCTAGGACTGATTTGCCCAGACTGGTGTATGAGTCCTAGTAGTCAAAAATTCAAGTTTTCAATGTTTCAGAGCTCATTCAAGTCTATTTTAGATTCACAGGTGCACACATTTCATCTTGCAACTTGTTATTCTATTTTACATTTATTTCTAGGTCATTTAGTTAAAGTTTGCATTAAATTAGGGTTTAGTATTACATCTTACATTTTATTTATCTTTCCAAGCCCTATCTTGGTGGTGAACCCCTTATTAGTTTACAATCAATCCTTAGGACAACCCTATTGCAAGATCTCTTTTTCCTTTGCATTGAGATCTCCAAGGTTATCCTTGAATGAAATTGGAAAATGGGTGTGCTCTATGTCCTAAACCATACAAAATCATCCTAACCCATTTTATTTCATTTCATTTTGGTGAGCCTACATTTAGAACATCACAATTCTAATTTGGAGTGCATCATCATCCTAGATCTTTCTTGTATTAACATTGCATTAAGGTTTGCACTAGTTAATTGCAATTCTAGGGTTTCTAATTTTGCATTAGTGAAAGTTCATATAGCTTGCATTTTTACATCTTAAATCATTGAAAATCATACAAAATCTACATTTACACTTAAGATACAGATCATACAACATAAAAAGCATAAAAATCCATTGATTTTTTTTGAAAATTTTGAAAAAAATCTGCACTAGGACTCATATGCCCCTTTGGGGGAATCAATCCCAATGCAGATTTTACATTGCATTTTACAGAGTTAAATTCACTATTTCCAGGCTTATGTTTTTTGCTGAAACCTTTCTATTTTAGTTTGCATAATTTCTATTACATTCAAATCATTAGATGTAGCATAATTTACATTTATTGCAATTGTGGACATAATTAGATTCTAGTATTTTGTTGGAAAATGTGCCTCAAACTTACTAACATGAAAATCCTAAAAGAGAAAAATTGGTGAGACCCTTGGAATGTTTTGCGACAAGCAGCTATGTTCTAAAGTATTGAAGGGATTAGATCAGTGTGACCCAGGACCTGTCTTGCTGATGAAAGTCATCGGTATGGCTTGAATTATTAGAATGAAATTCCAAACTCATTCCAACAGTAGAAGTCTAGTAGATGTCAGTGTAATCTATGAATGTCTTGCTGATAAGAATTGTCGATGTGACCATAACTATCAGAGTGAGATTTCTAACTCGTTTCGATGGTAGAAGTCTGGCCGAAGAGATCATCAGGGAGAATCTTTCCGATGGACACATTGGGGTGACTTGAACTGTCGATGTGACTTCCTGATATGATGTCAATAGTATTACTCTTGTCGATGGATCTTCTCCTAATGAACATCAGTGTGACTCTTGCATATGTACATGGTCTTGGTGTTCTTTGGGACATCGAGGAGACTTGAACTATCAATATAACATCCCAGTTTGTTGCCATTAGTGTTGGTCATGCCGATGGTCTTGTGATCGGACAAACTTCATCAATTCTGAGTGATAAACCAGTAGAAGACTATGCAATGTATGTTGGTCAATGGGCAGTTTGGCATTGGTGAGACACAGTCTATTGTCTCATCGATATTCAATGTAGTTGAAGAATTTTTTCCAAATGACTGTCCTACATGGTTTGTTTTGAACCAATGAGAGAAGCAGAATGTAAACCATTTTATAGATGGACTATCGTGACCATTCTCTTGTGGGATATTAATAGACCGTTTGTAAAATGTGAACAAAAAATCGAACTCTCTATAATGGTTGAAGGATGAACAATTCAAATGGTGGTAGAGTTGTTCGAATTGAACAAGGATTGATTAGTGTGTGAATTTAATTGTATGCTTTTGGAGAGAATTGTAACAATGATGTTTTGTACAAGGTTGATTAGGGAAATGTTGCTGCTATAAAATTGACATATGAAAAGAGAGTTTGTAACTTGTATGTAATTTCAATTACTATAATATAATAGATCTTTCTTTAGTGTGGTGGCTTTTTCTCTTGTAAGGGTTTTCCCACATAAATCCTGATGTCCAATTGTTTATGTGATTATTTCTCTATTTTTTTTAATCTTTCATGTGCATCATAATGAACTAAAATTGCAAAATTTTAAGAGATATCTGCATTCTTCTCTGAGGTTTGACATTAGGAGAGTTGTTTCCACGCCTTTAGCTTTCCTTACAAGTGGTATCAGAGCCTGGCCAGTTGTGTTATCCTTGTGGGTAGGTTGGGTTTTTCTGTAAATTTTGTTTAGTGGGAGTCTTGTAGAAGTCTGGTAATTTAAATTCTAGATTGTGATGCCATTGGCAAGTACATCAAGAAAGATTGAAATTGAGAAATTTAATGGCAACAATTTTGAGTTGACAATTTTGAGTTGTGGAAACTCAAAATGGAAGATATGTTGGTTGATTGTGATCTTTGGCTTGTTGTGTCTGGAACGAAACCTTTTGGCATGAAGCAAGAAGATTGGGATTTGGAATATTGAAAATCAAAGGGGCCAATAAGGCTTTGTTTGGCAGACTCTTTTCTTCTAAATGTCCATGAAGAGAAGATTGCATCTTCTTTATGGAAAATACTGGGAGCTATTTATTAGGGAAAGTCCTTGGTGAATAAGTTGTTCTTAAGAAAGAAGTTATATTTTTTGAAAATGTAGGAAGGAGCATTTTTTGTTGATCATTTGAATGATTTTAACATGTTGATTGCTCAATTAGAATATGTGGGTGTGAAGATTGATGAAGAAGATTGTTGTATGCTATTGTTATGTTCTTTGTTAGATTCTTGGGATCACATGGTGATGGCTATTGGGAGTACAACATCCACTTTTAAGATGGAAGAAATTGTTGCTTCTTTGTTATCAAAAGAGATGAGAAGGGAATTTTCTGAGATGGCAAAGGAGGTTGTTGTTGTTTAGGGCAGATCAAAAGACAAAGGAAAAAAGAAGGACAAGAAATCCAAATAAAAATTAGAAGGGAAATCAAAGTCTACTGGAAAGAAGTCCAAGGTGAAGTGCTAGAATTGTGCGTAGCCTAGTCATGTCCGAAAGGGTTGCAAAGAGGAGAAAAAGAAGAAGAAGAAGAAGAATTCTAACAATGATTCTTCTCAAAGTGATGTAGATTCCTTCATTGCAGCCTTGGCAACTTGGGCATTAGAAGATGTCTGGCTGATTGATTTTGGAGCATATTTCCACATGACATCTCATAGAGATTGGTTCACAAAGTATAAAAAATATGATGGTGGAAAGGTGTACTTGGCAAGTGATTCATCTTTGGAAATAGTTGGCTATGGAAGAGTCAAAATTTAGTTCCCTAATGGAAGAGTGAAGGGAATCAATGATGTAATGCATATATTGGGTCTAGCTCAAAATTTACTTTTTGTTAGTAAGTAAATGATGTTGGAGTGCAAGTCACATTCTTTGGCAACGACTGCAAAATTACTACAGGCTCATGGGTGCTGGCAAAGGGTACTCGAATCAGCACTTTGTATAAGTTGGACACACTTGTTGTTCAATGCAACAGTGTCTTTGTAAAGTCACAAAGGGTTGCTCATGGAGAGGAGGAAATACTACCTGATAGTGCAAACTCTATGGAAGTTAAACTTCCAATAGAAAAGACTATGCTATGGCATCATAGGCTTGGCCACATTAGAGAAAAAGGTTTAAAAAATTTGAAAAATAAAAACCTAGTTGAAGGGCTTGATGACTGTAACCTTGAATTTGAATTTTGTGAACACTGTATATATGGAAAGCAACACCATGTTTCATTTTATTTCAGTCCTCATAAGTCTTTTGGTATACTTGATTACATTCATTATGATGTGTGTGGTCCAGTAAATGTTCCTTCGTTGTCAAATTCAAAATATTATGTTTCTTTTATTGATGACTATTTGAGAAGGGCATTTGTGTATTTTTTAAAAGGTAAATCATAAGTTCTCAATCATTTTAAGGAATTTAAAAACCTCGTGGAAAATTATATTGGAAGAAAAATAAAGTGTTTAAGGACTAACAATGGTGGTGAGTTATGTTCTAATGAATTCTGAAGGTACTGTAAAGATCATGGAGTTAAAAGACATAAAACTACGCCCTATACTCCACAGCAAAACATAGTTGCTAAAAGGGTCAACAAGACAGTGATGGAAAGAGCACGAAGTATGTTGACCAGTGCTGGCTTGGAGGATAAGTTTTGGGCTGAGGCAGTTGCAACATGTTACTTAATCAATTGTTCCCCTAACTATGCCCTTGTTGCGAAAACACCTTTGGAAGCATGGTCTAGAAAGAAGCCCCCTCTGAGACACATTTGAGTCTTTGGTTGTGAGGCATATGCTTATGTGCTGAATGAAAAAAGATCTAAGTAGGAGAAAAAAGCTATTAAATTTATTTTTATTGGCTATAGTGTTGGCATAAAAGGATACACGCTTTGGAATCCTGATACTGAGAAGGTTTTATATAGCAGAAGTGTTATTTTTCATGAGATGAAGCCTTCTACTTTAGATCTACAGTTAGAGACAAAATAAAAAAATAAAAAGGATGCAATTGAAATTCCTCTGACACCAGATAAAGAGGAATTGAAAATTCAAAATGTACCCGAAACTGAGGAGAGCTCAAGTAGTTATGAGAGTTCTGAAGAAGAAGAACAACCTCATCCTCAACCCATGAGGAGGTCAACACGTGAGAAGAAACAACCTGATAGGTATGGGTTCTCTATGTTAGATTCTACTTGTGCCTATTGTTTGATTGCTAAAACTGATGAGCCTAGGATTGTTAAAGAGGAAATTAATATGCTTGTTGCAAATTCTTGGTTGGAAGCCATGAATAAAGAAATGGCATCATCAGAAAAGAATGACACTTAGAATTTGGTGCCCTTGCTTGAAAGCAAAAAATTTGTTGGCTACAAATGGGTATTTAAAAAAAAAAAAGGTTTGGATGGCAGTGTTGAAATTTTAAGGCGAGGTTGGTTGTAAAGGGATATTCCCAGGTAGAGGGAATTTATTATGGAGAAATTTTTTCTCCTGTAGTAAAGTTGGCATCTATCATATTTATTTTGTCACTTGCAGCTACATATGTTTAAGAGATTGAATAGATGGATGTGAAGATGACATTTCTTCATGGTGATCTTGAAGAAGAAATTTACATGTCCCACCCTAAGCACTTTGTGAAGAAAGGTAAAGAAAATATGGTTTGTAGGTTAAAGAAATCTCTATATGGATTAAAACAATCTCCTAGAATTTGGTACCAAAAGTTTGACACATTTTTCTTGTCATTGGGATTTGTAAGAATGAAATTTGATCATTGTGTGTATTACAAAGATGAGAATGATTGTATTTTAATTATTGCCATATATGTGGATATATTATTCATTGGGAATAGTAAGTTAATGATTTCTAATCTAAAATCTCAACTATCTACAAAGTTTGAAATGAAAGATCTTGGTGCAACTAGGTATATTCTAGGAATGGAGATAACTAGGGACAGAAATAGTAGAAAAATTTGGCTCAACCAGAGTAAGTATATTAATATTATTCTAGAGAGGTTTGGTATGACTAATTGCAAGCAGCTAGTTGTTCCAGTTTTGTAGGGAACAAAGTTATCTATTGAAGATTGTCCAAAATATCCTTCTAAGGTGGAGCACATGACTAGGATGCTTTATGCAAGTGTAGTTGGTAGTTTAATGTATGCAATGGTCTATACAAGGCTAGACATTGCCCAAGCGGTGGGAGTACTTAGCTAGTTTATGGAAAATCCAGGAAGGCCACATTGGGATGTTGTAAAAAGAGTTTTTAAATATTTAAAAGGTACATCATAGTACACTTTTTTCTATCATGGTAAATCAATTGAGTCACAGAGGACTCTCAACATTCATGGGTATGTGGATTCTGATTGGGATGGGGACATTGATAGTTAAAGATCCAGCAGTGGATATATTTTCATGTTAAATGGTGGTGTAGTTAGTTGGATGAGTAAGTGACAGGTTGTAGTCACTTTGTCCACTATGGAGGTAGAATATATGGCAACAACACATGCTTGAAAAGAAGCAATCTGGTTAAAACATTTGTGTTCTAACATTGGGTTTAGTGTAGGGAAAATTACAATTTGTTGTGATAGTCAGAGTGTTATTTGTTTGGAAAAAAATCCTACTTTTCATGCCAGGATGAAACATATTGATGTGTAGTATCATTTTGTATGAGATATGGTGGAGGATGGAAAGGTTTTTTTAGAAAAAGTAGATACTCTGAAAATGTTGCAAATGCATTGACGAAACCAGTAAGCACAAATAACTACAGGTGGTGTGCAAGTTCGATGGCCTTGATTCCCATGAATCTCACTAATTTTGCGATGATCTGGAGGTGTTAGTAATATCTTTGTCAAGTGGGAGATTGTTGGAAAATGTGCCTCAAACTTACTAACATGAAACTCCTAAAAGAGCAAAATTGGTGAGACCCTTGGAATGTCTTGCTAACAAGTAGTTGTGTTCTAAAGTATTGAAGGGATCAGATCAATGTGACCTAGGACTTGTCTTGCCAACAAAAGTCATTGGTATGAATTGAAATATCATAATGAAATTCCAAACTCATTCTGATAGCAAAATTCTGGCAGATGTTGGTATGACATGTGAATGTCTTATCGATAAGAACCATTGATGTGACTAGAACTGTCGAAGTGAGATTTTTAACTCATTCTGATGGTAGAAGTCTGGCCGAAGAGATTATTGGGGAGAATCTTGCCGATGGACACGTCGAGGTGACTTGAACTATTAATGTGACTTCCCAATTTGATGTTGATAGTATTACTCTTGCTGATGGATCTACTCCTGATGAACATTAGTGTGACTCTTGTAGATGTACGTGGTTTTGGTGTTCTTTGGGACATTAAGGAGACTTGAACTATTGATATGACATCCCAGTTTAACGCCGATAGTGTTGGTCATGCCGATGGTCTTATGATTGGAAAAATTTCACCAAGTCTGAGTGATAGACTAGTAGAAGACTGTGCAGTGTGCGATGGTCAATGGGTCGTTTGGAATTGGTGAGACACGGTCTGGCGTCTCACCGATATGCAATGAAATTAAAGAATTTTTTCTGAATGACTATCCTATGTGAATTGTTTTGAACCAATGAGAGAAGTAAAATGTAAATCGTTTTGCAGTTGGATTATTGTGACTAGTCTCTTGTGGGAGATCAACAGACTATTTGTAAACTATGAAACAAAAATGGAACTCTTTGTAATGGTCAAAGGATGAATAGTTCGAATGGTGGTAAAGTTGTTTGAATTGAACAAGGATTGATCAGTGTATGAATTTTATTGTATGCTTTTGGAGAGAATTGTAAAAATGATGTTTTGTACAAGGTTGATCAGGGAAATGTTGTTTTTGTAAAATTGACATCTGAAAAGAGAGTCTATAACTTGTATGTAATTTCAATTATTGTAATATAATATATCTTTCTTTGGTGTGGTGGGTTTTTCTCCCTTAAGGGTTTTTCCACGTAAATCCTAGTGTCCAATTGTCTGTGTGATTATTTCTTTGTTTTTGTTAATCTTTCATGTACATCATAATGAACTGAAATTGCAAAATTTTAAGACATATCTGCATTCTTCTTTGAGGTTTGACATTAGGAGATTTTTTTCCACACCTTTATCTTTCCTTACATATTTTTCATTTTCAGAAATAGCTCATAGTTCAATTAGATTAGATTAGATTTTTCACACATTAGAAAACAAAACCAAAAACAAGATCAAATAGCTAAACCACTTGGAGAAAGTATAGTTATTTGACTATATTAAATCTCTTTTTCCAAGTTAACCTAACCCTCAATCCTTTTAGTAGTGATGACTTTAGCATGTTAGATGAAGCCCCTGAGGATTTTATCTCAAAAATTTCATCCACTAAGGCTTGTTATGACAAACCAAAACCAAGAGACGTTAATGTGATTCAACCTCAACTTATCCTCTACCCACCTTCACACAAACTTCAAACTCAAAACAAACCTGTTTACACTCTTGAACCACCTAATTTTTTTTTTTTGTAGCAATCAAGTCATAATACAATTATTATTTTCTTGTGAAAGTGGCAAGCCACTATAATATATATTATATATATAAATAAAATATTACAAAATCTAGTTCAAAAGAACATACTGGCAGGAAAGAACCAGAAAGAAAACCTCCAGTTGTAGCTCAAATAAATACAAAATATTCTTAGTATGACTTTCTTTACCTATAATTTTTTGTTTACAAAGCCCTTTGTTCCTTTGACAAGCTCCTTTTATAGTGCCAGAACTTGTAAATCCAACCTTCAAAATAACTACATTGAATTTGAATTATGCTCATAGAAAATAACTTACTACCCATATCTACTATTACATTCCCAAATGATCACCCTATATTGACTTTATACATATTCTACCTTTACAAAAATTTGACTAAAGCATTACATGGAGTCAAATATGACAATATTTGAAGACTACTGACAAAAAACTCCCCTCACTGCCCAACTCTAGAAAGAACCAGACTTAATTACACCTCTTCTTGGGAAAAAAATTGAGTTCTCATCTTGCACACCTTGAGAAAGAAAATGCATTTGACTTGTTGTTGCTAGTTGTGTATGAACTGTGACATTAATATCCGACACTTGAGGAACCACTCTATTTCTTCTACGAACTAGTGGACTACTTGAAACTTGCAACCCTCGAATAAACTCGTGCAATTTAAGGAAAGAGAGAGAATGAAACTTCCTCTTAAACTTATTTTCTTCCTCCCAATGAAATTTATAATGATATTTGTTGAGTGCTTGATTTATAAAAGAAGATGAGTCATGCATGTTTGATAGAATGAACCCTTGTAAAGCCTCTGGATGCCTTTTCTTATTATGGAGAAAATGCCAACGAAACAAACCTCCCACGAAGCCATCTCTTGAATTGAAGTCATATTGTTGCACTCCTCTCAGCAAAGCATCATCCTCCAAGTATTGGCTAACAATGACCTTGCTTGCTATATCCTTTAAGGTGTTATAATTCTACACTAGATTAAGAATGTTTGAAAACAAGATAGAGAGGATATTAGTTGGAAAGATGATACGATGGGAATTTATGTGGAGAATTTCTTCACGAACAACTATTTTAATGCAGTTCAAAATCGACAAGCAATTAACTTTTAAAACTACTGCAATTGATCTCTTTCAATATAGTGGAAAGGAGTATGATCTTGTTCAACAACTTAAGTGTACTTCCATGGAAATATCCCTATGGGATTTGATTCAAAATTCACCTAATTATCACACTATCCTTCAAACAACTTTACAAAAAGTTGGGACCCCTCCTAATACAAATGAAAACAATGTGGTATCTCTAATACAAGGAATGAATGCAATTAATGTACACATTACCTTTCACCAACATGAGCTGCCTCCCTTGGAGATGAGAAAGAAATATGATGCCTTCATGATAATAGCCAAATTCAATAGAACAGGAATAAAAAGAACCCTCATTGATAATGGCTCAACCCTTGATGTATGCAGTGTGAACCTTTTAGATAGATTGGGCATGGAGAAATCAAAGATTGAACCTGACTCCTTATCAATTAGAGGATTTGAAAATGTAGGAAAGCAACCACTTGGTGTGTTTACTTTATCTATTATAGTTGGAAAGGCTACCTTACAAACTCCTATTCATGTTATGCCTCATGACCTTTCATACAATCTTATTTTAGGAAGACCTTAGATTCATGAGATGCATGCAATGCCTTCGACTCTTCATCGTATCATGACATATGTCTATAAAAAGAAGGTATACCAAGTTAAAGTAGACCCCAAGCTTGAAAGTTGCTTATAAGTTGAAAAAGGAATGAAAATTTCTCTAAGCACCTTAATTCCAACATCAAACATAGAACCTATGAAAGAGGAAAAACATGAAATTGAAAAAGTGTCAAAATTATTGGATGATGATTGTGATTCTTTAGAATTCACACCCTCATTTATGGGAGAGTATGTACAATAAGAAATAAAGAAGATGAAAAGAAAAAAAAACCAATGGTGATGTCAACGCAAAATTTAGAAAAAACAACCACAAGCATCTACCACATCTACTTTAGAAGAAGAAACAAGTTATACAACAAACTTTGATGAGATAGATTATCAACAACCACCAAACCCACAAGAAATGGAAAGACTTTATGGAAAAAGCTATGAGTTCATGTAACAACTCAGTTATAGTGGAGAATGATGTGGCAAGAAAGAACAAGGTGTTTATATTCATATAGAACCTAATATGCAAGAGATAAAAAGTGGTTTTGGGTATTACCCTTCTAAAATTATGCAAGCAACAAAGAGACCCTCGCTACATATCAATACCATCATGTGTAATCCTAAAACAACTCTCACCCGAAACATCCAGAATTGATTGATACAACTTGTGAAGCATCATTGGAGTATTTCAAGGATGATGAAGCCTTGAATGAAATTCTAGGAGTTTATGATAAAACATTTACTCCCCTTAAAAATAAATGAGTTACATGTGCTATGATTAGTACGAAGCAAAAATATGGAGAAGAAGAAAGTAGTGAGTTGACATGAACAAAGAAGAATACAACCTTGAATTTGTGAAACAAAATGTGCTTCCTTTAGGAGATACCATGACATACATATGGATGTTAACAATGAAGACAAGGTTATTAAGATAGGAAAGTGCATTGATGATGAAGAACAAGAAGACCATGCAACTTTACTTCATGACTTTCCTAAAATTTTCTCTTGGACTTATTCAGATATGCTGGCAATTGATCCTAAGATTGTAACACACAATATAATCCTCACTGAAAAATGCTAAGCCTATTAGATAAAAAATTCCTAAGATAGCCTTATTAGTTAAAGCCAAGATTGAAAAGCTCCTTGAAGCTAGTTTTAGTAGACCTATAGATTATTCTCCTTCAATCGCAAACATTGTCATAGTCATAAAACCAAAAAATCATATTAGGATGTGTACGAAATTTTGTCATTTGAATAAATCATCTTTAAAAGATGACTTTCCCCTTACTAATATTGACATGATAGTAGACTTGATTGCGGGACATGCTTTGTTGTCATTCATGGATGGATTTTCTGGATATAATCAAATATTTATCAACCCTCAAGACCAATATAAAACACCATTTACAATAGCTTGGGGAACATTTTCTTGGGTAATGATTCCTTTTGGATTGAAGAATGTGGGCACAACATATCAATGAGCTATGACATTGATATTTCATGATTACATACATAAGATTTTGGAAGACTATGTTGATGATATTCTATCAAAATATTTAACAAGACAAGACAATGTGAATGTACTTCAAAAAATATTTGAGTGAATGCAAAAATACAACATGAGATTGAATCCAAAAAATTGTGTCTTTGGTGTAGATAGTGGAAAACTTTTAGGTTTTATCGTATCTCACAAAGGTATTGAGGTGGACATAAAGAAAATTGATGCTATAGTTAACATGCCACCTCCTAGAAACATTTCCTAATTTCATACCTTACAAGGAAGAATTCAAGCTATCCATCATTTTGTGGCATCCTTAGCAAATCAAATGTTACCATTTACACATCTCCTTAAGAAAGAAGTTCAGTTTAATTGGAATGCAGATTGTAAATAGGATTTTGAGAGTTTGAAAGATTATCTTGCTACTTTTATTTTACAACTTGCTATGTAAAAAAAACCATTTATCCTATATACAACAACATCAACCCATGCTCTTGTAGTATTGTTGGTTCAACAAGATGAAAATGGTAAAGAACATCCTGTTTATTACATTAGTTGAACCTTGATCGATTATGAGAAGAAATACACGATGATAGAGAAATAATGTTTGGCTCTTGTATTCACTACTAGTAAGTTGCAACATTACCTATTGAATGCTGAAATACATGTGATAATAAAATTCAATCATTTAAAACATATTTTTGCTAAAACAGATCTATTAGGATAATTAGCTAAATGGGTTATGTTGTTGACTAAGTTTGACCTTAAGTTTGTTTCACAAAAAGAAATCAAAGGAAAAGCCTTGGCCAGCTAGTTAGCTAACACTCCTTCTCCCCTAACATTTCCTAATGAGAGTGTATTGACTATTCAAGAACATGAAACTACATGGGAATTGTATTTTGATAGATCTAAGTGCAAAAAAGGCTCTAGTGCAGGAGTTATAATAGCTTCGCTTGGAGGAAAACCTATTCCCTTATCATATCAATTAAATTTCCTATGCACAAAAAATAAGGTAGAGTATGCAACATTAATCGCTATAATACATGCTACTTTAACTCTGCGAGCCTGAGACATCAAAATATTTGGTGATTCACAATTAATCATTAAGCAAATTTAAATGGGACATATCAAGCAAAGCATGAAAAACTATCAAAATACAAAGATCTTACAATGAATTTATTAGAGAAGTTCTTTTTTTTTACCATTGATAACATCCCATAGAAAGATAATAGGCATGTAGACACAATGGAAAGCATCGCTTCTCTAATATCCCTTCATGATCCCTCAAAATATTTCACATTTTTCGTCCACACAATAATGAAACCATTAATTGAGCATAAAAAATATGTAATATTAGCAATCACCACAAAAAACTCTAGCAAATGGTTGTGCCGATATTTGATTATCTAAAAAACTGGTACCTTTCCTAAGTCCACAACTAGGAATACTCGAAGTCACCTTTAGAGACTTGCATCTAAGTATATAATTATTTTAAATGTATTGTATCAAAGGTCCTTTGATGGTCTCTTGATTAGGTTCCTTAAATAATTTGAAATCTCAATAAAACTTGATGAAGCTCATTTAGGTGCTTGTAGAGGAAATTTTGGAGGAAGATCGCTAGTGCAAAAGCTAATTTGTATAGGATGTTACTAGAGAAACATGGAATAATCTGACTACTTTGCATATGTTAGAGATGTTGCAAATGTCAAGAACATAGCAAACAGATTCACACTCTTGATCCTGAGCTTTGCATACAAGTCCCTATTTGGCCTTTTTCGGTGTGGGCCTTGGACATCATTGGAAAAATTTCACCTTATTACTCCGTCAGACATACATTTATAATTACTGCAATAGATTATTTCATAAAGTGGGTGGAAGCAATTCCCCTTCATTCGACAACTGTCGATGTAATATGTCATTTTATATTAGAACATATTATTGGTCGGTTTAGACTTCCTTCCACATTATTTTTCAACAATAGGACACCATTTAAGAATACTTGGATGTGAAGAAGTTCTTAGAAATGTTTAACATACAACATCACTTTTCAACACCTTACTACCCACAATCTAATGGTCAAGTTGAATCAACTAATAGAACCCTCTAGCAAATCCTAAGGAAAATAGTAAGAAAACACAATAAAGATTGGCATACGTAGCTAACATATGCATTATGGGCCTATCGTACGAATGCTAGAGCATCAACTAGACTTACCACTTATAACCTCGTCTATTGGAACCAAGGTGATAATTCCCTTAGAGTTAGAGATACTTACATTAATAATCTCTCTTCAAGGACTTATCGATGATAATACTTATAAAGAACAACTGTTGCATCAGCTTGAGATGCTCGATGAACAACACATCAATGCTCTTGAGCACCTTCAAGATTATTCTAAAATAATGTAGTGTAGTTACAATGGTAACGTAATACCTCATTCCCTTAATAAAGGTGATTTGGTGTTATGCGAGAATTAGCATAATGTCAAAGTTGACCTAGTGGAAAAAGGAAAGTTGGGCCCTAATTAGTTAGGCCCTCACATAATCAATGAAAATTATAGATCTAAGGCTTATATGGTAACAAAAATGGATGGTACAACTCTTAAAGAACCTATAAATATCACACATTTGTGTCGGTACTATGTCTAACAATCTTGAATAGTGTGAATTATAAAGCAGTGGTGTTAGAGTTAGTAGATGACAGTCTATGTGCTCTTACATTGCTTCATTCTTGAAAAAAAATTATTTGTGTGTCTTGGATGCTAAAGTGATTATTTAATAATATTATTTTAGATTTCATTCTATTCAAGTTCATCTTGTGTGTTATGTTAGATTAGATCCTTACATGCATTTAATGTTTTTTAATTAGACCATAGGTGCATTTAATTTAACATAACCTACTTAATCACAATGTTTCATCTAAGAGAAACTAGAATAAGTTTTAATTAGATCACATAAAAGCATGCTAAATCATGGAGACATTTGTTAAATAGTCTTACAAATATTATTTAATCAATCACATTACAATTTAACATTTAACACAAACATAAATAAAAAAATATCAAATGATCATATATATTAAAGTTTTGTGTACATGTCATCAATATATACAATACTAATGAGGTATGTGATTGCTAGATCCCTCAAGGGATTTGGTGCTCGCATCTATCTAGAGGGGGTCCCTCGGGAGATGGTGGTATGTGATCATGATTGTGAGCTATCGAGCACATTCAAAGCATACTATAAACCTTATACCCATCCAAGGGCCTCTTGACAATCCTCCACTATACGATCTCTCTTTGCCTATAGTCTGGCTACCTTTGATTGAAGTCTCTCAACCTTTGTTGGAGCTCAAGATGACTGAGCATCCTGGGTAGCCTTAGCTTGGTGGGAATGCCTCGTAAAACCCTCATATGCTACCTGCAGTCTGACATATGGATCAAACTGCATTGGATCCCACTCCATGATGGGTGGGGGCATAGTCTATATTAGTAGCTTCCTCATAGACTGATGGGGGCACTATCTTGGTAGCCACCTAACAATAGAAATCATGAAGCTCTCTCACAACTCCTGTAAGATAGAAATCATAAATATAATTAGTACACATCATGATAGATATATATAGACAAAATTATAACATAAAGCATATGCATAGAGCATAACAGTAAATAAAACATCATCACCTAGCTCCCTGACTGGCTATGTAAAGACAACCTCATTGTGTGTAGGGGGCATTGAGGATGTGCTAGCCTCTCCATGACTATAGGTGTTGATGCCTACTATAGCTACTAATTGTGATCTAGTAACATGAATGGGAGCTACCTCTCCCCACTCGTGGCCCACTGAATCCTCATCCACTGCCTCATCACCCTCACCCATCAGCTGCTCCTCCTCCTTGTCGTCCACCTCATCCTCATCTTCCTGCACATCATAGTCAGGATTTGCAACCTCATCATACTCCTCATCTATCACATCTGTGAATTTGTTTGTATCCCTAAAGTGTATCTCCTTATCCCTATCCTCCCTGTCTCCCTAATCTGGGAGTGGCCTTACATCACCTATCGGCTCGCCCATCAACAATATAGGAGTTGACCATGTTGCTGGCCACCACTCCTCATAGGCATCTATGGTACTGATGTCATCAGCATCAAAGAATGGAGGCATATCATTATCATCATCATCAAAGTCACTGTAGATGACATCATCGACAGTGAACTATCTAGCATCATCGGGCCTCTGGACACTCCGTACTAATCTCCTAAAAAAGGGTCATTCCATGGGTGGTATTTGGACCTGTCCAACTATCGCATGATGCGATCATAGTAGAAAGGTCGTACTATGTTATCATGTTTTCCTATAAAAAATCTGTCCATCTGAAATCTCCTCATCTAACGAGTCTCATCCGACTACTGTAGTATAAGCTGGTAAGGTCTCCATATGATCTCCTCCTTATCTAGTTAGTCAAATCAGACTCTCCAAAAATGCAATTCACCATACTACCATAGCCACCTCAGGGGATAGCTAAATGCGTGAGGATACCCTAGGGATGATGTGCATGGAAATCCTATGCACATGATATGCTCTAGGCACCACACCCGCAACAACATATAGTGTACCATATTATCGATCTCACAAAATGAAAATCACCCAAGATCATAATATAAATGCGCAAGGATGTTGCACCCCTAGGTGTATAGGGTCTTGTGCTTTTCCATCCCTTGAATCATATGTACTAGTCCTTCCTCTAAGTGTGCTCCTCGGCCATTAGGGATGAGTACTAGTGCTACAATGAACATCATAATCTATGCAACAAATGGGGCCCATGAATATAGTAACATGGATAGATCGATTTGTGGCCTCATGATACTATCATGAATTGGACCTCTAAGGAAATATTTCATATCGTATTTCATCTCTCAAAATAATCGATCCGCTAGAAAATGTACCCTCTCACCTCAAATTCTTAACTTGGAGTATGTGATGGACGTCCTCTAATGTGATGGTCATCTCACCTATGGGAAGATGAAATGTGTATGTGTTTGCATTCCACCGCTCTGATAATGGCATCAACATAGCATCATGTTACCTCATGGGGGACATGAGGTACACCCAATACAATCATGTGGATTGCAATATCTCTGTGTCCTTTGTTGAAAGTGTGGGGGATGGGTCTCGAAGGTGACTAATCTATCTATCACCAAGACACTACTATGAATGAGGAGGAATCTAACCAAAAAAAAAAAAAAGTCCTATAAGCATTCTAAAATCTAAAATCTTTACATCAACAATCAAAAAAGTGTACTAAATTTGTTTTAGTGTACTCTTCTAAGGGTCGTAGACACTTTAGACCCCTTTTGGGACACTTTGCAAAAAAAGGGGACACCTTGTGAAAAAAAGGGATGCTTTGTGAACTTTTCTTCCAAGGTCCTAAATTAACCTAGAAATACATACAAATCATAAAATAAATGTGTAAGGACAAAGCTAAGGTAGAAAAATCAACTCACTTGATAATAATTCTTGCCATGAGCTACTTGATCTCATAGGACATTCAATCTCAGAGGCACATAATCTCGTTGGCTCAACATCTTCAATAACTCTACCAAACTCAAACTACAAGAAGGTAAATGACAAATTAATTCACTTTTTACTATTATATAAGTTAAAATTAGGGCTTTTACTATATTAGGGTTAAAAGGTGGCTTTCATTCAAATTAACATAAAGGGAGCTAGAGAACTCCATTTTTTATGCCATTTGTTGCATTGGAATCGTGATTTCGCTCCCATCCTCGTCAAATGTCTATCATTATGTGGTATGGTACTTGTAAATACCCTATGATGTGACCTATCCTATTCGACATGGCTAGAATGCTACCTTGATTCCACCTCCATAAAGTAAGTGGAATCAAGGGGGGTATACATCTACCCTCAAATTTGATTTCTAGAAGTTAGATAAGAGGATTTTTTTGGATAACTAATGAATTTTTGTTGCAGGATGTGGTTCCTAACATTGTGGTTTCACAGATAGCTATAGTGAGGGATTCATTCTCCCATGTTTTGAATGAACCTATATGAGTTCCTTTTATGAAATGAAGTGTATTGTTTGGATTCCTTTAGCTTGCATATGCACATAGAGTCATATGGCACTAAAGTGGGGGCTAGATGTAATGACAAAAATTGACCCCTTCTTAAAGATAGGGAAAGTTCTCATTTAATCTAGACCTATTTTAGTACCCTTTCATTAATTACCCTTTAATTCATTATTAATAGGCCCCTAAGACCTATTATTTTGGATCTCGAGACTTATTTCAGCTACAAACACAAAAAAATCATCTAAAACATCAATTTTTTTGAAAACTCACCCCAAAAATCTAGGGTGGGACTCATTTGCCACCTTGGAAGAATGAGTCCCCCTAGGTGGGACCCATACGCTAGGGCTGGCGCATGAGTCCCATTTGGGAATTTTTTAGGGTTTGAGTGGGAAAATTACCTTTTTAATTCAACTTTTTGGTTGATGTCGACTTTTGAGATTTGAATAATGGTAAATTAGGTGTTAATGCCTATATAAGAAAACTATTAAGTCATTTTTTCATCTAAGAAAGCATTTTTCAAGAACAATTTCAAGATCCAAGCATCAAGAATCTTCAAGCGTTCTTTCACAGGAGCATTCAAGTTTCAAAAGCAAGCAAATTTGAAGTCTTGGAGCAACATTAAAGTGTTTTTGTAGGTCTTCAAGCTCACTTTCATTCAAGATATAACATTTTCAAGGGTTGATCATGGTTTTCTATGATGAATAATGATGGATTCTAGGTTGGGGAGATGCAACTAGCCATCAAGCCAAGCCTAATGACTTTTTTCCTAAGTGATTCCATCCTCCCTTATCACTCTACATTCAACCTAAGGAAGGTACAAGCATTATTGAGGCTCATTTGGGTGATTAGAGATCTCTCAAAAAGAGTCATTCATTATCATATTTCATTCATGCATCTCATTCTTGCACATTAGAATAGGGTTGCATTGCATTTTATATTTCCTAATCTTAGACACAGTTAAGGTTAGGGTTTACATTCCTTTTTACATGCATATTTCATTATTTCTATCAAGGTTTAATTACCAAACTAGGGTTTTGAACAAGGCAAACCCCTCATAAGCAAATCAAGTCTATATTATCTTTTGTAGGTATTTTTACAAATTCGGATCCAAAATCCAATTTGGGAGAAAAGAGAAGCTGTTGAAGTGCAGATCTAAACTTTGAATTCCTAAAAAAGGGGAACAAGACTAGTTCGCCAAAAGTGGTGAATGAGTCCCACTACAAGTGTTTTTCAAGATATTTGCAGATTCAGATATGCTTTTTCTAAAAAAAATTTCTTGTACAAAAACTTTGATCTGGGACTGATTCGCCTTGAATGGTGTATGAGTCCCACTAGGTCAAAAATTTAGGTTTTTTAGTGTTTTAGAGCTCATTCAAGTCTATTTCAGATTCCTAGGTACACACATTTCATCTTGCAGCTTGTTATTTTTTTTACATTTATTTCTAGGTCATTTAGTTAAATTTGCATTAAATTAGGGTTTAGTGTTCCATCTTGCATTGTATTTATCTTTCCAAGCCCTAGCTTGGTGGTGAACCCCTTATTAGTTTGCAATCAGCCCCTAGGACAACCCTATTACAAGATCTCTTTCTCGTTTGCTTAAGATCTCTAGGGTTATCCTTGAATGAAAATAGAAAGTGGGTGTGCCCTAAACCATATGAAAGCATCCTAACTCATTTTCTTTCATTTCAGGTTGTTTTGTATTGGATATATTAACATTTGGCATCAAGTATGTAGGCACATGCCCATGGTCAATGATATTGGAGGTAAAAAAGGGTACCACATTTTGATAAGTCACGTTAAATTGACTATGGACCTTTAGAGGGACCATATTCTCATATGTGTTGTGTTTAATTTGTGATGTGAGTTTTGAATGTATGATATTGTGTTTAATGTTTAAAATTAGATGAGGTCCTAGATGGGGATTTTGATGTTTGATTTACCATTGTGACTTTTAAAATTCAGATTCTTCTCGTTTTAGGTTTTGAAGGGGTGGAAATAGTCTTCAAATTAAGTATTTTAATCATTTTTGGACCCCTAGGATGCATACATATGGGTTAGGGGTCAATTCATTCCTATATCTTGGAGATTACTCAAGATATGATCTTCCATAATTGCCATCTAAGGAGGGTGGCGGATTTTGGGAAAATGATGGAGTGTTGCCTCCAAAATATCATTTATGAGATTTGAGAGCTCTTGTGGAGTGTAAAACACTCCTTGACTTATCACTTCCCCATGCATTCTCACACATGTGTGAGAAATTGTGGGGAGATGTGTCCAAAAGGATTAATGAGAGAGTGGCATGTGTCACTCCCTCATTTAAGGATTCAAATTTTAGTTCCCTGTTTCTATCCTTGGAAATCCAAAGCCTGGGTATTCTTCTTCTTGCACATTTCGTGATTTTTGCTTGTCTTGGGAGAGGAATTCCTTTTGGGAATTTTGAGAGATTTTTAGGAAGATGGCTTGGAAGGAGAGGAGATTGAAGCTCATCCTAAAAAAAATTCCTCTTTAAGTTTGGACTTAAGGTAGGCTCTTCATATTGTTATGGTTTTCTATGTTTTCATGCGATGGGTGTGATGCCAATTTCTCTCATTGCATGAAGATTTTGCATGCATTATCTTTATGGTGCCAATTTGGCATCTCTATTAGATTGCATGCATGGGAGTTTATTTTTCTATGGGGTTAAATTTATTTTGTTCACAAATTTTCCTCATTGTTTCTCTTGTCCTTGCATTTTTGGATTCACATTCATCTGGTGCTAGAGGCTTTGCACATTTCCTTGACATGATGTTCAATGCTACATGTTCACAAAAAGAAAAACAAAAAGTAATGCTCAATAATACAAAAAAATGGCAAAGATGGCCTCATATGATCAAATTTCATCTAAAAACTTCAAAATTTACATTGGAAGATAATACTCTTTCACGAAGGGAAGCAAAAAAACTCTTTCACAAAGGGAAACAAAAATACTCTTTTATGAAGGGAAAAAGATTCTCTTCCAACAAGTAAGTCCTTTATAGTTTAATTATGTTAAAAATTCTATCATGGATCAAATATAGTCATAAATGAAGCTAAGAAATGCTCTCATGGACCAAATATAGTAAAAAAGGAAGCTAGAAAATGGTGATAGCAACAATTAGATGACTACCCTAAAATACAAGGTTCATTACAACTATCACAAGACATGAGACTACCATAAGCCATTGGAAGAAAGTGTGTCATTGTTAAATTTAGTCACACTACCAAAGGAATCATTTATAAAAGTATCGAGAGATTATCACTATCCCAACCAACATAGGGTTATCATTCATCATTCATAAGATTGTGTCATATAATACTATCATGAATAACAAGTGAGAGGACTACTATCACATCCAGGGATTGTTCTAAATGTAACAAGGGAGATCATAAATGATATCCACTACATTAAAACTATCCCAAGTACATGGAACATTGTCATAATAGTAAAGAAATGAAGTCAATCTATTATCTTTCACATCACTATGGTAATCTCAGTGTTGGTTCCCCAAATCTACAATCCAAATGCTTAGTAGACACAATACCCTAAAGGTTTGGCTGACCTTCATGGTAATGTCTGGTTTAAACATGAGAGATGTAATATGCATTGAATTTCACACACACCCACAACAAGATTGATAAGTAAATTTGATTTTAAAATGTAGTTGCTCACAATAAAATCTCAGGAAATTGCAACATCAAGAGACTAGTGCCATATTCCATGGTAGAGTCACCTAAACCATGAAATTTAAAACTCATTCCAACATCCACTTTTTCATAACTATGTCTATCAGATGATGCATTACACCATTGATACTAGAAACTAAACTAGTCATACTTTATTAATCCAAGCATACAGTTGCACAAACCTCTATTTATGTTAATACAATTTAATTGATTCTTTGAATGAAAGTTACAACACAAAATAGACATTCAAGGAAAAATAAGAAAAAAATAACATAAACCCTTGATTTCTTATATTCATAATTTGTGCAATGTGTACAATGGAGACAACCAATTCAAAATATATGATCATTTACATGCAAATATAACAATGCTTGTGAATAAATTCTTCATCATACATGACTCAAACCACTCCAGAGACCTAAAACCAACACTACCTTTAAGACCCTGTTACAAAAAATGTTTCCCCATGAGACCAAGCAGTGAAAAACTCCCAAAATATGAAGTAGAAAAATAAATTTAAGGGAAAAAAAACAATCCCCAAATGCACATCCCTATTGAAAACTAGCATCATTATGTACCCTTTGATCAATAACCACTTCAGCATGAAGAAAATCCCTGTCTGTACTTTGGTTTCTCACCTCTCGCTTGCCCTTGCATTTTCTTGCTCTGTATTTGAAAATTTTGGTTTTTTCCATGAAGAGCCATAATTCACTTCCACCGAATGTAGAAAAACCCACTTTGTTCCTCTATTTTTACATTGTAGCTGAAAATATCTTGCTTGTGAAACAATTCACTCCTCTCCTTTATCTCGATGTGCATTCACCATTTTATTTTACATTTTACTGCTTGCAGCAAGGAGTTTTTCATTTTTTACATCTGAAGGATTTAATTTTTCTCTCCATCTTGTGTATTCTTGTTTTAATTATCTTCACTATCAAAAAGAACTCATGAAATAGTACCATGATTAATTCTCCAGGCCCACCATCATCTTACACAAACATTGCTAGATACCATCGCACAAGCATTGCACATCACGAATGCAAGGAAAAAAAGAAGACATAAATCAACCGATATGTGACAGAGAACAAGTATCATCACCTATACAATGTGGAGAGAAGACTGAAAATTAACAATATGTGACAAGGAGAATGTGATATTTCTCATTGTTGATGTGATGACAAAAAGAGATTGCAAACCAAGAATGGGCGATGAGTTTTCTCGTGCAATCGTGAGATTCATATTTTAGCAAATCAAAATCAAGAATTAAACTTGATTTGATTAAAAACATTTGAATTTGTACTTTATGTTTTCCCTAAATGCATTTTTCACATTTTCATAATGTTTAAAATATTCAAAAATATTTTAAACATAAGCATTTGAAATATTAGAATAACTGCAAATTTTAATTACGCTCACCACCCAATTGGAGGAAATTCATTATGCGCAAATCAGGACACTTGGAACCTTGATTTTTTGTGCGTGATCATAATCAATTATTTAAAACATGGGTTTCAAATCAAAATTTTCCTAGCATAAAAAATTAGGTACCTCCTTTGTAAATTGGCCCCTGGAATGTGTTTTCCACAACCAAAATACATTAAAATAATGTATCATATGACTTTTTTTTTGACAAAAATGGAACTAATGATGTTTTAGACCAAAATGAGAAATGGATTTCCCTTAGAATTTGAAAATTTGAAACTTTCCAGAACACCAAATTTGGCCTTGTCGCAGTCAACAAAGCATTGATTAGCCCATCAAAACTCATCCAAGAGGTACAAAACTGAACAGGTGTGTTACCATATGTACCAAAAAACATTCTACCAAAGGGATTTGAAAGATGATTCTAGAGTTGCAAAATATTAATCGTAAAAGAGGGCCTTCAGGGCATATTTAGCAACATGCAAGCCTAGGCTTTGTCATCAATTTGAAAGGGCAAAGGCACTTCAAATTTGTAGAATTTGAATGTTCCATCAATGGCTCTGACTGGGGATGCATGCCCCGTTTGGGAATGGCGTGATTCTAGATCTTTGGGGTGTAGGAGACCAAGTACCAAGTCCATTGGGTGTTGTGTAATTGGTCCTTTGTTCAATTTTTTAAACCTCATTTGGTGGCCCCAGGCCACCAAATGAAAAGAAAAACCAATGTCCGCCTTTGTCAAACACCAAACTTTTGAAGGAACTAATTTCCCTCAACCCACATTTGACTTTGACACTGAATTCTTGAAAACCAATGTCACCACCAGCCTGCTTCATCACATCACTATGTTTTCCAATGCTCCCACTAACATTGTCAATTTGATATTGGTAGTCAAGCACTAACTGAAAACCATCAACATCTGACAAGAATATGTCACACTCATCAAATAGAGAAACTTAAAATTGGTGTGATATCCTTCATTAACAAGATTATTGTCATACACAATCACTTTCTTGTCAAGTTGGACTGGAAAGTGGAAAAATTGATAGTGTGCTTGAAAAGGGTCATTATGAGACTTCTCCTCACCATTCATCTACACATCAAATCTTAAACCCTCATAATTATTGGGCTCAATAAATATATCATGCCCTACACACAATATGCAATCCTCTTGTGTAGTAAATAGAGAATGTTCACGCATATGTGTCTCCTTCAACTGGATTGCATCACAAACAAGTTGATTATCATCCCAACAACACTGCCCAATTACATTACCATATGTCTCAAGGTTTTCAAAATAAGACATATCAACATCCATAAGTCCATTGTCCACATTCAAGTCATAGCACTTAGAAAATGTATCAGCATCCCAAACAATGTTTTCCATTTTAGGTTCATAAACAAGATTGTCAACACTCATCATGTTACCACAAAAATAAGCTTCAAGTGTAGGTTCATGTGACTTAGAACCTTTCTTTTCAACAAAATCCTCATAGTGATTGTTCAAAACACATTCACTATTGCAAGGATTATCACACTCAACATTACCTAATGTTGCATCAACATGACAATCTAAAGCATACTGCTCATGAAAAATACTATGAGCTATAGATCTATAAAAAAGATCCTCATATCCAACCATGTGATTGACACAATCAAATTATTCAAATGTAAACTCATCATAAAGAATGTCATTGGCTATACCAATATTTATTTCTACCCTTTCACTTTCATGTACAACTACACCAACGTTATCATCATGTAAACATTTAGTGATAACTTCCAAGCCAACAAAAGGAGTAGAAGGTAAAATATCAAACACAATAGGAGTTCCTTGTTCATAACTTATAGTACCAACATATGCATTATCCTCATAATCAACTACTTGAACTGATTCATCCAATGAATCTCTTGCATACACATCTCCTTCTTTGTTCATATTGCTGCAACAACTAGTACGGTCACATTCCTCACTATCAAATTGAAAAACATCATGTGTTTCTTCATTATAGTTGCTCATGGGTGATCTCTCCAACTAAAATTCATTGCACACTTTGTCATTTGCATTTGATATACCACCATTTTCAAGAGCATCCATCAAATCAGTAGGCACCTTTGTCTCATTACCATGAAAATTTTCATCAATGCTACACTCATAGAATTGACATAACCATTTGTACCATTACACTATTGATCACACATTTCTTCTTCAAATAAGATATTTAGTTCATATCCATCATCTTTTTCTTGTGAGACTTTAAAATTATTTTCATCATATTCATTGGAATACTCTTTACTTAAGGAGATCAGTTCTACCTCCTCCTTATGAGAGGAATCACCATCATAAGAGTTACAAATAGACTCAAAATCATCTTGATCACCCAAATAAGAATACTCCTCAATTGACAGCATACTCACATCAGCAATACTACTATTATCATCAAAAAGAGATAAAACTTTAGAATCAACACACCCTTCAACTACACTTTCACAATCCATAGATGACAAAATGCTTTTAGTATCATCTACATCATTGCAGCCTTCTTTTGATACAAAAAATTGACTCTCCACTTTTGTGTCTTCAAAATCAATAGAAGGCATGACTTCACATGTTTCATTTAGCTCATCATGTCTTATACCATTATGGCTGCAATTTTTTTTTGCATAGATTTTCTCAATGGGTTTTTCAGAAACAAAACTCTCATTACTAAATGATATGGATTCAACTTTTTTTTTTTTCAGATTTCTCTTCAAATTCTTCTTGGATATGCAAATTTCTCACCTTAAATAGGCATTCATTGTCTATTGATTCGTATTCAAAATAATCAATGAAATGTATTCAGAGCTCATGCCATGAATCTATGGAATGCATTGGTAAACTAGAAAACCAATATTTAGCATTATTTTCTAAAGTTCTTACAAAAATCTTCATGATAGCATCCTCTTCTATTATTTGAAAATATTCCATAAAATCAATGAAACCCTATACATGTCTTGATGTTGACTCTTCAAAACCTCCTCTAAACTTAGGAAGATATTCATTAATTCTTCTTGGGATAGAATGTGGATAACCTTGGATTTTATTGAAATCTAGAGGGGTATACCTCTCACTAGTGAACACCTTTCTTTGAGGAAATGGTTGTGTTTTAGGCATGACATTACAACTTGTAGAGGGAGAACTAGGACATCAATACATATTTGCAAATAAAATTTATTCCCTCTACAACTATTCAAATATCTCTTTCAGAATATCTTGTTTTATCATTTCCCTTTCTACTAATACCTCAAAGTACTGGATAAGGGATAGTATTAACTAGCACATTTGTTGAAAACCTTCATACATAAATATTACAATAGAAAAATACCTAAGAACTGCTGCAACCAACTCTTTAGATGATGTAGAATTTTATGTAAAGTCACCAGCTCTTTGAAAGAGGAAAATATCTTCAAGCAGTAGAAAGGTTCTTCGAAGATCTAAGTATTTATGAGTTCTCTCCACTAGCAGAGCACCGAACTTAAAGAATACACTACAAATGTTGTAGCAATATCCTTCAAGTATGCAGGTCCTTGGATCATCTAACCAAAAACTATAGATCAACAAACTGATTAGCTCTTTTCAAATGGATAATATTGAAGCTTTCCCCAGTAGAGTTGTCAATCTGTTGGTTCCCCAAATCTACAATCCACTTAAATCTTAAAGGGTTGCTAGGCCTAATGGTTAGATTCAAGGAGAGATTTGGCCAATGAATGGGAGATTGAATTAAAATCCTTCCTCCCCTACACTTTGAGCTCTGTGAAACCTGGGAGGGTGATCCCAACAATATACTTACAAATACTTGTGTGTCAAATACCTAGAATACTATAAATAGACAATTCTCCTTTAAATGCTTAGCAAACACAATACCCTAAAGGTTTGGCTGACCTTCATGGTAATGTCTAGTTTAAACATGAGATATATAATATACATTAAATTCAACACAACACCCACAACAAGATTGATAAGTAAATTTGATTTTAAAATGTGCTCACAACACAATCTTAGAAAATTGCAACATCAAGAGACCAGTGCCATATTCTAGGGTGTAGTCAACTAAACCATGACATTTAAAAATTATTACAACATTCACTCTATCATAACTATGTCTATCAGATGATGCATTACACCATTGATACTAGAAACCAAACCAGTCATACTTTATTAATCCAAGCATATAGTTGCACAAACCTTTGTTTATGTTAATACAATTTAATTTATTCTTTGAATGAAAGTAATAGTTCATAGAATAGACATTCAAGGAAAAACAAGAAGACAAATAACATAAACCCTTGATTTCTTATATTCATAATTTGTGCAATGTGTACAATGGAGACAACCAATTCAAAATATATGATCATTTACATGCAAATATATCAATTCTTGTGAATAAATTCTTCATTACATGACTCAAACCACTCTAGAGACCTAAAACCAGCACTACATTTAAGACCCTATTACAAAAAAAGCTTCCCCGTGAGACCAAGAAGTGAACAACTCCCAAAATATGAAGCAGAAAAATACATTTAAGGGAAAACAAATTAGTTATCCCAAAATGCACATCCCTATTGACAACTGGCATCATTCTGCACCATTTGATCAATAACCACTTCAGCTTGAAGAAAAGCTCTATCTACACATTGTTTTTCCACCTCTTGCTTGCCTTGCCCTGTAACTAAATTTTTTATTTTTTCTATGAAAATCCATCATCACTTCCACCAGCTATAGAAAAACCAACTTTGTTCGTCTATTTTTACCCCGCAGCTGAAAATATCTTGCTTGTGAAAAACTTCACTCCTCTCCTTTGATTGGTTGTGCATTCACCATTTTATTCTACATTTTACTGCTGCTGCAAGGAGTTTTTCATTTTTTTACATCTAGAGGCTTTAATTTTTCAATCCATCCCATGTATTCTTCTTTTAATTATCTTCACCATCATCTTACACAAGAATTTCCATATGCCATCACACAAGCATTGGGCATTGCGAATGCAAGGAGGAAATGAAGACATAAATCAATGATATGGGACAGAGAACAAGTATCATCACCAATACAATGTGGAGATAATATTGTAAATCAGCAATATGCGACAAGGAGAATGTGATATCGCTCATCATTGATGTGATGAGGAAAAGAGACTGCAAACTAGTGACAGGTAATGAGTTTTCCCATGTAGCTATGAAAGTCATATTTCAACCAATCAAAAGCACAAATTAAAATTTCTTTGATTAAAAACATTTGAAATTTTACTTTATGTTTTCACATTTGCTTAATGTTTAAAATATTCAAAAATATTTTAAACATAAGCATTTGAAACATTAGAAAAAATGCAAATTTTAATTATGCCTTCCTCCCAATTAGAGGAAATTCATTGTACGCAAACTGGGACACTTGGAACCATGAATTTTTTCATGTGATAGTAATCAATTATTTAAAACATGGGTTTCAAATCAATTTTTTCCCAACCATCAAAAATCAGCTACATCCTTTGTAAACTGGCCCCCAAGATGTGTTTGCCACAACCAAAACACATTAAAATAATGTATCATATGACCTCTTTTTTTGACGAAAATGGATCTCAAGATTTTTTATACCAAAATGAGGAATGGGTTTCCCTTAGAATTTGAAGATTTAAAACTTTTCGAAACACCAAACTTGGCCTTGTCGTAGTCAACAAAGCATTGATTAACCCATCCAAACTCATCTAGGAGATGTGAAACTAAATAGGCATGTTACCATATGTACCAATAAACATTCTACCAAAGGGATTTGCAAGATGATCTCAGAGTTTCAAAATATTAATCAGAAAAGAGGGCCTTCAGGGCATATTTAGCAAGATGCAAGCCTAGGCTGTGCCATCAAACTAAAAGGGAAAAGGCACTACAAATTTGTAGAATTTGAAGGTAACATCACTTATCAAGGTGGATAGAGAATCATGAAAATGGTAAGCCATCAATCCCTTTATATTGTTATCACCATATCACATGAACTATCGTAAATCCTTAAAATTGTCATGCAAACTCACCTCATACATTATCATGGTTTCCTTTCTACAAGAAGGGAACTCTATGACATAATGATCTAGGAGACAATATGTAATTTTCATCACAAGTAAATATCATATCACTCAAAAGATAGTCACAAGATATTGTTATTGGCAATAAGAGAAATTGTTATAGGTAGTCAGGAAAGATTATATTAGTATGAAACCCCTCATATATAATACAAAGACTATCATAGAGATGTGAAGGTGGATTTAAGGAAGTTCCTAATGCTACTATCATCTAGGACTATCCCTTACTTCTAAACCTTGTCATGAATCAAAGCTAGTTATTATACATCATGTTACTAGTCATGTTCCTCAAAAGGAAAACATCGAATTTGGTGAGGTTACTGGAAGAAACCATATTGGGTATTACACTAGATGATTTATTCAGAAGGCTATGTAGAATAATTATACTATATTTTGGCTAGCATGGTAGTGTACTAGCAGTATGTGTTTTGTTGTAAATGTATAAGAAATTTTGAGTATACCCTCGTTGTTAATATAAAATGAATTGTTTCAAGAAGACTAATATGTCTACAACTTCTTTGAATTTATGATAGGAGAAGGAAGAGAGGCCTTGAAACAAAGGTTACAGAACATGATTTTGATTTGAATGTCCTAATTTCTGAAAAACAAAGCATTGTCATCTCTTATTTGCTACTATACCTACACAAAAAAAGATAGAAATTTCTATCAAGGAGAGGAACTCCTAAATCTAGACAAGGAAAATGTTTCTCATCTACCTGATTTGAGGACTTTATTGCTATTTCCATACTTCTACAAGGGGTCCATCCATGCGTAGAACCAAACAAAGGAAGTGAATTGTGGGCTTGTATCACGGGTCAACTAATCCTTTTTTAATATTTTTTGGTAAAAGCAATTTGGCGAGCACCAAATGTACTACATAATAGGTTTCCTATTTGTTGAGCACCAAATGCGATGTTTTTGAGCTTTACCAAGGGAGAAGAGTGGGAGAGACCTAGTTGAGTACCAACGGATGGGGGGAGAGGTTTAATGAGCTTTACTAATAATGAAAAGGATAAGGGAGAAGAGTGGGAGGGACCTAGAGGATTAGTAATGAGACAAGGAATGAGAGATGTAGATATGGATACGGGATGGAGAGTCAGGGAAGGATTAAACCCTAAATCCTTAAACCCTATACCTTAGACACTAATCCCTTAACCCTCAACCCTAAAACCTTAAACCCTATAACTTAGACACTAATCCCTCAACCCTCAACCTTAACCCTTAAACCCTAATCCCTCAATCCTATAACCCTCAAACTTCAACCCTCAACCCTCAACCCTCAACCCTAATCCCTCAATCCTCAACCCTTAAACCATGATCCTTCAATCCTAATCCCTCAACCGTCAACCCTTAAACCCTTAATCCATAAAACCTTAAACCTAAATACCTCAATCCTATAATAACACTCAACCTTCAACCCTCAAACTTTAACCCTCAACCCTCAACCCTTAAACCCTAATCCCTCAATCCTATAACCCTAATCCCTCAAACCTCAACCCTTAAAACATCAACCCTCAACCCTTAAACCATATACCCTTAATTCCTCAATCTTCAACCCTTAAAACCTCGACCCTCAACCCTTAAACCCTAATCCTTATACCTACACCCTCAACCCTAATCCCTCAACCCTATACCTCGAAACTCTTAAACCCTGAAACCCTCAAGTATCAAGCCTCAACCCTAATCCCTCAACTCTATAACTCTCAAAATTCAATCCTCAACCCTTTAACACTCAACCCTTTAACCTCAACCCTTAAACCTTAAACCCTAATCCCTCAATTTTGTATAAACCTCAAAATTCAACCCTCAACCCTAAACCCTAATCCCTCAATCCTAACCTCTTAAATCCTCATCCTTCAACCCTCAACCCTTAAACCCAAATCCCTCAACCCTCAACACTTAAACCCTTAATTCCTAAACCCTTAAACCATAATCCCTCAATCATATAACGCTTAACCTTCAACCCTCAAACTTCAACCCTCAACCCTTAAACCCTAACACCTCAATCCTATAACCCTCAAAATTCAACCCTCAACCCTTAAACACTAATACCTCAATCATCAACCTTTAAAACCTCAACCCTTAAAACCTAATCCCTAATCCCTCAACCCTCAACCCTTAAACCCTTAATCCCTAAACCCTTAAATCCTAATCCCTCAATCCTATAACCCTCAACCTTCAACCCTCAAACTTTAACCCTCAATCCTTTAACACTCAACCCTTTAACCTCAACCCTCAACACTTAAACCCTAATCCCTCAATCATCAAGCCTCAACCTTAATCTCTCAACTCTATAACCATTAACCCTTCAACACTCAACCCTTTAACCTTAACCCTTAATCCCTAATCCCTCAATCATCAACCCTCAAACCATAATCCCTCAACCATCAACCATTAAAACCTTAATACCTAAACCCTTAAATCCTAACCCCTCAATCCTATAACCCTCAACCTTCGACCTTCAAAATTCAACCCTCAATCATTTAGCATTCAACCCTAAACCCTTAAACCCTAATCCATCAATCCTATAACCCTCAAACCTCAACCCTCAACCCTCAACCCTAATCCCTCAATCCTCAACCCTTAAACCCCCATCCTTGAACCCTAAACCCTTAAACCCTAATCCCTCAACCCAACTTAAAACCTTTATCCCTAAATCCTTAAACCATAATCCCTCAATCCCATAACTCTCAACCTTCAACCCTCAAACCTTTAACCCTAAACCTCAACCACTAGTACAAAAACAACAATATATGACTAAAAAAACTACAAAAAACTACTTATAAATGATTGAACATGGTCACATGACCATTAGTAGTTTATTGCCAATCATTTATAAGGTGACCAGATTGATGACTAAACCACTTTTAGTCATTTATTGGTTTTTTTGATTGATCAATTTTGTTGTATATTTAATCATTTATTTACTCATTGATTGTTGTAATCTAGTACCTTAGTCATTTTTTATTCACTGATATATTTAGTCATTGATTTAGTCATTTATTGTTGTAATCTAGTCACTTAGTCATTTTATTCACTGAATTTTGTCCATTGGTAGTGTATTTAGTCATTAATTTTAATCATCATTTTAATCAATTTGGTAGTATATATAGTCATTTTTATTTCACAGGTCATATATTTAGTCATATTTATTCACTGTTCACTGATTTAGGTCAATTGGTTTAGTATAAATTTATCAATTTAATTATTAATTAACATTAATTAGTAGTATATTTAGTCATTTTAATTGATTGATATTTGAGGATTTAAACATAAAACATAGAAATACACATCAATCATCAATTGCACAAAATAAGATAGCCATTGAGAAGGAAAAATTGGTGAAATTTATTAATGAAAAAAGGTGTTCTAGTTACAACTTAGAAATAGAGTATTACAATTTTTATTTTTAGTCACAACACTAAAAATCTGAGTTACAATATTGCACATAAATGACTGCAAGAAAGAAACTTCTCCAAAAAAAATTTGCGATGATGGAAACACATGCTTGGAGCCCTTCAATGTGAGCACATGCCCCTTTCATCTCTTAAAACTTCTACAATGTGGGAAATCTTCCCAGAGCAACCTGTAATGTGTAGAATCCAAGAAGAAGAGTGTTGATTGTGTCCCATATATGAAGCTCTCTCTTTCAATGTAGTCAACAATAACCTAGCTAGAATTTTTCCTCCTTTATATGCAATGTGCCATCTAATATGAGCAACAAGGTCTACCTTTTCCATTACGAATGAAGCTATGCCTTAATACAACCAACAAAATTACTAATAGTCTCAATTCAGAAAGAATAAAAGTGCATTGTATATTGCAAGTTTACAAAAGTAAATCCAAACACAGTAGAAAGATAAATCAATTAAAAAAAATTAGGAGACATATCACATCCAAAAACATGGGAGAGCTATGCAAAATTGGAGAAATTGGCTTGGAAAATGAAGGCAACAAGGTATTTCTAGATTCAAGACCTTTACTTATTGTTGTGGAATAGAAGAAAAAAGAGTCATTTATCTACTACCATAGTGAAAAGTTGGCAATTGCATTTGGTTTGTTAAACATGGCCCCTGGTACAACTATTAGAGTTGTTAAGAACCTTCGAGTATGTTTTTATTTTCACACTACATCTAAATACATCTACATCCAAGATTGTTGCAAGAGAAATTATTTTGAGAGATGCAAACCATTTCCATCATTTTAAACAAGGAGAATGTTCTTGTGGAGAATATTGGTGATGTTAAATGAAACAATCTGAAAAATAGGCTTGCACTATAATGATGTGTATTGCATTAGATATCCAATAATAATGAAGGGACATCCATCAAAGCACAACAATAGGGATTTTTTTGTCATATGTTGTAGTTACAAGTGCCTTGCTAGACATACATGAAAATGTGGAAGCATAGAAAAGACAAGCAAACTATTTCAAAAAATTTCTCAAAGAGATGTGATATCATGGAATGTTGTTATTGAAGGATATGTTCAAAATGGGTTTTTCTAAAAATTCCTTAGAAAATTTTAAGAAAATGCAACCAGTGGGTGTAAAGCCCAACTCCTGGACCTTTTAAAGTGTCCTTCCTACCTATGTGTGAATTGGAGCTTTGGATGAGGATATGAACATCCATCAAAAGCATATTTGGAAGTGGTTTTTTATTAGATATTGTAGTTGCAAGTTGCACTTCAGATCACCAAATCCTTCACAAAACCTTTTACACAATCACCACAACATCACACGACTATTTTTGGGCCTTCACGGTAATGTGGAGAAAGCTCTTCACATCACCATGAAGGCCCAATAATAACCGTGTGGTGTTGTGTTGGTTGTGCAGAAGGTTTTGTGAAGGATTTGGTGATCTAATGTGGAACTTGCAACTATAATATTCAACAAAAATCCACTTCCAAATATGCTTATGCCTTAATGGGAAATAATCACTCATATAACTAGTTAGTTGGAACAAAGCTGGGAGATAGCATGAGTGCTCAATTAGCAATAACAATATTGAAAGCACCTTCCTTAAATGCTAGTTCTACACTTTTTGTTGCAAGAAGTTGGATTCTATGGATATTAAGTCTCAAAATTCTACTCTCAAACTATGCCAGGTTGTGACATTGGACATGTCACATCACATTACACATTCAAGCAGAGTAGATGAAAATTTATTCCATTAGCAAATTAGGGGATCCTTCTCATCAATGGATAAACTATTGTAAAGAGCCCACAAATATTAATACGGGCTCTTTAGTAGTGACCTAGGAGGAATGAGAGCAAAGTTTTCAGCCTTTCAAGGTTCTTGTTGTGAATATTATCATAAATGTGTATTTTAAAACTGTGGCAAAAAAGATATTGTGTATATAATCATAAAGATGCCAATGTATATTTTGAAGCAGCTTATGGTATTTTGCATAGGTGTAGACATTCTTTGTAAGGACTAGTTTTGGGTGGGTACAAACATTTCATGACATATCTTCTTCCTAATTATGGAAAACCATTATAAAGACACATTTGGGCTGTAAAATATAGGGCACATATACTCTCAGTCATTGCTTCTCTGGGTGGTATGGAATTAGGTGGATACCATGGAATATAGTACATTATACACTATTTTATGTACTGGGGAAACTTGTGTCCAGATCGAAGTAGATAAATGATTCTTTTACTGCCAAAACATTATACCTTCCATTCTAGGTGTATCTACTATCATACCTCTCACTAAAATTGTTATTTTATTCAAATCGTTATCCTATTGCCTCTGTAAAAGAGCTCCATTTGAAGGCATCTTGACTACAGATTATGCACAACAAAACTCTACAAGTGCAACAAGAAGTTTGCAAGAAAAAATATGAATTCACTGAAACATTATTGTCTAAGCAACATGTAATATCTTCAAATGAAGGTGTATTGTAGCTATGACTAAGTAAACACTATGTAGGCATTGTTAGATTGATAAATGAAGAAGATAACACATTGAATTAGGTGACTAAGATCACTAAAAGGAATATCATTGTTAGAGAGTTGTAAACTATGAATTGTCCTCTGTCCCATAGGATTGAGAAAGGGAGAACACTGTCAAATAGTGATTGAATCATAACAAACAGTCCAAAAACAATGAAAGTTACTATCAAATGGTGACAAATATTTGTCCTCTAAGTCATTTGCACATGGTGATTGAGAACATAGTGAGTAATAAGTAAAAGAGCACTAGATCATAGCACTACAAAATGGTCATAAGTTATGCATTAAAATTCACTAAATTCTTTTGATCACAAAGGAGATCAAGATAATAACTAACATACTAATGTACACAAAGAATGTTCATGGAGTGCAAACTTCCTTACAAACACAATAGAGTTTGAGGTGAATTGCACTTGCTATTTTATGCTGATATGGATATTTTTTAACCTGTGGTTAATTCTTGTAGCATAATAAATAGGCTAAATAGTTGTCCATATACCATTTTTTCAAATTCAAAATTGTTATATCTTATTCTAGGATTAAATCACAGGGGGGGTCTATACATAAGACACGATTGTTTCAAATTAAAAATTGTTGTCTCTTTCACAAATGTTTGCTTCATTTATTTGATCCAAGATAGCTTGTTGTATAGAAGATGCTCTCAAAATCACATTAAAATCCTTTATTTTGAGAAGAATTTTTAGAATCTTCCCATCATAACAATGAACAAAAGCATCAGCCATTAACCTGAATTTTGCAAGAGTTTCATCAAATTCTACTTTTCCACTCTCTTTTCCATTTTGAATTTTATTCCTAAGTTCATCCATGAAGAACTTCCTCAGCTTGTAGATCCTGTTGTTAGCCATAACTTTACTAAGTGTTGAGGATAGCTTCGAGTTTTTACCCAATCAACAATTGAAAAAATTCAGTCTTACCAGATATAATGTGTTGGAAAGCTCTTTGAAGTAATTATGGAAAAGAGTTCTTAAGAGTATAATGTGTAGTTTTGAACTACCAGTTTTGCATGAATTCCATATCTTTGATCAGCTATTTTGAGCTTGATGACCTTCATCAAGAATGACTAGACATGTTCTCTTTAAAAGTAGTTTTCCAATATTCGTAGCCTCTTCATGAAGGCTCACATTTGTCTCACAAGTGGGTGGCATAGAAAAAAAAGTGTGCTTGTTAGTGGCTACAATATTTTTGTTTACCTAACTTTTGAGACAAATGTGAGCCTTCCTAAAGAGGGCTAAGCATATTGCCAAAATGCTTTTAGAGAGCCTAGGTTTGCTCGTTCTTGATGAAGGTCATCAAGTTCAAAATAGCCAATAAAAGATATGAAATTCATGGAAAAGGGTTAATTCAAAACTGCACATTAGACTCTTAAGAACTCTTTTCCAGAACTTCAAAGAGATTTTTAACACATTGTATCTAGTAAGGCTGAATTTTGTCAATTTTTGCTTGGGTAAAAACTCAAAGCTATCCTCGACACCTAGTAAAGTTATGGCTAACATCAGGATCTACAGGCTAATGAATTTCTACATGGGTGAAATTGAGAATAAAATTCAAAATGGAAAAGAGAGTGGAAAAGTAGAATTTGATGAAACTCTTGCAAAGTTTAGATTAATGACTGATGCTTTGCTTTTGTTCATTTTGATGATGGGAATATTCTAAAAATTCTTCCTAGAATAAAGGATATTACTATGATTTTGAGAGCATCTTCTATATAGTAGGCTATCTTAGATCAAATAAATGAAGCAAACAATTGTGAAAGAACCAACAATTTTGAATTTGAAACAATGGTGTCTTATGTATAGACTCCCTCTGTGATTTGCTCCTAGAATAAGGTATAATTTTTTTGAATTAGAAACAATGGTAAATGAACAACTATTTAGCTATCTATTATGCGACAACAATTAACTACAAGTTAGAACATATCCATATCAGCATAAAATAGTAGGTGCAATTCACCTCAAACTCTTTTGTGGTAATTGCTTTATAAGGAAGTTCACACTTCATGAACATTCTTTGTGCACATAGCTAAACATTTAAAGTTCTTACCCAAAGCTCCAAAAATGAGTATCTCATCATTACATGACTCCTACTTTTGCTCTGAGTATGACAGTATCTGAGCTTCTAGTGTATCTAGATGGAACCTATAGTGGAAAGTGTAGTCTCCATTTGAAAGAACCATCTTCAGAGCTCTTACTTGAAATTAGGGTAAAAAAAAATGGAAGAAAAGACATACCATAATTCTAAAGTAACAATTTGTATCAAGCCAAATGTCAAAAAGTATAATTTAAAAAAGAAAAATCCTTACAATTGGACCTCAAATTGGACCAAGTAGATTTATGATTTTATCTTTAGAATGTAGGAAATTTCTTTGTTGGAGCTTCACGAACTCAAACTGGATCTCCAATTGGACCAATAGATTTATGATTTTATCTTTAGAATGTAGGAACTTCCCCTGTACAATATTCACAACCTCAAATTGTATGTGAAATTGGACCAACAAATTTATGATTGTATCTTTACAAAATAGGAACTTCTTCTGTTTGATATTCAAAGCAATCAACTAGGAATCTAGAGTAATTGACTAAATCCTAAGATGTAATCAGGTGGAAACTAATGTTTTAGTCCATTGACGTTTGTATCCGTATACTCAGGTTCTACTTCTGAGCGAAAACACCTAGAAGTGTTTTAGACTGGCTCAAGGTACTCTCCAACCTAGTTATGTCATAGATAGCAATCCAAGTTTTCCTAGACCATCCATACCTGAATGTTGCATCACAATCCTTTCTTCATGCACATAAAAATGCCACATATTAACCCCTTCTAAATAAAACATTTAATCATCACAAAAACATAATTAATAAATCACTTTAGTTTCAGAAAGAATCCAATGTCATTTACTATCAAAACAAAAGTTGTATAAATCACAAAAAATCCATGAAGCCTCCTAAATCTAGCTGAAAGAAAGTTTACAAGATGGGTTTTCAGCATAAGAAGCTTTCTGCTACAACTCTCAATGAATGTATTGTAAGCAAAAAGAAAAATTCTTCACACTCAAAGTAATGCAGTCAAACATTTATTCCAAAAGTATGTTAGGAGTTATCTAAAATCAGAATGAATTTTTGTTTGGTTTCTTTTATCAATATGCCACATGGAAATAGAATAATCACTGAGAAACCCTAACAATAAAAAAATGAAGTAAAGGTTCAAGAAAGGAAATTCTAATGTACTATTGTGTAATGGTGATGAAGGCACTTATATGAGCATGACCTGCATACAAATCCCTTCCATTGGATTTCCATCCATCCAAAGAGAAAATAAGCAATGTAAGGATTTGAGCAATATAAGTCCAAAGGGTTATGTTGTAATGGTAATGGAATCACCATAAGAGCACAATTAAGGAATGAATTCTTGTGACTATAATTATGTGATCCATAACTCTATTGGTCATGTGGCATAGTTGTGCTATAACAAATATAGGATTACTTCATGTGTGACCCAAGTTTAATGTGGCTATGTTGTGATAGAAATATAAGCACTAATATGAGCACAATTCATGTAAAAATTAATCATGTCAATCATCATTGGGTGCATTCAAGTTGACTCAATTTTAACAAGTTATAATGTAAAAATAGCATGATCCAAGAGTGCTTACCTCTTGCTATAATAAAGAGCCTATAACTCTAGTTGATATGTAGAGTGGTTGTGTTAGATCAATTATGTAGTGCATTCAAGCACAACCCATGTTTAATGGACTATTCTATAGAGTGATCAAGATTTTATAAACCTTATAAATGTTACTTAAAAGAGTACAACTTAAACTATAGAACAAGTTTGTTACATACTTGAATGCGATCTTGAGTTACCAAAAACTATAATAATGTGATCTACTAATAACCATTATGGGAAGTATTAAATCAAGACACATGCTATATAGGATACATTTCCTTGATTAGGTTTACATACCTTAATGATTAAACACAAGATTCCCACATAGTCTAGGATACAATCCAAGATCATACCACACCCTGTCAAGACAACTAATTTTCTAACCCAAGATTTAAGGTTGTTTTTTAATACTAACACAAGCATTGATAAGATCATGAATAGGGTACAAACCCTAGGACTTTTCAGAAATGTAAACCATAACTCGAAAGCAAAAAAAATGCCCAATACTAGTTTTTTTAAATACCCATATAAAGAAAATGCCAATTGTCCTTTTTTTAAATACCAAGATAGTCAATAACAAAGGGTTCATCAAACATCATTTTTTTAATGTCCGAGAAAAATGATAACAAAATCAAAATTTAGAAAACCATGTGTAATACCAAAAAAGGTTGAGACCTCATATGTTTCTTAGAAAAAAATTATCTTGATAGCAAAAAATATCTAGTACCAATTTGTAAAATACCCATTTCAACTAAAAACCCAGCATCAAAATACCCAAACAACCAATAAAAAAATATCAAGCATCAGTTTTTAAACATACCCAGATATCTAGTAACAAAAAAACCAGTAGCATAAAATTCAAATAGCCAAATAGTACTTCATGAAAACACCCAACATTATATTTTTCAAATACCCTAAAAAAATGGTTTGCTTACCTCTGAGACAATCCACAATAAAAATCTCAAAATCCTCAAGACATACTTCCAGGTGGGGAGCTGCCTAATAGAAGGATATATTTGGCTACATTCTAGACCCGTACCTTGAAGCACTACTGGTAGGAGATTCCTCCACTGGGAAATCCCTTCAATTACTGCTCAATATCTCCATATTCAAAACCCTTCAACCTCTATTTTTTTTCCCATACTATTTCTTCTAACTAAGCAGCAATTAAAAACTGTGAGAAAATTGTGGTCTTATATCGTTTAATTTTTGTTGGGTATTTATAAAATATATCTTCTTTTTTTTATAAAAGGGGTAAAAACTTTATTGAAAATAAGAACAAAGCATTACATAACAGCAAAGGGCCAAAGCCCCAAGAACCAACAAAAACTACCAGAAAAGCCAGGAACAAAATCACCCTTCCCCAATACCACTCCCATCCTCAGCAAGAATCCTCTCCAAGTCCTGACATAACTCATGGGAAACCTGCTCCCACCCATCAATCTTCCCACCATCTATATTCTCCAATTCCCATTTGGCCAGACAATCAGCTGTCCTATTCCATTCCCTTGGAATATGGACAAAAGACACCGACTCCATCAAAGAGCTAACCTATAATATATTTTGCACCATCATAGCCAATTGCTAGCTAACATCAGAAATCTTCTTTTCATGAAGTAAATTGACCAAGACCTGAGAATCAGACTCACAAATAACCTTACGCCACCCTAAAGCATAGACCCACTTCAAGGCATAGAGGATAGCCAAGCCTTCCATCCTATTAACAATTTGTATCCCTTCATTAGCAGAAAAAAGAAAAACCACCGATCCTGAAGAATCCCTACCAGCCTCGCCAATCCCAGTGGGTCCAGGATTTCCCCTAGAAGATCCATATGTATTAATGTTCAAAAAGCCAATCGGAGGGGGGAACCAACCCCCCACCCTTTGAACTTTTTGCTTCACACGCCTACCTCTCCTGACACAAGCAAATGCCGAAGATAGGCCCTGAATGCCCAACTAATCAACCATCTCAGCATCACCTTTCTCTAACAGTAGTACAATCTCACCTTTTAGCTTCAACTGTCTCCTAGATCATTCCCACAATTCTAAACCAAACTTGCTAAATCCCCAATTTTTCACCCTAGAAGATTCTCTGATTCATTTCCAACCAAAATTGCCAAAGCAGAAAGATGGGACCAACATACCAAACATCTTGCAAGAAAGAGGCCAAGGAGGGGGACCTCCCTAGACTATTCCAAAAATCAAACAAGGAGGAGGCATGAATGCAGGGGATTTTCCAAACACCCCACCAGAAATTTTAGAGCTATAAGGTGAAGGAACATCATAAGAACAAGTGAGGAGAGTCCTCCTCCCCACACCCACAAAGAACACACCTAGATGGGCCTAAAAAACCTCTCTTCCAGATATTATCCCAAGTCAAACACCTATTCCAAGCCAAAGTCCAAATAAAGTAATTAAACTTTGGCCAAGAAAACTTATTCCAAACTTTCTTCCACCAATGAACCTCCACCCCCTCAATCTGTTGGGAAAGCAACTCCTGATACCTAGAAGAAACGATGTAAGCACCCTTTGGGTTAGGAAACCAAGCCAACACATCCTCATCCATGAGGGAGCTACAAATTTGACAAGAAATAATGTAATGAAGCTCAACACACTCATCCTCCATACCAACAATAAGACATTCCTCAGGATTCTTCCATCTTGCCTCCACCAACTGCCCCTGAAAAGAAAGAGACTTAAAGTCGCACACCCTCAACTATCCAACTTCGCAGAACCTCTGGCACAAAGTAAGCAAATGAGGATATTGAGAAATAATGGGAGGGTGACCATCCCAAGCGTCATGCCAAAAATGGGCCTCTGACCCACTCTTGCAAATCCAGAATAAGCCACCCTTAATGAGTACAACCCCTTTCTTGAGAGTATTCCAAATCACAAATCCCTTCCTTGTCAAGCTATAATGAAGGATATCACTTTGAGGAATCCCTGGAAAGTACTTCTAAGCCAAAATTCTGGTCCACACCCAGTCCTATTCCACACACCAATGCCAATACAATTTAGTAGCTAGAGCCGTACCAGACAGCAACGACTGCCTTAACCCAAGACCCCCAAACTATTTTGGGCTACATACAACATCCCATCTAACAAGGCTCCACTTGGAAGACAATAAACTACCAACCCATAAAAATTGTCTTACTAAGGAGTCAAGATCCCTAACAAAAACCATCGGCGCCACCTGAATCATACACCTATAAAGAGGGAGAGCTTGAACCACATACTTGAGCAACTGTACCCAACCTGCAAAAGACAGCCATTGAAGGGTCCAATGAGTGACTTTGACATGAATTTTTTCTAGAATAGCCTACCAAGAATCCCTAGACTACCTACCAACTGAAATAGGAATCCCAAGGTAGGTCAGCAGGAGATCCCCAATCTGAAATCTAAGAATATGAGCAATTCTCCTCTGAATGGAGTTTAGAGTATTGAAGAAAAAAATGGAAGACTTGCCCTCATTAATTAACTGGCCCAATGCAGCAAGATAAACATCCAACACCTTGCGCATGTTTGAAGCCTCCCTAATAGTAGTCATTCCCATCAAAGCAGTATCATCCACAAACTGTAAGTGAGATTGCACTGGTAAGCCACATCCCCATCGCCATCCCTAAATGAAACCCCCCTCCACATTCCTTTTTATCAATCATCCCAAACCTTCCACCAAAAGAAGAAACAAGTAAGGAGAGAGGGGGTCACCCTGCCATAAACCTTGAGAAGCACCAAAGAGTTCAGAGTGCTCCACATTAATCAAAATAGAGAAAGAGACCGAATTCACACAACTCATAACCCAGTGAATCCACTCTTCCTCAAAACCAAAGGCCCCCAGAACCTTTCGGAGGAAGGACCATCAAACTCTATCATAAGCCTTATCCATGTCCAGCTTGATGAACATAGCCTTATCTTTGGAGTTGGCCATAGAGTGAATAGTCTCTGTAGCAATAACCACCCCATCCAAAATCTGGCAGCCTGCCAAAAAACCACTCTGTTCCTCAGAAATCAGCAACGTAAGCAACTTTTTTAACCTAACAACAATCAACTTAGAGATAATTTTATAAATAACATTGCAAAGAGAAATGGGGTGAAATTGACGTAACCGATCAACCCCATCATCCTTGGGGATGAGAGAAAGGAAGGTAGAATTTAGGGCCTGAACCATTTGCTTATTCTTTTGAGAATCTTGAACGACTGCCAATAAATCTAGCTTGATAATCTCCCAAAATTCCTAGAAGAACTCAATCGGGAAACCATCTAGACCAGGAGCTTTTCCCTTCTTCATCTGGAAAAGAGTCTTCTCTAGCTCCTCCAGTGAAATATCACTCATAAGATGCTCCTTCATCTCCCAAGAGACCAAAGAAGGAATACAAGAGAGGACCTTAGTCTCTTCAACCAAGTCCCCCTGTGAGTCCTCCCTAAATAAAGAAGCAAAATACTACACAACTTCATTTGAGATATCTTGAGTAGAAGAAAGAACCTCTCCCCTGTCAGTCACCAAAGCCGAAATAGAATTACCATGACGTCTGGCCTTCACCAAATTGAAGAAGAAGGCAACATTCTTGTCTCCCCCCTGAAGCCACTTAATCTGAGCTTTTTGTTTCCAGTAGACTTCCTCCCTCAGCTCCCACTCCTCCAGAGCTTTCAATGCCCTAGCCTCATCCTGCAACAAATCCTCAGACACCCCATCCTCCCCAATCAACCTAATAATACCATCCAACTTAGCTTGTGTAGCAAGCTTTGCATAGTAAATGTTTCCAAAGCATTGTCGGTTCCACCGTTTAAGCTGATACTTAACATATTGAAGGAGCTTAGAAAAATTATACATTGTAGTACCATAAGCAGGTCTACCATACCTCCACCATTTAGCAACACATTCATAAAGGTTAGGGTCTCACAACCACATTAGCTGGAATTTGAAGGTCAGTGTCTCAGGCACCCAAGCAAAAGAGATAACTAGCTTTATAGGCCAGTGATCCAAACCTCTCTAATCTAATATCTCAGAACTAGAAGACCACATTCCCCTGACCCAAAAGTAGGAGACCATGAAATGATCCAATCGCTTAGTAATGCAACTATCACCCACCCTTCTGTTGTTTCAAGTAAACTGACCATTGTTAGGTTTGATATCAACAAGATTGAGAGCTGATATATTGTCCTGAAACAACAATGCATAAGGCTCTAGTATTGCAATACCACCCCATTTCTCAGCTAATTCAGTAATAGCATTAAAGTCACCTACAATGATCCATGGCTGATAGGGAAATATGCTACGAACAAAATAGATATTTGTCCATAAAAGAAGTTTACCCTGGAACTCAACAGGTGCATAAACATTGGAGAAAAGAACAGACTCTCCCGACTCAGGACACAAAGCAACCATGGATAAAGAGGAATTGAAGGATAACCACCACAAAGGCTAAATCTTTTGAGGGTTCCAGAAACAAGCCACACCCCTCGAGAATCCCTGAGCCCCAATACACTAGCATTGACCATTCTTCCACAACTTAGGCACTGAACCCATCATGCACTCAACAAATAACTTGGTCTCCTGAAGAAAACGAACATTAGGAGACTAACTTCTTACCAACTCATGAACAAATTTTTGTCTAGGGCCACTGTTCAAGCCCCTTACATTTCATGAAATAATGATCATTTTAAAGGAGTAAAAAAATGAGAATCCAGGGTCTTGACATATCCTAACTCCACCAAAGTCTCCCCCATCATCTTAATATTTTCCAAATATTTCTTCCTGCCAAGTTTATCATTTTTCTCCAACCCCCTTCTTGCCATCCTTTTGCAAAATGCCCAGTTGAGGAGAAGGCTTGCTACTCTTAGCCACATCTGATCCAACATTTTGCACAGGAAAAGAAGTGCCTCCATTCCCCTGCCCCAACTCAACATTTGGACCCGACATCACCTGAGCCCCAACCTGCACATTAGTGACTATAGGCATGGCAGACTCCTCCTGTGGAGCAGGAGGAGTAATGGAAGTGTGATCCTCCAAGCCAAAACCAACCACACCTGGATCCACACTTATTAACCCTGGATTAACTTCTTGTTGACCCAAATCATCCAGGACCTCAAACCTGCTAAAAGTATCCTCATCTTGTCTCTCCATCAAAGTTGTCTTTTGACCTCTATTCCGGTTACGAGCCTTAACAGGAACATAACCCTCAACATCTACCCCCTCAACAAAAATAGGATTCTTCCCCTTATTAGCGTCAGGGGTGTTACGAGGAGGAGGTGGAGGCTGACGCACCATAGGCTTAGCCTTCAGGCATCTACGCAATAGCTGACCATATTCATGACAGAGGCGACATCGGAAAGGAGGGGTCTCATAATCCAATTGTTGCACCCAAGAATGGGAACCCACACACATATCCAAAGCATCTAGCAAAGGTCTACTCAAATCAATTTCCACAAAAATTTGAGCAAAAGTCATTAATTTCTTACCTAGGGTTTGTGTCAAAGACCCCATCGGCTTCCCAAGCATCGAAGCAAGCATTGCAGAACATCCTCATGACAACATTCAATTGGAAACCTGGGCAACGAAACCCACACTGGAACACGATTCAGAAGCTGCTTAGAGGGATTAAATCCTGCATGCCATGGCTTGACGAACAACCCAACCTAGTTGTGAAAATAAGGTCCCCCCTCAAAAACCCTATTACAATCAGCCAAGCAGATAAATGTGAACATGAAAAAATTATTTACAAGTAGCGTGACCTCCATTTCACCCTCTGGCTCCCAATTCCTCCAAGTCCAAGTTTCCAAAAATTGTAGAGACACTCTCATTCCCAAAAATTTGTAGTACATAGAATGCTTTGAATAATATTCAATATCCTCAGCAATCATCTCAATCAGAATCACCAATTTAGGTCTCTCTTTGCACCACTCAAGACAGTCATTAATCTTCAAGATCTGAGATCCACCAGACAAATTCGATTCCATAGACCCCGTATTCAGAGAGAAGAGGGTGTTTTCAAAAACCCTCGCTCCTTGGCTTTTCGATTCCAAGCCCACTGCAACACAAAAATCCATGTCAGGCGAAGTCCTATTTGGTTCACCCTGAGACAGCCACCAAAAGGCCCAGGACAGACATGCACAGAAAATAGTCGGCCCCAAACACAAAAAATCAGAGACCCTCACCTGCAACACCCACCGTCGAATCCACGCTCAACCCAATACCACACACAACCCACAACAATAGATCCCCATGCCAGCACAAGACCCCAACCATGAAGGAAAAAAGAGGGCCAGACAGAGCCCTACGTGTAGAAAAAATGGCCAGTCACAACCAGGCCAGAGCACCAAGAACATTCACAACAGAAAGATTAACCCCCGATTGAACAAAGCAGATGCCCACCCCAACCTTCGCACAGACAGAGAAAGTAAACACAAGCTAGGGCTTGGATGCCCTAGCTCAGCGCCTTGTAGTTGCAAACCAAAACCATTTAGTCATTTATAGTTGTGTTGCAAAAAATGAGTAGACAGTGTTGTCATAATAGTGGTTTACAATTCCTGAAAGGAACGAATTTTAGCTGAAATCACATATTTTTAGAAAATATAATGATTTAAGCCTTAAAAAGTTCCATTTTCAAGATTCCAATTGAAGAGGGTTTGATCAAATCACCTTAGATCAAACCCCCTTGGATAGAACCTCGCTAGTTTTAAACCATACCTATAAATGTGTCTCCTTTACACCTATCAAAATGCTGATAAAAAATCACTTTTGATTTAGATTTTGGGGGATCAAATGAATTCATTTAAAATTTATTTCAAATGATTATGGTATTCCTAGAACAAGCTATCCAATGAATATAATTTTAATATGTTTTGGTTTTGTTATGTATTTGTTTTTTAAGTTTTATTAAACATAGGTTTTTCATCTAAAATGAATTTATTTGTTCTTCACATGTGGAAAAATAGAAGATTATCAAAAGAAAAAATTGAAAAATATGAGTGCACCAGATATTGAAGTCCTTGATCCAACAAAAAAAATTAAATTAAATTTTGACATATACATAAAAAGTTACGAGTTATACGGTCACGCTGTGTCTGAATTGTAATTTGTTTGACATTGAAACTTGATTAATTAGAAAATATTCAAGTAAAAACTATCTAACCAAGTAGAATCACTAGATATCAGAGTTACAAATCTAAATTTGAAAGAATTATAATTTTATCCTTCATGGAAAAAAAGTTGTGTTATACGGTGTGCGTCACTTTTTAAAAATGTTGTTTTCTGAAAAAAAATAAAAATTGTGGGAGATGGAAAAAGAAGTGCAATTTGATTCCAAAAATTTTGAAAAAAATATTTTTAGAATCTACAGAAAAAATTTGATGACTCTAGTTTGCACCATCTTCAAATTCCTCACAGTTTAGCCTCTATAAGTGCCCGAATGTGAAGATCTAGTTAAAAATAATAATTTCAGTGTCCAGTTTGGCTAAAAATTGTAAACCACTATCATGGGATCACCCTAGAATTTAGTCATTTTTAGTTTTCCTAACTAAATGTTTTGGTCACATTGTAATTTATTTTCCAAATTCTACTAGTGAACCCTCAACCCTTAAACCTTAATCCCTCAATCTCATAATCCTCATCCCACAACCCTCAAACCTTAAACCATCAACCCTAAAATGTTAAACCATATACCCTTAATTCCCCAACTCTCAACCCTTTAAACCTCAACCCTCAACCCTCAACAAACATATGTTCTTGCTGGAAGATATATTCTTGGCAATCTTATGTTAGCATGGGAGACTTATGAATGGGCACAATAAACATGCCAAAATTTTGTTTCATTTAAACTTGATTTGATAAGGCCTATGATAGAATTTGTTGGAGCTTTATTATTAAAATGATTCAATGGTTGGGTTTTGGGCCTAAAATTCATTCTCACATTCGAATGTTGTTCCAGGATGCTAATGCTCATATTATCATCAATAACATGATTTTTGATCCATTTTCTTTACATCGACCAATTCACCAAGGATGTCGTCTAGCTCCTTATATATATGCTCTTATCGTTGATGCTTTGGGGTACCTTCTTCAAAATGATATTAATTAGCAACTCATAGCAGGAGTTTCCATTCCTCATAATGTTGTTGTTATTAACCCTCATTATGTTGATGACAACTTTTTTTACAAAACTCTAAAAAGGATATCTCTAATCTAATGGACATTTTGGAGCTTTATTACGAAGTTTCAGGTTCCAAATTGTCCCATAACAAAACATAATTCTTATTGGGGCAAGCTGGGGTTGTTCCCAAATGGATTCCCAAAGAATGGAAATAAATAAAACATGGAGAAATTATGAGGTACCTTGGAATTCCTTTTGGTATTGGGGTTTCCCTTTGTGACATGTGGAATTGGTTCCTTAATTGATGCAAGGAGAAACTCTTTAACTGGGGGTATAAATTCCTTTCTTTGGCTCGTAAAATCCAAGTTGTTAACAATATTTTCCTTGCTACACATGTGTATTATTCTTTGTGTTGGATTCCTTCTAAAAAGGGTATGAGGACCTAGTTAAAATTATTCACAAATTTCTATGGGCCAAGTGGGATGGTAGTCCATAATATATCCACATCATGGTGTCTTTGCACCCAATTGAAACATAAAGGAGGTTTGGGTCTCATAGATCCAAGGACACAGGTGATTTGTTTGTCTGCTAAATGGATTATTAGAGTGTTAAAGGGGACAAACCATGGAAGGTCCTCATTCGACATTGGATTAATAGTGCTTCAGTTAAAGGAAAGTGGCAACAAGTGGGATGGCTAGACAAAGTTATTCATGCTTTTTTTTTCCATCAAGGCTTATTTCCCCCTTCAATCCATTTGGAAGGCTTGGCAACATGTTTGTCATTTCATAAAGTGGAGAAGAGGAGAATCCCTTCAACTCGGTTTCAACTTTTCCACCTCTTCTATTTAGTGGAACAAACATATCCTCTATCATGGCCAACCCCTTGCATTAAGCTTCCCGAAGAATTCATATTATTTGTTCAAAAAAGGGGTCTGTAATGTTGGAAATTTATGGGATTTTCATTGAATGTGTTGGTCTTCATGGAATGTGGTTAAAAATTAGTTTTTTCTTAATAACAAACATGAAGCTTTCTTGATCTTTGTGCAATCTTTGGTGTTAGTGGAGCTGTCTATGAAGCTATGTACTCCAATCCATTGCATTTTTTTAAGGATTGGTCATGCATGTCTTCATATACCTTTGTGTCCTTCCCTTTAAAAAAAATACTCGAAGTCGCTTCCCTATTTTCCCTTTAAGTCACGTTTGAATGATAAATGGAAGTGTAGGTTCAATGACAGGTTTTGGTTAAAATTATTTGCTCAAATTTGGAGATCTAAAGTTAACTGTGATGCTCAGTTGCTTGCTTGGAAGATACTACACTTTAAAATTCCCATTGAGGATAGGCTAAAATGTATTATGATCTAGCCAACTAACTGTCCTTTGTGTCACAATTATGAAAACATGAAGCATATTTTTTGGAATTGATGGCTGGTTAAAAAGCTATGGAATTCTATGTTTAATGGTTTTTCTGCTATCTTCACTCATAAATTAAGCTAGAAAGAAGCTCTTCTTGGAGCTGGTTTGTATGATAATTGAATTGTTGATGGTGTGAGACATATAATTTTGTTGTAACATAAATGGAGAAAAAGATTGAAAGCTATTTTTATTATTAGTTATGATCATTGGGAAGTTATGTTTTTAAGGATTTACATTGATATATTGTTTTGTCTCACTACCTTGTTTCCTTTTCTTTAGAGGGATGCTTTGAAGAATCTGATGTTGAGTTTTTAGATTTGAAAAATCAAGCTATAAGTTGAACAGTTAGTGAGCAAAAAAAAGTTTGTATCATCCAACCTGTTTAAGTTATATTCTACAAGATGTATAATGCTATCATTTTATTGAAACTCTTTAGTTTTTGTTGTTGTTATGTCTATAGTTTATTAAATATAACTATTTGTACAACACTTTGTCTTGTATTGGTTCCTCTATAGTCTTTCTTTTATTTGTATCTCTTTGAATTATGTTGTTTTTGTGCCATTCATTTTTTATAGAGTTGTTCGTACAGTTCTTTGTCTTGTAATGGATCTTTTCTATACTATTTCTCTTTCAGTTTATAACTGAACTATTATTTGTAATTACATTTTCTCAATACAAAAAATAAATCTGAATTTACCATTGAATTGGTGTAGTAACATCACACCAATACTAAGAAAAAGGTAATACAATGTTAATATTGATACAATGGTGTATTTATTAATAATCAAGAAGATAATAGCATTTGAGGTAACATCAATGTTAGAACCAAGTCTGATATGAGGGTTGCTAAAAGTATATGATAAATTTGTTAATAATGGAAGGGGTGATGCTAGTACTATAGTTTAACCTTAGCAGTGACCTTTACATTTATATCACTATAATAATAATAAGTGATGAAATTAGCAATAGCTTCCAGAGAAGAATCAAAGTAGTTTTGTTGGGTAATCCAATTGAAATCTTAGAGGTAATACCTTAAACATCCTTAATGATATGAGGGAATTAAGATGTTGATAGTGATTTATTTTAGTGAATTATTAATAGTATCTATAATCATATGGGATTCCTTTTGACTATTAATAATAATTTTTTAAGATGTTAATATTAATATAAACCTAAAGCTCTAAAAGAATATACCATCCTACGACATGTTTGTATCCTCATACCATCCATAATGATAATAAAATTTACACGAATTTTATGAGGTTATCATTAACGTAAATATAATTAGCTTTAGTATAGATGTGAAGGAAAATTTTTCATTAATGTTGTTGTGGACTTGTAATATTTATATAAATATAATAGTTGCAGTTAGTTGAATAAAATTTTAGGTCAAATGGAGACCTTACTATTAATTCTAGATTTAACATTGTTGAGAAGTGATCTTTAATTTGTGTGGGTATAGGCACTAATAATGGCGATAAAATGAATATGAAATTGATGTTAATATTAAAGTATTCATACATGTCTAAATCAGAATTAATCTTGTGTCTCGCAATATAGCCAAAATTGTATCTTCGCTTATAGTTACCCAGTGCCAATATTAGGCCCAACATTAATAACCATTTGGATCCATTCACTAAATCATTTTAAGGGTGGAAATATTTCAAGGTTATTCCTTTAGAAGGAGATCTAGTGCTACTGACAAGGGAGAAAACCCAAGACACAAAAATAATGCACACAACTAGCAAACTTTATTATTATTCAATAATGAGAATCTTACATGCAGAGGATCTCAAATCCTCAAGCTCTATGATACCTACAAGCTACAGAAGTTTCAGAAAAAATTACAGAATTACAGAAAATCCCCTTTTCACAGCATGCGAACTCTTTCTCCAAAAATCTACCCAAAAATTAGAAACTAGCCCATAAATAGCCCCTTTTCGGCTTGGAGCCAAAAACAACATTCAAGTTATTCGTTTTGGCAGTTTGGCGCCAAAAATTACAATTTGAAATTTGAATTTAAATTCACATTCAAAATTAGCACATTTCTAAAATATGCACCAACTTCTGGAAGCCATAACTTTTAATCTGACCATTAGATCTTCAATGATAATACATTTCGGAAAGCTCTCGAAAAGATAATTTTTTGCAATTTTTAGGCCCATTCGGAACTGTTTAGGGCCTCAAATTGGACTCGGAAGGTTTTTCAGGGCAAAAAGAAGAAACTAGAACTTGAATAACTTTCAAACCGTGAATGATCTTGACTTGATTCTTTCACTAAAGTGCTTATTTTTCTGTCCTGAACCTTCCCATAAATTTTTGTCTTCCCACGCCTTCAAATTCATACCTGGTAAAAATAGCAGTTGACCAGAAAAAGCAGAAAAGCAGTTCTGAAAGTTGGAAACTCTTATTCGATGAAAAGGGTATCCAGAAATGTAAAAACATCTACAAAAAGAAAAAAAATGAACAAAAATGGAAATCATCTTTTTGGGTGATGCAAGATTTCCCTCACACCACTGGATGCTCCTGCATCAGCTACTTAAATATGATATCAATTGTTGCTTAGTCAAAACAAAGACCTTTATAGGGATAGGTAACTTAAAATTTATGTGTTCTTAAAAAAAAAGTTGCTATCCCATGAGTAAATTATGGGCATTGCATATTCAAACCTTTATTTTTATGAAATATTTAAAAATATACTCCTAAAGGATGATGAAATTGTTGCACTCCTAAGGGGGGTGTCTAGTCTTTATAGAGTGACTCAGGACCTAGATGGTCCTAATAAATCTAAGACTTTCACTAGATAATATATTTTTCTTTTATGGATATATTCCTACCCTGAAGGAATATAGATGAACATATGAATAACTCGCATGGTTGGATTCTTGTCCCAAATTGAAAAAATGCCTATCTTGTATGGATATTCGTACTTGAGTATACACATTAACTATATATATATGATTTGATTAGGGGGAAAATAGGGTCCACCAAATGAATCAACAAAGTGATGGGCCACTTATTTTTCAAGGCCCTAAACACCTCAAATTGTGTAAAATAAGATGTACTAACAACCAAAAATGCAATCTAACTATTATAGCAACTATGAGGAATGTTTTTAGAGTATAAAAAGTTGTGTACCTGTCCAAAAAAGTTTTTTTTGAGCTATGGAGGACTCATTTGCCTTTAGGGGTGAATGGGTCTATGCGAGGGTTCCCAAAAATGGCTTCATGGTTTTGTTCCTCTAAGTTAGCACTCGTAGATCCTAGATTTTCATTGCTTCAGCCCTATTGAGGACTCATTTTCCTTTAGTGGAGAATGGGTCCTTTTAGGGTTTTAGAAAACTGACTTTTGGGTTATGTTCCTTGATGTCTACACTTGTAGATCCCTAGTTATCAGCTTCAATAAGTCTAAAATAAATTTTGTAGCCTCCTTTCTTTGTTCTTCCCCTATAAATGACAATCTTGCAACTTGACAACTTTTGCAATTTTGCTCTAAATATTGCTCTTCAACCTAAGACCTACAATCACACATGCAAGGGGGGAAAATGTTGTTTGTTAGGGGATAGGGGTTTTCCTAGATCAAAACCATTTTAGGTAATTAAACCAATTGATGAAATAAGGAAATGGAGCATGAAACATGAAAAGTGTAATTGATGATACCTTGAATGATTTCTTGTGAAACAAATCTGCAATCTAACATGTAGTGGCCATGAAGAATGTAGATCTTGATCTCAAATAAATGTGAAACAATTCTTGAAAGAAGGATATTCAATGTTACATCAACAATCTTGGCTCAACAACATGCATGGATGCATAAAACCCTTTCCATGATGAAATTATCTTGAATTGTTGCAATAAACTCTTGAAATCTACCTTGAAATGCCTTATGAATTCTCTTGAACAAATTTGTTATAAGGATGCTCCCTCAAAGTTGCTAGGATGTCTTGTAAACTTGTTAGATGAAATAATGTGAATCAACCCCTTATTTATACTAAATTAGGATATTAACTTTGAAATTCAAAGAATCAAGGCCGACACAAGATCTCGAAAGAAAGACAATTAAATTCCCACCAAAATGAAATTCAAAAATAGGGTTCCCATTAAGGAAGGACCCATTAACTACCAAAGGTGAATGGATCTTGGCTAGGTTTGTAGGGCCAAGCTTCGATGAGTTGAAAGAGGGCCAAAAACCCATTCTAAAATAACTGAGAAAAGGGGATCATGTTAAGGGAGTACCCATTCACCATCAAGGGTGAATGGGTCCTGGCTCAACTTACCAGGACCAATTTTTTCCCATAATTTGATATTTAAATTATGATTGTCAAGAGAGATCCTCAGGAGGTGTCAAAATTAAGGCCTAAAAGGGGGGGTTAATAAATCCACTTAACCACAATGAATTAGGACCATCTAGAAAAATTTGAAAGTGCTTTAAAACACATTACAACACTTAAACAAGGTATACGATTAGAGTAAAAGGTTTATTACTTAATTATTTTAACTAAGTTACCTTTTATATTTCTCTTAAGATTAACTTAGTTTGAATTTTGTATGCATTTAATAATTATTCTAATTAGTAAATGCTCCCTTTTAGGTTACACTTTAGGGTTTCTTGATCTCCTTCATAAGGATTGATCTCTTTGTATTATTTCATTCAGTTAATGCAATTTCTCTTGAAGCTTGCAGAGAACCTTTGCTTTTTTGTCTCCTTCGCTTCCTTTCTGTGATAGGTTATTTGCATGTAGGTGATCTTTGGGTTCTATGAAGATGTCTTTCTCAAATTCTACATGGTATTAGAGCTCTAGACCTGTTGCTTCCTATTCATATTTTGAAGGATTTTTGGAGCTTTGAGGGTTTGGGTTTTTTTTTTTTAATCCAGGGCATACCTCTTTCATTTGGTGAAATTTGAGCCCAACCAACTTCACGGTTGTGCTCAGGAGTCCATTTCCAAGTTTTCTAACATTAAACTTGCCTAGTTTTGGTGTGGTTGGCTTAGGAGACAAAAAAAAATTGTCCTAGGGTTGTACATACCCCAGGGCACGACTTCTGAGGCAAAAATTTCAAATAATATTAATAATTTAATAATAATAATAATAAATGCTTTTCAAAAAGTGCTTATAGTTATAAACATAGGTGCCACCCTATTGCTTCTTGATGGCCACCACAGAACCACTCGGTGGCTACCACTAAACCACCTATGGCCTAGCGGCCTCCCACCTACTGTTGGCTTGCCACTAGCCCGTCACTGACCTACTACGCCATTGTAGCTCCACCTGAGTGCTGCCTAGCGGCCACCAACTCTTCACCTACATGCCACTTGGCTTCAGACCCCTAGTTGCTCATTGGACCAGGGGCTTTTTTTTTAGCCCCAGGTGCTTGTTGAAGGGTTTTTGGCCTTTTTGGAAGTGTTTCATGAAATCGGGTGTAAAATGGTCATACAAGCTCAGATTTTTGAAAAAAGAAAATCTTCAAAAAGCTGATTTGAAGCCAGATCTAGTGGTGTGGGTATTTTTTTTCTGATTTTTCCGTTTTGAAGCCTTTTTCATGAGTTAAATCCAGAACATGTTTTTTGCACTCTCGGTGGCGTAACTTTTGTGTCCGGACTCCATTTTGAGAAAACAAATATGAATTGGAAAGGTGGTTTTGCACTCTTTCCAAATCTACAATTTATTTCAACAAAAAATATATTAGGTACATAGAGCATTGTTTGAAACATATTCTTCCTTTTCTAGATTTTTAGCTAAATTGTATTGGGGTTTGGGTTCTTGTGTTGTGGGGGGTGTTTTTTTCTTACTTTCTATAATTTACATCAGAAAAATAGAAACATCTTTCATAAAACACATTTCAAAACTCATTCATTATGGTAGATTCTTCTTCTATTGAGCACATTACCCCACACAATTATCACACCTAGAAGGCACAAATGATTAGACTTCTCATGTCAAAAGGGTTATGGTCATGTTTGGATAATGTTCAACCTTAGTTAACACAAAAATTTTAGATCTTTCAGCATAGGAACATAATGTATGAGGCCATGGGTTTGTTATCCTTGCATGTTTTAGATAGTCTTCTATTTCATCTAGAGGGTTGTACAACTTCTTGGGCTATGTGGTTGAAGTTTGAAACTCTATTTGGAACCATTAATTAGTTTTGAGCACTTCATATTGAGGTTGAATTGACTTCCTTAGTACATAATTCATATCCTACTATTGAGGATTTTCTAATGAATTTCAAATCAATGAGGTCATTGTTACAAGGTTGTGGTAAGAACAAAATAGATGAGGAGTTCATTTACCTGATTCTTTCTAAGCTTCGTGGTCCTTTTCAAATATTATCTTTGACATTTTATTCCACCATGGATGCATTGGGTGCACACTTTACCATGCCTACTTTTGAGGTGTTCTATGATTGATTGACATGAGAGCAGGCCAAGATATCACAACTAGATGCTCTCACAGGATCTAAGAACCAAGCACTGGTAGCTCAGTCATCTAAAGGGAAAAAGAAACAAAAACTAAAGCCTAAGACAAATTCAGTAGGTAGTGAGAGTTTCTCCAAGCCACCTCCTAAGATTGATTCAAAACCACAATATAATCCTAAATAGGGAAAATCTTCAAAGTTTGGTGAGTCTTCCTCCAAGACTAAGAAGAAATCAGGTGATCCTTGCAATTTTTGTGGCAAGAAGTACATCTAGTTTCCAAGTGTTGGAAATGATTAGAGGCTTTAGAGGAAGCCATGTAGTAGCATAATATCACCTCACCTCAGTCTCCTTCCCAACCCACAGGGAAAGGTCATGCTCTTTCTACATGAGCCTTGCCTTTAGGATCCACTTGGATTCTAGATTTTGGTGCTTCTTACCATATGACACACACACATGAGTTTGTCACCTCACTTAGCCCTATTGTCACTACACATATTACAGTTGATGACTCAGCACACCTTTCAATTCAGGGTTCAGGTACTGTTTCATTGGATGGTGGTTGTCTTCAAGATGTTCTTCTAGTTCCTAAAATTTTGATAAACCTTCTTTCCATTTATCAGATTTTCCATTCTAGGTCTAGTAAGATAGTTGAGTTCTCACCACATGATGTGGTTATTTGAGACCTTCGTGATCCTAATTTGGTTGTGGTTATTGGGAGTGTTGATTCTACATCTCAAGCGCTTATACAAATTTGATGGCTTTGTGAGTTCAGATAGTTCAGGTTCCTCTCTTATAGCACATGTAGACTCAGTGAGAAGGATTTGGAATGAGCGCTTTGGCCATGTCAATTATAGATATCTATAGAAAATGAGTACTTAGGCACTTGTGATTGGGATTCCTCTGATTTCCTGTACTGATGGTGTATGCCGAGGTTGTGTCCTTGGAAAACATCACCGGGATTCTTTTCCTACGGGTAGAGCCACACATGCTAAGGCACCCTTGGAGTTGGGACATAGCGATCTCATGTCCTTTCCAACTCTTGGGCCTGATATGTGCTCACTTTTATTGATGACTTCTCTAGATGTACATGGGCATACTTTCTTAAGTACAAGTCTGATGTCTTTGATTCATTTATGATCTTTAAGACATTTGTGGAGAAGCAATCTAGACTTTCTATCAGGAGGATAAGCATAGATAATGAGGGCGTGTATGTTAATCAGGATTTTAGGGATTTTTGAACTGAGCATGATTTGCAACATCAACTTATAGTACCTTACACCCCTCAGCAAAATGGTGTTGCTGAGAGAAAGAATAGAACCTTACAGGAGATGATAAATTGTATGATATAGTCTCGAGCTATGAGTTCTTCATTTTGGGTTGAGGTATTCAATTGTGCCAATTATATTCAAAATCATATGCCTTATAAGGCATTATGACATATGACTTCTGAGGAAGCTTGGACCCATGTCAAGCCAGATGTTTCTACATTCTGAGTTTTTGGTAGTGAGGCTTGGGCATTTATTCCTGATGTTCAATGGAAAGCCATAGAGAGGAAGATCCAACCACTCATATTTGTTGTATACTATAAGGATGTTAAGGTGTATAGGTTATTTGATCCTAATTCCAAAGAGGTCTTGTTTCAATGAGATGTCCAGTTTGAGGAGCGCTATCCTCAGATGGATTCTCCATCACTAGTTTATCCCTCACTACCTACTCCTCCCTCTTCATCTCTTGAGGATTACTTATCACTTGAGGATGATGCAGATGATGATCCACCATCTCCACCACCACCAACCACTTAGCACTTACCTAGGTGGGCCCGTGTTAATGTTGAGATAGCTGGTTCTTTGGTAGGTGATCCTTTAGATACTCATCATACTCGTGCTCAGACATCTGGTTCTATTCTTTTGAGTCATGCCATTTTGGATGATCCTCAGAAGCTTTCAGAGGTGACAAGTCACCTTGAGTGAGATAGGGCCATGGATGAGGATTATTCTTCTTTGATGAAGAATCATACTTGGGATCTTTGTCCTCTTCCTAAGGGAAGAAAGTTGGTTTGGTGCAAGTGGGTGTACCATACCAAGTATGTTGCAGATGGTTCAATTGATAAGTATAAGGCACGTCTTTTTGTGAAGAGGTTTTCTTAGGTAGAGGGTATTGACTACTCTGAGACCTTTGCTCTTGTCACCAAGATGAACTCTATTTTCCTTGTACTTTCCCTTGCAACTTCACAGGGATCGATAGTGTTTTAGATGGATGTGAAGAGTGCTTTCTTACATGGAGACCTACATGAGGAGATCTATATGGAGTAGCCTCAAGGTATTTTGCAAGACTCTTTCTTGGTTTGCAGAATTTGGAGTTCATTATATGGTCTCAAACAAGCCCCTCGAGCTTGGTATGAGAAGATGGACTCTTTCTTGCTTTCCTCTCACTTCACACGTTGTCCTTTCAATCACACAATGTACATTTAGTGTCACGAGGATGATCTTTTGATTCTTGTACTATATGTTGATGATCTCATTCTTATAGGTAGCTCATCCTCCATGATTTAGAGTGTTCAAAGAGATTTGATGGAGTAGTTTGAGATGACAAATCTTGATCTTCTACACTTCTTTATGGATCTATAGGTTATTAAGTCTTCATATGGGATTTCCATACTTCAATAGAAGTATGATCTTGATATGCTTTAGTGATTTGGCATGCTTGATTTCAAGCCTACCCCCACACCATTTTAGTTAGGTATTGTTTTGTCTTCCACTTATACTACTCCTTTAGTGGATTCCACTTTATACAGGAAATTGTTTGGCAGTTTGTTGTACCTAACACATTCTCGTCCTGATATTTCCTTTATGATTGGCCTTATTTCTTGGTTCTCCCATTATCCTCATGAGAGCCAATTGAAAGCAACCAAATGTATCTTGAGGTACATTTGAGGCACCACTCATTATGACATTCACTACACTTCAGGATCCCCTCACATTGTTGGCTTCACTGACTCAAATTGGGCTGGTGATGTCAATGATCATAAGTCTACTTCTATCTTTGTTTTTTTCCTTGGTTTTGGTCCTATCACATGGTCTTGCAAGAAGTAGTCTACTATTGCATTATCATCTATAGAGGCTGAGTACCGAGCAACAATGTTAGTTAGTTAGGAGATTCTATGGCTTTGGAAGTTGATGATAGAGTTTTGGTTTCCTCCTAATATTCTCACTATTCTTTGGTGTGACAATCTGAGTTCCATTCACCTTTGTTGCAACCTAGTAAAGCATTAGCAGAATAAGCACATTGAGATCCACATGCACTTCATCAGGCAATTGATTCAGGATGGTTCTCTCATCTTGGAGTACATTCCTACAAAGGAGTAGGTTGTAGACATCTTCACTAAACCTTTGGCATCACCACACTATCTTCAATTGTGCTCCATGCTTGGGGTGAAGGAAGTTATCCGTGGGGGGTCTCTATGAGGCCTTCCTTCCTTCATGTTTTTTTTACCATGTTTTTTTTTTCATCTCTTTTAGGAGAGGAGTTTTTCCCACTGGGTTTTCTCCTTTACTCCACTTTATAGAGATTTGGTTGTGATTGGGTACCTCATCAAGCCTAGTTGTCAGGACCCAAGTTTTCTTTCTAGCTTGTAGTTGTATTGCTTTCATGCATTTAGTTTGTAGCTACTCCCTATGTTCATCTTAAGGGGGGGTGTTAGAGTAAAAGGTTTATTACTTAATTATTTTAATTAAGTTACCTTTTATATTTCTCTTACGATTAACTTAGTTTTAATTTTGTAGGCATTTAATAATTATTCTAATTATTAAATGTTCTCTTTTATGTTACACTTTAGGGTTTCTTGATCTCCTTCATAAGGATTGATCTCTTTGCATTATTTCATTCAATTAATGCAATTTCTCTTGAAGCTTGTAGAGCACCTTTGCTTTTTTGTCTCCTTGTCTTCCTTTCTGTGACATGTTATTTGCATGTAGGTGATCTTTGAGTTCTGTGAAGTTGGATTTCTCAAGTTCTACATATACATTATGCATATTCTACTTAGAAAGGGGTCCATAAGGCTTAATTAAGTAAATAAGTCCTAGAAAAGTGTGAAAGTGTGTTACAACACTTTACACCACCTTTGCAAAGGACAAATTAAAGCATGATTTAGTCAAATAAAGGTCCTAAAATGATGTGAATGTGTTAAATACATTACAAAACTACTCCAAGACACCATTAGTATAGTTTTAATGCCAATTATCCAAGCAAGCAAGAAAAAGAAAACTTTTTCTATTACTATAAATTTTTCATCCACTTTAGTGAGAGGATGACTCCATGTCGAACTCACACTAAATTAGACATCCTAGACACTTAAGTATGCAACAATAACAAAGATACATGATCATACCCTATCAAAGGCCAAGAAAAATAAACAAAAACAAAGGATCAAGCACAACCGATTCAACACCATGTGAGGCGGTGGCTGTTTGTCCATAAAAAAAACACTACTCACTCTGGGGCCACAAATCTTCAATTCGTCTGTGGGGTCAGTTTGTCCCAAAATATGCATGCTCACTTTGGAGTATTGGAACCTTAGTCTATCCACTAGGTGAGTTATCCCAACGAGGTGGAAAATGAGAGAATTGAATTATCTTCTCGTACCATACCAAAATCATCCTCCTATCACCTTTGATAAGGCACCACAATGAAAATGCTTTCTAAAATGTTTTTGAATGTCATGTAAAAATTTTACTAAAGGGGATTTTTCTTTGTTCATGTAATAGTCTTCCTCTTAGGGAGCATTGTGCTTAACGTATCAAAGAGAAGACAAATTATGTTACAAGGTCTCATGTTAGGGAACATTGTGCTTAACGCCCCAAAGAGAGGACAAATGTAAGATCTCATCTTAGGGAAAATTATGCTTAACATCCCAAAGAGAGGATGAATCAAAGAGATATCACACTCTTAGAGGAAATCAAACCCAATGACATCACCAAGAAAGAGGACATGTCACATGAAACAAGGAAAAATAACTCATAAAATTTTGAAAGATATGTCGATGTATGCCCCCACTTTAAATTCATTGCTACACTGTACATGGGAAATTAATTTAAAGTAGCCAAATGTTTGGTCCTAAGACATGAGAGATTTCCTCAAAAAACCCTATGCCAAGTCACATGTTTCCAAGATAAGCTATTTCATGAAATAGGAAGAAAGGGCTTCCCCCATAAATCAACTAAAGAAAACTCAGTACATCACTAGCGAGTCGACTTAAGGCATGTTGGTAACATTCCAAGCTTGCTCTTATATGTACATGAAAGGTGGTAAATAGGCCAAAAGAGGCAACCAGTGACATACAAGCATAAGGAGACCTAACCCCTTACCCACACTGGGTGCAAGACAAGGGTGAGTTGAAATGATTGATGCTAGAGTGAAAATCACTATCAATTAGAGGAATTAGGTGCCCCCACATAAGGAAGAGCACCAAAATCCTTAAGGTGTTGGATTTTACTACTCAATAGAATGACCATGAACTCTATGATATGCACAAAATAAACTCTTGTAATAAAATTTCTTTTGTGTTCTTGGAGGGATGGATATCAAATGATCTTAGAGGAGTCTTGACAAGATAATCTCTTGATCAATAGAAGATGTTTCATTATTTTGTGAAAAAGATATCTCTTGCTTAGTATTAGATATCATAATACACAAGACTCTTTATATTGGGAGATTTTGTACTCTTCCTAAAAGGAGGGTGTAAAATCTAAAAAATTCTAATCTTTAGTGTTTTGTGTGATGACATTGATGTTAAGCGAGTCTTTCAAAGGATAATAATCAACAACATTAATGTCTATAAGTTTAGGATGCACTCATGTGTTAAAGCTGGTTTAGGAGAATCTTTTGTAAGAGTGTTGATATTGGGTGAAGGCTTGTTTGATGGTTGGATTTCTATCAAAGTACAATTATAACCAAGACCATGAGTTTTTTCTTGTGTTTTAGGCTCTATAGGGACATAGATACCTTGTTCTTTAGCCCCATATCCTTTTCCACTATAAACAAGTTGCTTCATAAGTTCATAACCTCTTCCGTAAATCTTTTTCATTTCTTTCAAATTTGGTGGTTGTTCATAATCAACTTCATCAAAGTGTGTTGTGTAATTTTCTTGGTCTTGTAAAGTAGTTGAGGTGGATGATTTCAAATTTTTGTGTTGAATCTTTTGTCAACATTACCACTTTTTCTTTTCCCTTTTGAGAATCTTTGTTTATGATCTTTTATTCGCCCATGAATGTAGGTGTGAAATATAAGGAACCCCAATCATATTCTAACAATTTAGTGACTTCCTCATTTTTCTTCTCATGATCGTTTCCTTATTTTGTGACTCCTTGTGGTGTATAGGATTCCAATTCTTCCAAAGGATTTTGTTCTTCTCTTTCAGCTATCAAGCAACTTTCAGGTTCAGGGTGGTCTTTTAAGGTGTAGAATTTGTTGTTATAGACATACTTCATGGCACGATGTAAAGTAGAAGGGACACCATTAATTTCATGAATCCATGGTCTCCCTAAAACCCGAGGTTGTAATAAAGATCACGAGGCATAACATGGACTAAAGTTTGTAATGTTACTTCCCCAACTCTAATAGCTAACTTGATAACTCCAAGTGATTGTTTTCCTATGTTATCGAATCCATGAATAGGTAAAGAATAGGGTTTAATGTCACTTTTATTCATGTCAATATTTTTACAAGAGGCTCACACTACAAACATTCAAGGTCGAACCATTATCAACAAGAGTTTGTTTTATCACAACTTGACCAATGTGAGCTATTATGTTGAAAGCTTCATACTTCTTCTGAATTTCCAAGGGAGGTAACTCATTATGATGAAAGACTATATATCTAGATTCATTTCATTCATGTTTTGGATTAGTGTTACTACATCATTTGAATTATTGTTAGATGGAACCATAACTTGTTGCAAGGCCTCTTGAAGTATGCCATGATAACTAAGGGATACTTGAAGTAACTCCCATACATAAATCTTAGCAAGAGTGTTCTTAAGGTGTTCAACAAGATTATATTCCTTTCCATTATTTGTCAAAAAATGAGGAGCACTAGGAAAAATAGGATTAGGCAATGGGAGGGATGTTGCAGGTGTTTTTTTTGGTTGCAGATTATTCCTCATGTTATATATATGAGCAATGGTGTTATAATTCGATTGCTACGAAACATTATTCTTAGGTGGTTTGAGGATAAGCATGAGTTTGTTTTGAACTTGATTTTTTTGTGAGGGTGAATAAATTATAAGTTTAGCATTAGGAGAGTACTTCAAGGGATATCTAACATGTGCATAAGCTCATAAGACTTATCCTTATTTTCATGATTTCATAGTGAAGGGGAATCTAATGTCACTTCATCATCTTCATCTACGGAAACCTCATCGTTATTGTTTGTAAGACATGTGTCAATGTTCTTCATGATAACTACCCTAGTAGGAGAGTCTTTAGGAGAGCTACAAACTAGATGTTCATGACATTTAATGTTTGGTTCTTCTAAAATAACTTCATCACTAGTAAGGGAGCTATCAATGGTTGGATTGACTTGTTTATCAATGATGAAATTCTCTTGTTCAATAATGTCTTCCTTAGGGGGAGAGAGGCAACTAATATTCTCATGACTCTTATTGCTTTGATCTTCTAACATCAATATATCTTCTTCACAAATATGAGAAGGAAAATTTTGATTGTTATGATTGTCCATGATTTCATCCTTTTCCTCTAAGGTCTCATTCTCTTGTGCCATAATATCTACCCTAGTAGGGGAGTTTGTAAGATGTTCATCAGAAAGAGGAGAGGTTTCGAGAGAAGGAGAATTATGCTTTTCAATGATTGGATCCTTTCATTGAAATAGATCTCCCCAAATGGTAGGAGCACTAGGAAAGGGGGAAATGGGATTTTCATGACTTTCAAGTGTTTCTTCTAACACTAATCTATTTCCTACATGACTAGGAAGGATATTAGGAGAAGAATTAATGTGATTATCATGATCATGTGCAAATACATCCCTATGTCCTATAATGTCTCAGAAAATAGGATAGGTAGGGGAAGAAACATAAAGAGGGTTGTCATAGATCTTAAAGATTTTCTTATCTAACACCAACATATCCTCATCATATATAACATTATCACAAGAGGGGAAGATGTTGGGAGATGTGTTATGTAAATAGGTTTCAATTTTCTCCTTTTTTATCATGTGATCATCATGATTACCTATTGTTATATGTCCGCTCGTTTAGTAATATCTTTCCTAATAGGAGGGGTAAGGGGAGAGAAACAACTAGGGTTCTCAAAACTCTCATTGATTAGTTCTTCTAACACCAAAATATCTTCTTCACAACTAGGAGAGATATTAGGAGAAGAACAAATGCGATTGTTATGATTACCCAAAGTTTTATTCTCTTTCACTAAACTAACCTCGCTCATAGAAGGGATACTAGGAGAGGGATCAATGATGAACAAAAAGAGAGGGGAAAGGACCTCATATTCATATGCAATTAACATAACTTTCTTAGAACACTCAACAAGATCTGAAAATAGAACATGAAGTATGATAACCATAGATTTTTGTAATGAAAACATGATGTAATGCTTGAAATGCAACGATGCTAGATCAAACATGCAAAAGGAGAACATTTGCAATTTTATTCATTGATTATGCTATGTAACAATATGAAAATGAGGTGTTGTAAATGCCATTTTGAATTTTGACAATGCACTCAATGAAGAAAATTAAGCTAAGTGCAATGAATTTAATGAAAAAAAAAATTTAAAAATGAAATACGAAAGTGACAGCACCAAACAAAATCCTAAAACTGAGGTTTCAAAACCCAAAAAATGCAGATTAGGATCTAATAGGGACTCATTCACCAGTAAGGGTGAATGGGTCATGGATAAGGAATTTTGAAATGTTTCTGGTGATTTATGAGTGATTTTTTATGCCTTTCCAGATGTTAGAACATGCAGTCCAGGTCTGAACAGGGACTCATTCGCCAATAATGGTGAATGGGTCCAAAATTAGGGTTTTAAAGAGGTGAAAACTGAAAATTTTGAGTTGTTTTATGTACTTTTCATGCCCAGTTTCAAACTGTAACATTTATGATTAAAATTTTCAGAATTTGATAACCTAATGCAAGTGAAATGAAGGGAAAATGATGACCTATATAACACCTTTTGAAATGAAAGTTTTTTTTAATTTTCAAATGTAAATGTATGATATGCCAAATGACTAATTTGTTTTTGTATTTTTTCAAATTTAGAGAATGTAAAACAAGGCAATTCTAAACCCTAAGTGAGATGCAAGATTGCAATGAAAAACAAGAAACCCTAAATGAGATCTTTAATTCAATGCAAATGAATGCAAGATCTAACTTAAGATGCAAAGGGAGACTCCAAAAATTAGAAAATTGCAATGTTGAATATGTCTGGTTCACCAAAAATGATTAGGGGAAAAATAAGGTCCACCATTTATGAATCAAAAAAGTGATGGACCACTTGTTTTTCAAGACCATAAACACCTCAAATTTTGTAAAATAAGATGCTACTAACAACCAAAAATACAACCTAACTATTATAGTAACTATGAGGAATGTTTTTAGAGTAAAAAAGTTTTGTACATGTCAAGAAAGTTGTTGTTTTTGAGCTATAGAGGAATCATTCGCCTTTAGGGGGGAATGGGTCCCTATTAGGGTTCCAAAAAATGACTTCAAAGTTTTGTTCCTCTCATTTAGCACTCCCTGATCCTAGATTTTCACTACTTCATCCCTACTGAGGATTCATTTGCCTTTAGTGGCGAATGGGTCTTTTTAGGGTTTTAGAAAACTGACTTCTGGGTTCTGTTCCTTGATGTATGCACTTCCAGATTCTCAGTTATCAAATATTGAAAGTCTAAAATAATTTTTTTAGCCTCCTTTCTTTGTTCTTGCACTATAAATGACAATCTTGCAAATTGACAACTTTTTCAATTTTGTTCCAAATCTTGCTCTTAAACCAATTGATGAAACAAAGAAACAAAGCATGAAACATGAAATGTGTAATTGATGATACCTTGGATGACATGTCTTGTGAAACAAATCTGTAATCTAACATGTAGTGGCCATGAAGAATTTAGATCTTGATCTCAAATGGATGTGAAGCAATTCTTGCAAGAATGATCTTCAATGCTACATCAATAATCTTGGCTCAACAACATGAATGGATGCATAAAACCCTTGAGATGATGAAATGATCTTGAATTGCTGCAATGAACTCTTGAAATCTACCTTGAAATGCCTTATGAATTCTCTTGATAGACTCAAATTTTCTATAAGGATTCCCCCTCAAAGTTTCTAGGATTTCTTGTAAGCTTGCCAGGTGAAATAATGTGAATTAACCCCTTATTTATACTAAATTAGGAGATTAACCTCAAAATTCAAAGAATCAAGTCCGACACTAGATCTGGAAAGAACTTTAGGCAATTAAATTCCTACCAAAATGAAATTTAAAAATAGGGGTCTCATTAAGGGAGGACCGATTCGTCACCAAAGGTGAATGAGTCATGGCTAAGTTTCCAGGACCAAGCTTTGGGGAGTTGAAAGAGAGCCAAAAACCCATTCCAGAACAATTGGGAAAAGGAGGTCCTATTGAGGGAGGACCCATTTGCCATCATGGGAAAATGGTTCCTAGGTCAACTTACCAAGACCAAATTTTTCCTAATGAAATAATTTGATATTTAAATTATGATTGTTGGGAGAGATCCTTGGGAGGTGTCAAAATTAAGGTATAAATGGGGGGTTAATAACTCCACTTAACCACAATGAATCAAGACCACCTAGATAAATGTGAAAGTTCTTTAAAACACTTTACAACACTTAAACAAGGTATATGTTATGCATATTTTATTTAGAAAGGGGCCCATAAGGCTTAATTAAGCAAATAAGTCCTAGAAAAGTGTTAAAGTGTGTTACAACACTTTACAACACCTTTGCAAAGGACAAATTAAAGCTTGATTTAGTGAAATAAAGGTCCTAAAATTATGCGAATGTGTATAAGACATTAAAACATCACTCCAAGACACCATTAGTCCAGTTTTAATGTCAATTATCCAAGCAAGCAAGGAAAAGGAAACTTTTTCCATTACTACAATATATATATATATGGTGATATTTGCGTATAATAGTTGGATTATTGCAAATTTCAATCTTAGTTTTTAAAGCGTCCTTCCTAAGTTTTTTTTTTCCTTCTTCATACCTATAGTATCTTTCATTTTTTATTTCTATGTTCTTTTCTTATCGTTATTCTTATTCTTATTGAGAAAGCATATCCAAGTGTGGATTGTTAACTAGATTTTAGATGGTTGCTATTGAATATATTGATGGAAAAGGATTCATATAAAAAAATATGTTTGTATTGAGAGGAACTAAAGGGTCATAATTTATGAATGGCTTCTTGCTTGTACTAGGTTGGTTAGATTGTAGGAATTTGGTTGATATTGATGTAGGTTTGGATTGTTCTAAGGCTCTTAGGATTTCTTCAAGAGTTTGGTATAGAATAGTCAAAATATCAAGAGTAGATACTCTTCTCCTTGAGGGATCTGTTCTATTGGAAACAAAAGGTGATTTAGGAAAAATTAATTTAGTAAAATTGGGCCCATTATTTCTCATCAGTTTTTCTATAATAAGGAATCCAAATTGAAACATATTATGGTAAATATTTCTACCAAATTTATCAAATAATTTGAAAGTTTAAGATAAACAATTCCTTGGAAATTTAGATGGAGAGAAAATAATGTTTGACAATCTAAAACTTCACCATCCTCCAATTTTGGCATATAAGTTAAACTAGGAGCCAAATCAACACCTTTTATTTATAGACAGAGATAACAAGAAAAGTGAATATGTTTGTCAACTAAAGATAGTGTAAAGTTATGATGAACATCAAATTTTCCATATATAGTAAATTTTCCTTTGAATTATGAAATAACAACTTGTTCTCAATTAAGACATTAGGTATCAGTGAGAAAATAGAAATATTTAGTGTCAATGTCATAATTTAACTATGGGTGTATGATGAGATTAATGTAAAAAAAGAACATATACATAATATTTTATTTTTCATCTCTTAAGTTATTTTCAAATATTATTTAGGTTATATACACATGTCTAATACCCAACCCTTTCACCATCAAATTAACTTTTCTTTGTTTTACAATTTTTAACACCATAACTTTCAATCCTTTCTTATGATATATATAAATCACTCTTTACAAATATTAGGAAGTTTGAAAGAACTATTTTCAAAATCCAAATTTTTCATCCATACTAAAGTTATGTAACCCAAGTAGAATATATTATATGAACATGAAGACATCAAATCTATCTTATCTATGATAATAAATCCTCATGAACTTACTTGAAATTCTACAAAGTGTCTTGCACATTTTATGACTAGCCTACACACTCTCTTCTTTAAACGACACTCAAGTAATAGTACAAAGTTGCGGACCACACTTTCGTCCAACTTATCAACACAACTAAATTTAAGTATTTCTAACTAAAAATTAATTTTGGTCAAACATATGATCTAGTAAGATTCATTCTAGCTGAGTTAGATATTTCCACAACTTTTCCAATAAAAGTTGTTGGTAAAATGCATATGTAGCACCACTTTAAGGCCAATTTACAAAAAATAAAATTATTTAAAAAACTTGGGGTTTGAATAACATCTACTCATGTAAATAATATTTTTTTAAATATAAAAAATACCCTTTTGTAGATTAATAATTGTAGTTTTCAAAATAAAATAAAATTAATAGTTCAATTATTATTTATATTTTATTTTTTATTTTTACTAAAAGTAGGTCATCAACATAAAATATTAGGTTGGTTACCATGCCAAGGAAAAATACTTAAACTTATTAACAAAATTGAAATAATATGATGCACTAGATAAAAGATGGTATATTTTTTTTCTATTTTAGATAAATATTTAATATGAAAGTTGATGTTGAATGGAAACTATAGACACCTAAAATTGGACACTTAATTTATTCAAATTTATCCCCTTTTGTCTAAGCATCCCCTTATTTGCATTGATTAAGTAATATCACTATTATTTAATTAATATCCTTAATTCTGCCAAATCCCTAAGGTATCTAATTAAATAATTAAATACCTTCCCCTTTTCATCAAATGAATTAAATAAATATGACATTTATTTAATTCCTTATATGTCACATCCTCCATCATTTTTATCTAATCCTAATCCATCTTCTAATCTCATCATTAGGATGTTCACATGCCTAATCCTTGATTAGGATGTGTCACATCCTCCAACTTTTGCAAGTTGGCCTCTAATCTCTCTTAGCCACCTAACCCTCATTGATCATTTATAACTAGTAACCAACTCTCGAGATTTTGTTCCCTTTTATCCTTCAGGAATATTGGGTATTTTCTCCTTTGTGATCTTTGACATCACATCAAGTCACATGTGAAAATCTAACCCTGCAATCTACTCATTAGGTGAGTCGATCAAGTACTTACACGAAATCTAATCCCTTAATTGAGTCAACCCTATTAAATGCTTTTCTTTTTGGACAAGGCATCTCCATTCTCCATGTGAATTTTTAATTCACATTTAATCCCCCAATGCATTTAAAGGAATTTGAAATTCCTTCTCTCTTCCCCATGAGAATATTTGAGGAATTTTTAATTCCCCACTTGTCCTCTCACCCACATAGGGACAAGTACCTCCTTTATGAGGAGATTTTGTCCAATCCCAAGATACTTTGTACCCCCCTCCATGTCATGTACTATCCTTCCACCTCAT
>VDFB02272497.1:0-45943 GCA_007258455.2 Sequoia sempervirens | reverse complement strand
TAATTGCTCAGTAGTACTTGTAACAAATCAAACAAACAGTCTCCAACATTCTAGTTTAATGTGCCTACTCTAGAAAGCTCATTATTTTTAAGTACATTGTCTATGTTGCAAACTTGTGAGCAGCTTGCATATCCATACTTATTAATGTCTATCATTTCTATATTTTGATATCTTGTCTCCATTCTGAATGCACAAAGATTAGATTGTTCAAAATGCTAATTGGCCTTAATATGTATACATGTGAAATCTTTAGTACTTTGCACATACATACAGTACAACAGAGTTGATATTTTGCGTAGACATTAAATTGTTTCATTGCAAAGAAAGAAGAACAATGATCCAAGAATCTGACCTGTAATTTTCTTGATCAACAATTGACTATATTTGCGGAAATGTAGATGTTTGTCTCCCACTGAAATTGTAAACAATGGTTCTTGTTACAGGGACATATGAGACAAATGAGCATAGTGGATGACATCTTATATATAATTCATAAACATAAAGCAATCAATGCTCAATGAATGCAATAAATGTTAGACCAATACTATTGCAATCATTTGCTTTACATTTCATAGGCCTAGCTAGCCAATCAAGTTCAATAATTTAAATGAAAGGGAATATATATGGTTTTATTACTGTAGTTTGAGTTGAAGGGTAGATAAAATAAAAGTAGAACAATAGAAACAGATAATAAAGTTTGACAAATATTTAAGCATTAAATGCAAACTACAGAAAGATTAAATTAACACTTGATTGAGTTTTGTTTGAGCAATTTTTCTAGTAACTTAGTTTTTGTGTGTAAATCGGTAAGCACCAGCATCCACTTTATAACAAAACTTGGAGGATGCAGTCAACATTTTTAGCAAAGCAACGCTTTGTTTGTTATGTTTCAATTGCAAATAAGAATATTGTAACAGTAACCTACTTTCATAGGATTTCCAAGTTAGGTTTGGTATTTAGGACATTTTCTCATTGAATAGACATGTGCATATATTGTCGACATGTTAACTCAACATATTAAACTACAAAAAAATCCAAAAGTTCCTTGAGGAACATGATATGCTCATGTTAGTGAAAGGGAGCAATCCCAATAGCCGATAAAGTAATACTCTTTTAGAATAAGGTTAGAATGCTACGAAGGCTTGTCAATGCTTCTGCGTCCTACATATCTCGTACAGGTGGACAAGTTACATGTAAACATATGGAAATATTGACTTGAAACAAATTTTTCCATTGATTGATGCATTAGAGTATGGTCTGCAAATCCTGCGAAAAAAAATTTGTAAATCAATTGTTATAGCTCACTAAACTTTGTAGTTTGTTATTAAATAGGTTGTTAGCCCTCAGAATAAAGTTTTTATTAACTAGTGGAGGTTTTTTTTGTAAGTTATGTTGCTTTTTTTTTTGGAATGACAAAAAATTGTTCCCAATTTTCTAATAAAACCTTGTAAAAGCAGTAAATGCTTTTTGTCGTTGTCTTGATATCAGTGCCTCTATGTCACTGCAACTAGAAGTATTGCTTGGCAAAATCAAGTTACTGTTGCAACCGTTGAATTTGTTTTTCAAATAGTTGTCAGGCCAATAAAATTGTATTGTTTAAAATATTTTTGTCTTTTTCCTATAGTTGGGATTTAAGCACATATTTTTTGTGTTTGAAAATTCTGGTTTATCTCTTTTTCTATTGGTTGGAGTAGGTCCATTTTTCATTTTCATTTAAGTAAATTAGGAAAATAGGGGGACATTACATATTGTGACAAATATTTAATCAGTGGATGCAAATTGTGTGAGCTTTGGTGGTGGGTTGGTGGGTACTGAAGCAATGAATGCATGTTTAATGCATTAAATGTGTTGGACAACTGGCAGGTACACAAGTAGTGAATGCATAGTTAGTTCATGAAATCTCAGACGAGAGTTGGGTTTTATTTGTGTTTATTCTCATTTGTTTATTGTTTTTTGAAAAGCTTGTGTGCTTTTAGCTCTAGGTTCCCCTTTTCCATGTTCTTTATTCTAGGAACAATGCATTACTAGTGAGCATCTTGTCTGCTTGTTTATGATACTTGATAACTAGAAGTATTGCTTGTTATTGCAAGGGCTAAGGGGAAAAATGAGTACAATAGATGACATATGGTATGCAACCCATAAACATGGAATAGCGAAAGAAAAGGAGTAGATGAGTATTGCAACAAAGAAGAATTATCAAAAGGAAAATTGAATGCTTTGAGCAAGCTATTGTCAATTATGGAGGCATTCAATGAATTAACTATGTATTCATTGCTTGGGTAGCTACCAGCCTATTAGAAAAGCTCGTAAAATTTGTATTTAATGCCTGAATGTTTGGAAAAAAATATTGCGTTGGTCTATTTTTTTGCAAATTTTATCATGTGCTTCTATGTTTCATGTTTATGAATAACATATTATCTTGCACAATCTACATTTAATAGATTATTGTTTCTGGTTCACCAGTCATATCATTCAATGTATTAAACATGCATTGACTGCTTTAGTAATAGTGTCCTCCTATTCTTCTAATTTACTTTAACAAAAATGAATAAAAGACCTGCTCCAACCAATAGAAAGAGAGATAAATTGTTTATTATCTCTTAATTGCAAATGAAACCATTGCAATAGTAACCTACTTCTTGGCTTCAACTATTCCATGTATCTTGGTTACATAGCATATGCCATCTACTATACTCATTTGTATAATTAGGCATTACAACAACAAATAATACTTCTAGTAGCAACAGGACAAAATTTCTCATACATATGCAATTGTTTCCTTTCAGTTTCAAGCATAGTTGACAAATCAAAATTACAAAACGAAAAACTCAATACCTTGGTTGGAGCAGGTCCACTATTCATTTTTGTTCAAGAAAATTAGGAAAACAGGACATTATATATTTTGGAAAATATTTAATCATTGAATACAAATTGCACAAGTTTTGGTAGCAAGTTGGTTGACATTACAACAGTGAATGCATGATTAATACACTAGGTCCATTCTTGATTTTCGTTTTAGAAAGTTATGCATATCCCATTATTGCAATTATGCATATCTCTGATTGCAAAAGTAAGATGCTTTGTGGAAAAGAATAGTTTCATGTTTATGAATTACATGGCATGTCATTCACTATATATGCTCATTTGTCTATTTGGGAAGTCAGATTCTTGAACCAGTGTTCTCCTTTATTGCTCACAATTCTTCCAATACATAATTCTTAGACACGTTGGAAGAATTAAAATTCATTGGAAACAAAGGAGGAGAATGGTACAAGAATCTGACCTTGTAGCTTCTTGTTGAAGAACTAAGTCTATGTGCAACAATATAGATCTTTGTCCCTTACTTCAATTGCAAGCAATGGCTCCTGTTACAGGCACAATGTAGGAAAATAAGCACAGTCTATGACATATAACATGTTATTCATAAACATGACACACACAAGAACATAATAAAATCTGCCAAATATTCACGAATTAAATGCAAATTGTGTGAGTGTTGTCGTTGGCATGTGCTCAATGCACTTGATACGCATGGCTTGCTAGCAAATCAAATTCTATAATCTATATATAATGTCATACTATTTTCCTAATTTAATTGAATGAAAATGAATAATAGACCTACTCCAACCAATAAGAAGAGAAATAAAACATAACTTTCAAACACCAAAAATATTTCCTTAAATTGCAAGTATAGGAAAAAGACAAAGATATTTTAAACAATACAATTTGATTGGCCAAGCAACTATTTGAAAATTGAATTCAACAATTGCAATAGTAACTTGCTTCTGGGAAAAAAATAGTTCCATGTTTATGGATCACATGGCATGCCATTCACTATGCTCATCTATCTATTTGGTGACTTAGATTCTTGAACCACACTTCTGCTTTGTTCTTGACAACTCTTCCAATGCATAATTTTTAGGCAAATTGGAAGGCTTAAAATTCATTGGAAACAAAGGGGAACAATGATACAAGAATCTGACCTTCCAGTTGTTTGTTAAACAACCAAGTATATTTGCATCCATATAGATGTTTTCTTTCAACACCAATTGCAAGCAATGGTTCTTGTTACAGGGAGAAATTAGACAAATGATCACAGTCCATGACATATAGTATGTTATTCATAAACATGAAGCACAGAAGGATAGAAAAAAAGTGACCAATGTGATAAATTTTCGCAAACATCCAAATATTAAATAAAAAAATTTGTGAGGTTTGCTAATAGGCTGCTGGCCACTCAAGCAATGAACACATAGTTGATGCATTGAATGCCTCCACAATCATTTTCCTCTAAGAAATTAAGCCAAATAGAGCAATGAGATAAATTTTTGCAAACATATAGGCATTAAATCCAAATTTTACAGGCTTTGTTGGCATGCTAGTGCCTATCCAAACAATGAATCCAAAGTTGATGTATTGTATCCCTCTACAACGAACAAGTCCTTGCTCAAAGATCTAAAAATGTATTGCTTTATGTGATAACAACAGTCTACCAAATATTGGGATTGGTCCCTATCACTAACACCAGTATATCATGTTACTTAAGGAACTTTTGGTTGTTGTTTCTACCCTAAAAAATGTTTAATGCATTACCTATATTTTGTTATAAAGTGAATGCTAATGGTTATTGATTTAGCCACAAAAACTAAGTTGTTGGAAAAATTGCTCAAACAAAACTCCATGGTTTCTTCCGCATTCAAGGGCTAAACAAACTTAACAAACATGGAAGAGAGGAATCCAAAGCTAGAGACACACAAGTTTCTCAACAGACAATAAGCAAATGAGAATTAGCACAAATGAAACCAACCACTTCTCTAAAATCTCATGCATTACCTATGCATTCACAGCTTGTGTACCCACAAGCCCACCTACAAATCTTGCACAATTTGCATTTAGTATACTATTGTTTCTCATGCGCCACTCATACCATTTAATGCATTAAACATGCATTGATTGCTTCAATACCTACCACCCCGCTGCCAAAATCCAGTGATTAAATAGTTGCAAAATATATAATGTTCTCCTATTTTCCTATTTTACTTTAACAAAATTGCAAATTAGGCCTACCCCAACCAATAGGAAAAGAGATAAATTGTTTAATATCTCTCAATTGCAAGTGAAACTATTGCTATAGTAACCTACTCAACTATTCCATGTATCTTGGTTTCATAGCATATGTCATCCACTATACCCATTTGTACAATCAGGCCTTATAACAGCAAACAATATTTCTAGTCGCAGCAGGACAAAAGTACTAATATCAGTACAAGGGCAGTCATTTAAGTGATTTTGTAAAATGAATAAAGTTGCATTGATACAACCCTTTTCCCCCTATTCAAATTAGAAGCATTTGTAGGCGAGAAAGTTTACTAAGCTACAACAATTGATTTACAAAATGTTTTTCATAGAATTTGTAGATCAAGATTTGTAAAATGAATAGTAAAACTTAAATGTAAGTTTGTAGTATATGTTGATTAGTTTTAGTTGAAATTTTGAGTTTTGTATTGAACGTAGAAAAGCAGAACAAATGAAATAAAGGACAATATCATGTGAAAAGAAAAATATAGAGGGTGGAGTTTGTTGTTGATATTGTGAGAGTCGTTTATTCTTTTTGTGCATTAAAACTTGCTAAAACAAGTGTATATTAAAATTCATATTTTTTGTGTGCTTGTTAAATAATATTAATAAATTTTTATATAAAGTAATTCAGGAATTTAAATTGGTTTAGTATGAAGGTAGAAACTTTATTTGTTGAGATAGTAATAGGGAAATGAGCAAAGTGAATGTCATATTGAGAGAAACAAAGAAGGATATATGTAAAAAAAGAATTACTAAACATAGTTGTTAACATATAAATCATATAAAATAAAAATATTAGTAATAAGTTAAAAATTTAAAAGCATTTTACAAAAAGGAGATTATATTATATACAAGACATATAGAACATAAATATTAGTAATAAGTTAAAAATTCAAAAGTATTTTATCTTCTTGAGTGCCATATTATTTTTGAATATTTTAACAATCTATATATTTTTTATAATATATTTAAGTACTATTTCTAAATTTGATTCATTCAGTTAAATAAACTAATTATAATTAATTTTATTTACCCTGAATTTAGAAAAGAACATATGCCCATGAAAAATAGGCCATAAAAAGTAAATTCAATAGGAATAACAACTTTATAGCTAGATTGGAAGTTTAAATATTAATTAATTTCCTTTTAAATATTGATGGACTTATGTCATTGGAAAGTCCCACCAAAAATAATGTGGTGAGGCTAGTGGTATGGACCAATCCCAATACCTCGTAGGGTGTTAATGGTGAACAGGTGTAAACAAGAATGCTTATCTATGCCTTACTGCGTTGCACACCTTCCAAGCATTGACTGAGTGCATGGATAGTGAAAATGACAAGGGTGTTATATGTAAACATGTGACAATATAGACTTGAAACAAATTTTTCCTTTGATTGATGCATTAGAATATGATCTGCAAATTATGTGAAGAACGTTGGGGCACAGAGAAGTGTTCTATTGTTTCAAAGGCAAACGAAATTAGTAGAAGAACAATCAAACATTGTAGAATGCCATAGAGACGGGTTGTTATTTCCTTGTAGAGTATCAAAGATTCAATGTACAAGAACTTTCACTATTTGGTAAAGCAAATGGAGATGGCTATTACTGCATTGTTTAGAAAACCTAACTTTGAAATTGTACCAAGGAAAGAGTTCATGACGTATGCTATGTATGTCATAAACATGAAACAACAAAATCCATGAAGCACACTACATATGGAGAACTAAGTGCTTTGGGAAAGGTCTTGTTAACTATGGATGCATCAAATGCATTGTTTTACATGTAATAGCCCTACCATTCTTACCCCCCATGCAACTAGTCTACATGTACCAGGTGATGGAAAAAACTGTGGATCGAGACTTGGGATCAAATTGCTATTAAATTTTAAATTAACTTCCTCAGTTTGTTCCTAAAATGTCAATCCAAGGATTGTAGACTTGTGAAAGGTACTGTGGCTATCTGTCGAAGGGATGAAGATAGTGAGCTAAGTGGGGATGAAATGTAGCTAGAAAATAAACCTACAACAAATCAAAACAACTATGGCGATAGGAACTACCACTTCCTATCGACAGGAACAACAACAACAATAATAATTCCAGAAATTAAACTCACAACTCCAAAGCAAGCTAAGTTAGAAATCATAAAGTGATATACAACGTTAACTTCTAATCTAAAAATAATATCACAATTCATAATCAATTTAAAATCAATAAGAAACAAACCACACTTATAGATAACATAAAAATAATGGAAATAAACACACTGCTAAATAAACATAAATCACCAGACATTCGAAGGAGTGGGCCCTGCCTCCTCAATACATCTTGTGATGGAACACAAATATCTTCTATGCTATTTTGATCAAAAGAAATGATATTTTATTTACCAAAAAGGGTGATACAAAATCTTCATATAATATTCTGCTACAAAAAATCTGCGTACAAAAACCTACATATATAATAATCTATCCTTGTATCTGACATATTACAAACGTATATATAGGGTTGTGTATATAACAACTACAACATAAAATAGAATGGTTTATTCTTATCTTACAACCAACAAAATAGTGGATCACGTGCCTTGGTTGCTGATCACAAATTGAAAATGGTTTAGTTACAACAAGCAGAAATAGGAAATACGTAGAGTTTGGTTTCTTCAAACAGTTGGCACATGCTCATTTCCTCCCTTTGGTCTGCATTCCCAATTAGCGTGTCCACTTATAGAAGTCACGAATTAAGCTAGAAGCTAGAAAAGAGATTAAATCCATAGGAATAAAGTGAATATTGTATGGCAAGGGATTAACGTGGCAGAAATAGAAGTTAACAGCTGTAATAATGAAAGTCCACCATGGAATGCTCATCATACATAGAGATGGTGATGGTGTATGTCTAATCTAGTAACCATATAATTATCTTAAACAAATAAAATGGTAGAATGATAACAATCCATGCAGAAATGTTGAGTAATAGGAAGGCTCCTGCATAGAAGGTGACAGGAAGATTATAGAAATTTTGTGTTCTGCTCCATGCTGCAAAATATATTTTCCAAGACTTAAAATCACAATGCTCATTAGTAAACTCAACCAATAATTAAATTTCACATTTTTATCTAAAAACAATATTAAATACTATTTATATATATTTAATCATATGCAACATAAAGGCAACAAAATGGTATACTATAGAACATAAATGGAGTATGGAAATAGGTATGAAGGGCATGAAATAGACTAAATTATGGCATAAAATGGGATGTAAATGGCTCTCATAATTCCCCCAAACTTAGCATATTGCACGTCCTTGTGCAATCAGGATTTGAGAAGGTGGCCTTTGGATTGTATCTTTTGCACCCATGACTATTATAGCTCATCACATTTTGTTTCACATTTTCTATCAACTTCTCATAACAAGATTTTTTGCTTTGTCTTCTTTTTTCACTATTCATACCTCCTTTAACTCTCTCCTTTTTTTGTCATTTTTTTATTTTCTCACATTTTTCAATTTTATTTATTTGGCATTTTTCAATAGTATTTTGTTTTGTTTTTTAAATGCTATATACAGGAGGTATCACAAAAAAACTTATCTCCATATTAAGATACTCATGAGCTATGCAAAATAGGTGAAATGATAGGCAATGTTCATGAAATGATTACGAAGGGCGAAATAATGGGTATTAGGATGGGATAGTAAGGATAATGAAAAATAATGGGTGAGAAGATGGGTAATAAGGATAGTGAATGGTGAGCCTCCTCCCCCCAACTTAAAGGGTTGACCATCCTCGGGAAACAAGGAGAGGATAGGGAAGGATGTTGTGTATATGATTAATATAATAAGAAATATTAATAAAGTTAGAAGATAAAACAATGAAAAATAAAACTGATTTTTTTACCAACTTGCATTTCCCATGCCAAGGTGTGGTAGCCAAAAGAACTCATTAACTATGAAATTCCAGCAAGGAAGGAACCACATACTGCACTAAGAACTGCAATATCACAAAAGATCTCCATCTGACTGAAGCATTATAGAACATATTGGTGGTAGCTAATTTTTTCTTTATTGTTTGAGCACCTCAACTGAATGTGTAAAGTCATCCCATAGGTGATCAAAATTGTGTAGACCACAACAAACTGGAGCATAGTGCACAAGTAAGCAACAAGAGGTGCTAGAGGCACTCAGATAGAGGGCAACCATGGAAGTGGTTGAGTACCTAAAAAGAATTAGCTCAGAGAAAGAACAAATTATTGCATTTTTTCATTTTCATTTTTTTGCTTTTTTTCATTTTTTTTTTCTTTTTGTCATTTTTTTTTCTTTTTTTTCATTTTTTCTTTTTTTTTTTCAATTTTGATAACGACAACATATCGCCAGTATCTCGGTTTTCAACCTGCCACCGCCTAGAGGCGCTGACAAATCAGTTTTCACCCCTAAGTTTATTTTGCAGTTAGTATCTTCCAAAATCCAATTTTCAGATATTAACTGGCCAACAACACCCAAAGGTTTTCATTGTTGGATCTTTTATTGCTTTTTTCATTTTTTTACATTTTTTCCATTTTTTCAATTTTTTTCAATTTTTTCAAATATCCTGCTTATAATGACCAAAGAGAAGGAACCCCTTATATGGATGTTGAAGTGACACTATCAAAAACCTAAGTTCCTTCTATGACCCCACAAAAAGTCACTGCTGAAACTGGGTTGTATGTAGAACTTGAAATGATGACCAACAAGAAAGATACCTCCATCAAGATTGACTTTGCATAGTTCATAGCACGATTGCTACAAACAATCTTGATCCATTTAGCTCATGCCACCATATCAGAAATTTGATTGTAGAACTTTGAAATCCATGCCCACTCACTTGGTTGAAGGAATCACTTACAATGGTTGCACCCTTTGAAAGACACATTATCCTATGATGACCAACTTGAAACAAATCATATCAACTTACCATGAAATTATGCTATCCTTTCCTTTTAAGCGTGAGAGATATGCATAATTATTTCCAAAGTTGTATGAAAAGTTGTAGTTGCCAATAATACAACTTCCTTACCAAAGACAATGTTGCATAGTGAAAGGCCAATTGAAGTCTCTTAACTTGTCAAATGTGTTAACACAACTTTAGGTAAGTGGATACTCATCTTAGAGTGTGAGGATCTACATTAAAATATATTCAAGCTCCTTGATCATGTCTTCAAGTTGTCTCTGGATGTGTAGCTCAAGAACATAGTACTTGCAAGATTAATGGATCTCATAGACCAAGTTGCATGTTGTCTTTCACATGGTTCTAGCATCAAGAAGGGTGCAAAATAGAACTTTTATCCATGAATGTTGAACACTTTTCCCACTAATCCTCTTGTGATCTCCAAGAGAGAAACACAAAATAAACTTTCTCTTGACCATCTAGTTAGCAAGGCCAAGAAAGTGTGGCAGTGGATTCCCATGTAGAGAAACATCATCAACTAGAACTAGTGCCAAAATATTGAGTAACCACAACAAGAAACCTGTAACCATGTTCTCATGACCAAGCATATCAAGTATAGTAATGTACAATACCATCCATTAATAACTCCATCATTAAGTAATTTATTCATTTGTTTAAATGAAGGTAGAGTTATTAATATGAATAAATACTTGACAATAAAATGGATGAATTACAATTAATTCTTGTGTGAATATAATATAAATTCAATGCTAGCAAACACAAGAATGCATACCTTGATTTGGTCCAAAGTGCACATGGGTGGTTTTATTTAGAAGCAACGATCATTAAAGACATTATCAAGAATCAATCAATGATTTCCAAAATTAAAGGGATTTCCTCCCCAACTTAATTTCATGCTACAAAAGTATGAGGGCATTAGCACAATCCAAAGAATTCATATAAACAATGATATAATAATTCCTTGAGCCTTTTCAATGAATGGTCATCTTAAGATAATTCAAAGAATTAAGAATGACAAGGATGTATATAGATTAAAACCTTGATCCTTTTTAATGAATGTTCATCCCTTAGGGAATTTTTTTAGTATGGTCATTAATGCATTCAAACCCATCTAATTGTGCTTAAGCATAAAATCAATTGTTGTTGGGCCTAAATCAATAAGTGTGTGAGGAATACACAATTTTACTATAGGCTTCCAATGATCCATATGGGTGAATTTGAAAATATTAAAAGATATATCTTGTAGGTTGTGATTGTTCAATTCACCCATTTGAATGATTAAGGTATGAATTATAACACTTCATAATGCATGATAAATTTTAGCATGCACACTTATTAATTCAATGATCAAAATAGGCTCAAATTGGAGTACTTCTTTATATGTGTGAATATACATTAAAGGTTGTGGTTTGCCAAGTAAATAAAAAGAACTAATGTAAATATCATTCAATTGATCACATTGTTCTTCTAATTTAATTAAACCAAAATCACATCCCTCACTTGCATTAATGTATTTCAATTGTAATTCACCAATTCCAAGCACATTATCAGAATGTAAAGGTATCCATGAATATGCATTATTATACGTAGTTTCAACCACCTTATTATGAAATATTTCAATAGGCATCATGGTTGCCTTTGGTGGATATTGTGAAGTGAATTGTATATGATATGAATGGGGCAATGAAGATGGTAAGAATTGTTGTGGATATAAAGTGGGTGGTAATAGAGAGTATGTATAAGATGGAGATGATAGTGATGGGTATAGTGGTTGTTGTGAGCTTTCATTATTCCATTCACCATATATACTAGGTGAAGGAATATTTTTGTGAAGAAACATATTGTCTTTTTAATCCGATTGAATCATAAGACATTTCAAAATCATCAACCATACCTTGATCTTTCCTACTTGACGTATGAAGTTGTTCTTGAGTTACAAGGAAGACTTGTGCATGTTTACCATTATTTTGTTGAGGCACACTTGCAATTCTATGTCCTTCTCCGTGTCCTCTTGATCAACGTGGCATGTGCACTTATCTTCTTCCTTGCAACAAAGAGAACAAAAAGTGGTCAAACCTTCACCAAATGATTCATTTTCAAAAATCCATTGTCCTAAAAATTCATCAATTATGTGTTCTTGATCATCTATAGGAATAATACTTGTAGATGATTGTGACAATGGTGATGGAAGATCAAGATAGTCTAAGTTGCATTCATGAGGAAGAGAGGGTATTAAAACATCACCTTGGGTCGACACAATTTCCCCACCAATCTCTTCTTTTATTTTTAAATTTGAAAGTGGGGATCTGGGGCAGCAGCCCCCACTGGGGTCAAGGGGCAATGCCCCTTGTGGGGTCTTGGGGTAGCGCCCAACACATTTTACCTCTTGTGGTTCCTTCAAATTTTTTGTTTTTGAAGCATTTTTTCTCCCAAAATTGATGTGTCTGCACTATCTTGAAAATGCAACATTTTTGACATTTTTGTGTTGTTACTTCAATATTACTTCTTATCAATCTCACAAAAATTATTGAATATATAAATGGTTCTTTTATTTCTAAGATCTACCTCAAAAAATGCATCTATATGATTTAAAACAAAGCAAACCAAGGTTAATCATCTAAACAAGGTCAACAGTTGCATAGATTTTCACCGAGGCACAATGGTCCTAACTTAGCCCACTATGATTTCAAGCCTTTAACACCTCTCCCCAACAACGACGCCAAAATGATCGACAAAATTGTGGATTGAGACTTGGGATCAAATTGCTATAAAAAATTTACATTACCTTCCTCAATTTGTTCCTAAAATGTCAATTTGGGGATCGTAGACTTCTGAAAGGTATTGTGGCTATCTGTTGAAGGGATGAAGATAGTGAGCTAAGTGGGGATGAAATGCAACTAGAAAATAAACCTACAACAAATCAAAACAACTCTAACGATAGGAACTGTCACTTCCTCGCAACAAGAACAACAACAACAGTAATAATTCCATAAATTAAACTCACAACTTCAAAGCAAGCTAAGTTAGAAATCATAAAGCGATATACAATGTTAACATCTAATCTATAAATAATATCATGATTCATAATCAATTTAAAATCAATAAGAAACAAACCACACTTATAGATAACATAAAAATAATGGAAATAAACATATTGCTAAATAAACATAAATCACTAGACGTTTGAAGGAGTGAACCCTGCCTCCTCAATACATCTAGAGATGGAACACGCATATCTTCTACATTGTTTTGATCAAAAGAAATGATATTTTATTTACCAAAAAGGGTGATACAAAATATTAGTATAATATTCTGCTATAGAAAATCCGCATACAAAAACCTACGTATATAATAATCTATCCCTGTAGTTGATATATTACAAACGTATATATAGGGTTGTGTATATAACAACTACAACATAAAATAGAATGGTTTATTCTTATCCTATGACCAACAAAATAGTGGATCACGTGCCTTGGTTGCTGACCACAAATTGAAAATGGTTTAGTTACAACAAGTAGAAATAGGAAATACGTAGAGTTTGGTTTCTTCCAAAAAGTTGGCACATGCTCATTTCCTCCCTTTGGTCTGCATTCCCAATTAGTGTTTCCACTTGTAGAAGCCATGAATTAAGCTAGAAGCTAGAAAAGAGATTAAATCCATAGGAATAAAGTGAATATTGTATGGAAAGGGATTAATGTGGCTGAAATAGAAGTTAATAGCTACAATCATGAAAGTCCACCATTGAATGCTCATCATACATAGAGATGGTGATGGTGTATGTTTGATCTAGTAACCATATAATTATCTTAAACAAATAAAATGGAAGAATGATAACAATCCATGCGAAAATGCTGAGTAATAGGAAGGCTCCTGCATAGAAGGTGACAAGAAGATTATAGAAAGTCTGTGTTCTACTCCATGCTACAAAATATATTTTTCAAGACTTGAAATCGCAATGCTCATTAGTAAACTCAACCAATAATTAAATTTCACATTTTTATCCAAAAATTATATTAAATACTACTTATATATATTTAATCATATGCAACATAGAGGCAACAAAATGGTATACTATAGAATGGAAATAGAGTATGGAAATAGATATGAAGGTGCATGAAATAGACTAAAATATGGCATAAAATGGGACATAAATGGCTCTCATCACTAGGTATGCAGAACGTCAAATCATACACAAGCCTTCCCGTTTACACCTATTTAGCATTCTAACCTCTGGGCTAAAAAAGCATTGCTTTACTGGGAAAATTGCTTAAACAAAACTCACTATAGAAATAAAATTACATATATTTAGATTATTGAATTTGTTGCACCAGTTGACCATATCAAAGGAAAATCCAACAAGTATGCTTGTATTGGCATAGTATTTAATGCATTAACTATGCATTTGTTGCTCTGTGATGCATCACAAATATTTTCCAAAATTTATGATGTGCTTCAATTTTGCTAATTTGCTTAGAAGCAAATAAATATTAAAGCCACTGCAATGAATAGAAAAACAAGTACGGGAAAATATACTTAAATTATACAATTTGATTAGTGTTCAAAGCGAAACATTCCATATGGATTGCATATCACATGTTTGCAATTATGCATAACTCTCATTACAAAAGTAACTTGTTTTTGGCCAAAAAATAGTTTCATGTTTATGAATTACATGGTATGCCATTCATTATAGTCATTTGTCTATTGGGTAAGTTAGATTCTTGAATAAGGCGTCTACTTTATTGTTCACAACTCTTCCAAGGCATAATTTTTAGACATATTGGAAGGCTTAAAATTCATTGGAAACATAGGAGAAGAATGATACAAGAATCTGACCTTCTAGTTTCTTGTTCAACAACCAAAAATATTCGCAGTCAGATAGATCTTTGCCTTCGACTTCAATTGGAAGTAGGGGTGCTTGTGATAGGGAAAAATTAGACAAATGAGCATTTTCCATGACATATAATATGTTATCCATAAACATGAAACACAAAAGCACATGATAAAATTTGCAAAAAAAAAAGGACCAATGCAACAATTATTTACAAACATTGAGACATTAAATACAAATTTTCCAAGCTTTGTTGATAGACTAATGGCTTCCCAAGCAATGAATACATAATTAATGTATTATAGGCCTCCACAGTTGACAAAAATGACATATAATATGTTATTCATAAACATGAAACATAGAAGCATATGATAAAATTTGTAAAAAAATAGACCAATGTGATATTTTGCACACATTCAAACATTAAATACAATTTTTTCAAGTTTTGATGATAGGCTAGTGGCTACCCAAGCAATGAATACATAGTTAATGCATTGAATGCCTCCATAGTTGACAAGACCTTGCTCAAAGTATTCAGTTTTTCCTATGATAATTCTTGTTTGTTGCAATAGTCACCTACTCCTCCACTTTAACTATTCCATGTTTATGGGTTACATAGCATATTCTATTTATTGTGCCCATTTGTCCCCTTGTCCCTTGTAACAACAAACAATACTTCTAGTTATCAAGTATCATAAACAGACAAACACGCTGCTCACCAGTAGTGCACTATTCCTACAATAAAGAACATGGAAGTGGGGAACCCAGAGCTAAAAACACATAAGCTTTTCAAAAATATTTTAAACAATACAATTTGATTGGGAAAGCAACTATTTCAAAGGTAGATTCAACAATTGCAATAGTAACTTGCTACAACTGTATTCATTCTACAAAGTCACTTAAGTTGGAGCCCTTTTCCTGATATCATTGCTTCTGGCCTGGTGTGACTAGAAGTATTATTTGTTGTTATAAGGATTAATTGTACAAATGGGTATATTCAATGACATATGGCATGGAGCAGCTGAAGGCAAGGAGTAGGTTACTATTGCAATGGTTTCATTTGCAATTGAGAGATAATAAGCAATTTACCTCTTTTTATATTGGTTGGAGTAGGCCTATTATTCATTTTTGTTAAAGTACATTAGGAAAATAGGAGGATATTATATATTTTGCAAACATTTAATCACTGTATGCAAATTCTACCAGCTTTGGCGAGAGGTTGATAGGTTATGAAGTAGTTGATGCATGTTTAATGCATTAAATGGTATGGCTGGCGGATCAGAAATAATAGTCTATTAAATGCAAATTGTGCGAGATAATATGGTATTCATAAGCATGTAACACAGAAGCACACGAGAACACTGGTTCAAGAATTTGAATTTCCAAATAGACAGATGGGCATAGTGAATGACATGTCATATAATTCATAAACATGAAACTATTTTTTTCTCAAAAGCAAGTATTTTTTGCTCAAAAGCAAGTTGCTTTTGCAATTAGAGATATGCATAATTGCAATCATGGGATATGCAATTCATTGGTTAAATATTTTCTAGAATTTATAGTTTTTTCATACTCTCCTAATTTTCTTAAACGAAAATCAATAAAAGACCTAGTGCATTAATCATGCATTCACTGCTATAGTGCCAACCAGTCCATTGGAAAAGCTTGTGCAATTTGTATCTAGTGATTAAGTATTTGCCAAAATATGTAAGGTCCTATTCTTGTAAATTACCTAGACAAAAATGAATAGTAGACCTACTGCAAGATAATCAAATTTGATTGACCAAGTATTACAATTGTAAATGAGAAAATTAAGAATTGAATGCACATTGTGTCAGTTTTACTGCCACCATGCACTTGATGTGCTTGGCATTTTGGTTAGAGGCAAGTTACTGTTGCAATCAAGGCAGGTCACTATTGCAATTGTATATTGTACATTGGATATGGTACGCTTGTTGATCAATCTATAGCTATTGCCTTAAATGCCTGCATAGTTAGCGAGACGTTGTCCAAAGTATACAATTTTCCCTTTTGTAATTCTCATTTATTTACTATGCCTGGATTCCAAAGGAAACAATTGCATATGTAACCTACTTCTTAGATTCAACTATCTCATGTTTATGAGTTGGATAGCATATGTTGATTGCTTTATCCATTTACTATAGCTTATGTAACTTCAATTTACTGGGATTCCTAAGTTAGGTTTAGTGTTTAGGAAACATGTGTGTACATTATTTTCAGAGTTAACTCAACATCCTGAAGTAATTGGTAGTTGCCCACCTACTTTTGCATGTCTATAATTACCTGTATTTGATATAGTTCACATCTTCAAGTTCTCTATAAACAATGTAGTCATGGTCATTTGAATTTGTTTGAATTAATCCTCAAAGTTATTGTACATTGAATCTTTGATTCTCTAAAAACTAAAAAAAGCAATGTAAACTATAAAACTATGTAGAAGCATTGGAGAGCTACCATTGTGCTATTCTACAACAATTTGTTGATGTTTTGAAAATGACCTCTTTCCTGCAAACAATAATGCATTTTTTTTTCCTTGACATGAGTTATCATAATATTTCATGTGCTTCTCAAAAATAGGCTTTTGAACTTTATTGTAGTTACTGGCTAGGGTTGCTAATTCATTAAGCCTATGCTACACATTGTCCAACATGACCTTCAGGGCTCTAAACCTTTCCTATATTTTGGGAGATTATTCCAAGTAGTTTGATCTAGACCATTCATGCACATATTTAACAGTTCTACCTATCCTGGTTTTCCACCCCTGGTGCGGCTCTGCTTGCTCGCTCACAAAGTTGACTTGGCTATAATCATGCATTTACAAAAAAATGTTCTTTAGAGCATTTGTAGATCATACTCGAATGCATCAAGCAAAGAGAAAATTTGTTTGAAGTCAATATTGTCAAATGTTTACATGTAACACCCTTACGTTGTCACCATGCATGGATGCACCCTACATGTAGCAAGTATGGAGGGCATGGAAGCATAGACAAGCCTTCTTGTTTATTCCTATCTACCATTGTAACTTTCCTATAAAATAGTATTGCTTTATATGCCTTGCTAAGGCTATTGCATATTGGCAGCAGACTATCAAGCATTGGGATTGGCCCCTATTGCTAGCCCTAGCATATCATTTTCCCAAGGCAGCTTTCAGTCTGATATCTCTGCTAAAAAATGTTCGCTACATCATCTATGTTTTGTTACTAGAAAATCCCCAATTTTAAAATACTATTTTTTTAGAGAATCTTGTCTCATATGTTTTTTGCAATATGACATCCAATTTGCCCATTTTCTGATTATTTACTAGATTAATAAACTATTCACGTGTTTACTAAACCAATCTTTAAAAATTGAAAAATTCCATGAATGGCAATATGACAATGGACAACACAGACATTATAGCTTGTAGAAATTCAAGGCCTGCTCTATGGTTTATTGCCAATAAGTATTTCATGTCCCTGGATTTTTGCCAACAAGTAGGATATTGTTGTAGTTAGACCAGGTTGCTATTGCAATTGTTTGATGTGTCGTAGGCAGTTGCCAATTAGTTCAAGAATCTGACTTTCCAAATAGGTAGATGGGCATAGTAAATGATATGCCATGTAATTCATAAACACGAAACTATTTTTTTCCCAAAAGCATGTTGCTTTTGAAATCGGAAATTTGCATAATTGCAATCATAGGATATGCAATTCATTGGTTAAACATTTGCCACAATTTATAGTGTCTTCCCACTTTTTTAATTTCCTTAAATGAAAATCAACAATAGACCTAGTGCATTAATCATGCATTCACTGCTATAGTGCTAAGCAGTCCACTGGCAAAGCTTGTGCAATTTGCATCTAATGATTAGATATTTTCCAAAATATATAATGTCCTATTTTCCCAATTTAATAAAAACAAAAATGAATAGTATACCTACTACAAGACAACCAAATTTGGTTGCCCAAGTAAGTATTACAAATGCAAATTGTGACAACTTTGACAGCTGGTTGGTAGGTATTGAAACAGTCAATGCACGTTTAATGCATTAAATGGTATGACTGGTGGATCAGAAATAATAGTATATTAAATGCAAATTGTGCAAGATAATATGTTATTAACAAACATGAAACACATAAGCACATGATAAAATTTGCAAAAATGTAGACATCAAATACAAATTTTGTGAGCTTTGCTAATAGGCTCATCGCTACTCATGCAATGAATACTTAGCCAATGCATTAAATGCCTCCACAGTTGACAAGACCTTGCTCAAAGCATTCAATTTTTCCTATGATAATTCTCATTTGTTGCAATAGCCACCTACTCCTTGGCTTCAATTGTTCTACGTTTATCAATTACATAGCATATGTCATTTACTGTACCCATTTGTCCCCTTAGCCCTTGTAACGACAAGAAATACTTCTAGTTATAAAGTATCACAAACAAATAGACAAGCCACTCACAAGTAGTGCACTGTTCCTAGAATAAAGAACATGGAGAGCTAAAAACACACAATCTTTTCAACAAACAATAAAAAAATGAGAACTAGCACAAATAAAACCCAACATTCCCCTAATATTTCATGAATTAACTATACATTTACTACTTGCATACCCACCAGCTCTCCAACACATCTCAGACAATTTGCATTTAATGGATTAAACATGTATTCACTGCTTCAGGATTAAATATTTTCCAGTATATATAATCTCCCCCTATTTCCCTAATTTACTTAAATGAAAATGAATAATAGACCTACTCCAACCAATAGAAAAAGAGATCAAACATAATTTTCGAACATGAAAAAATTGTCCTTAAATCCCAACTATAGAAAAAACACAAAAAAAATTAAGCAATACAATTTGATTTTCCAAACAACTATTTTAAAAGTGAATTCAACAGTTGCAATGGTAACTTGCTTTTGTACAAAATCTAGTTTCATGTTTATGAATTACATGGCACACCATTCACTATGCTCATCTATCTATTCGACAAGTTAGATTCTTGAACCAAGCTTCTCCCTTATTGTTTACAACTCTTCCAAGGCATAATTTTTAGGCACATTAGAAGACTTAAAATTCATTACAAACAAAAGGAAAGAATGATACAAGAATCTGACCTTTTAGTTTCTTGTTCAACAACCAAGTATATTTGTAGCCATATAGATGTTTGCTCCTCTGTCCAATTGCAAGCAATGGTTCCTATTACAGAGACAAATTAGACAAATGAGCACAACTCATGACATATAATATGTTATTCATAAACATGAAACATAGAAGCATATGATAAAATTTGTAAAAAAATAGACAAACGTGATAAATTTTTGCAAACATTCAAACATTAAATTAAAATTTTGCAATCTTTGTTGATAGGCTAGTGGCCACTCAAGCAATCATGGACAGTTGAAGCTAAAGAGTAGGTTACTATTACAATTGTTTCATTTGCAATTTAAAGATAATAAATAATTTATCTCTTTTTCTATTGGTTGGATCAGATCTATTATTCATTTTTGTTAAAGTAAATTAGGAAAATAGGAGAACATTATATATTTTTCAAATATTTAATCACTACATGCAAATTCTGTCAGCTTTGGCAGCGAGGTGGTAGATACTGAAGCAGTGAATACATGTTTAATGCATTAAATGGTATGACTGGCGAGTCATAAACAAGATTATATTAAATGAAAATTGTGCGAGATTTGTAGGTGGGCTTATGGGTACGTAAGTTGTGAATGCATAGCTAATGCATGAAATTCCAAGGAAGCGATCGGTTTCATTTGTGCCAATTTTCATTTGTTTATTGTTTGTTGAGAAACTTGTGTGTTTTTAGCTTTGGATTCCCCTCTTCCATGTTTCCTTAGTCTGTGAGGCCCTTGAATACTAGAGGAGCTATAGAGTTTTGTTTGAGCAATTTTCCCAATAGCTTAGTTTTTTGTGGCTAAATCAGTAAGCATTAGCATTCACTTTGTAACAAAACATAGGAAATGCACTTAACATTTTTAGCAAAGGAACAACATCAAAAAGTGCGTTAAGAAACATGATCTTCCAATGTGTCTAAGAATTATAGATTGGAAGAGTTATGAACAATAAAGGAGAACGTTGGTTCAAGAATCTGACTTTCCAAATAGACAGATGGGCATAGTGAATCACATGCCATGTTATTCATAAACATGAAACTATTTTTTTTCCAAAAGCATGTTACTTTTGCAATCATAAATATGCATAATTGCAATCATGGGATATGTAATTCATTGGTTAAATATTTGTCAAAAATTTTAATGTCTTCCTAGTCTTCTAATTTTCTTAAATGAAAATCAATAATAAACCTAGTGCATTAATCATGCATTCATTTCTTTTGTGCCAACCAGCCCTCTATCAAAGCTTGTGCAATTTGTATTCAATGATTAAATATTTTCCAAAATATATGATGTCCTGTTTTCATAATTTACTTAAACAAAAACGAATAGTAGACGTACTGGCATTTAATGCAATGGTTGTATATTAATTGACAAGCGTGCCATATCCAATGCACATCATACAATTGCAATAGTGACCTGCTCTGACTGCAATAGTAACTTGCCTCTAAGAAAAATGCCAGGCACATGAAGTGCATGATGGCAATAAAGCTGACACAATTTGCATTCAATTCTTAATTTTATCATTTTCATTTGTAATACTTTCTTGGCCAATCAAATTTGATTCTCTTGCAGTAGATCTATTATTCATTTTAGTTTAAGTAAATTAGGAAAATATGGGAACATTATATACTTGGGATTTATGGACATATTCTTCATGTTTGAAAACCATGATTTATCTCTTTTGCTATTGGTATAGCTAGACTAGAGGTTTAAATATTAATTAATTTCCTTTCAAATATTAATCCACTTACATCATTGAAAAGTCCCACCAAAAATAATTGGTATCAAAAAATTAAAGGGACACATTAAGGAAGGGAAACAACATTGAAAAGTTCCTTAAGAAACACAATATGTTGAGGCTACTAGTATGGAGCAATCCCAATACCTTGTAGTGTGTCAATGGTGAACAGGTGTAAACGGGAATGCTTGTCTATGCTTTGTTGTGCTGCATACCTTCTAGATGTCACTAAGTGCATGGATAGTGAGAATGACAAGGGTGTTACATGTGAATGTGTGAGAATATAGACTTGAAACAAATTTGTCCTTTGATTGATACATTAGAATAGTAGTCCATCATTGCTACATAAAGCAATACTATTTTAGATCTCTGAGCAAGGTCTTGTTTGTTGTGGAGACATACAATGCATTAACTGTGGATTGATTGCATTGATAGGCACTAGCCTACCTACAAAGCTTGTAAAATTTGGATTTAATGACAAGATGTTTGCAAAAATTTATCATGTCATTCTATTTGGCTTATTTGCTTATAGGAAAATGAATGGTAGACCTACTTAAAAGAATAGAAAAGGATATAAATGATAATTTTCAAACAAAAAATATGTTCTCAAGTGCTTTCTATAGAAATAAAAGCATAAATGTTTATATTATAGAATTTAATTCATTGGAAAGCATTGTGTATCAAGTGCAATGAGTGAATTTTCAGCAAAAAAGCTCATACAGTTTGGATTTAATTCTTAAGCATTTGGAAAAATTTATTGTGTACTTTTGTGTATCATGTTTATGAATAGCATGTTATATGTAATGGATTGGACCCATTTGTCCCCTTATCCCTTGTAACAACAAGCAATACTTCTAGCTATAAAGTATCACAAACATGTTGGTGTAATTAATTATTTAATTACACTTTAGCATAAATTTACTTAGGAATATTCTATTTCCTAGGTTAATTATTATCCTTATCTTATTGAGTTATCTTTTTGCTCAAAGTAGGATTATGGTTGTGCATGTCTTATTTTTTGCATGATTGCCTTTTTTGAAGGTTTTTGCATTATTTGTAAAAATAATTTCATTCAATATCATAATGCTGATTTTTGCTTGCACAAACTTGCTCTGAGAGTTTACAGAACATCTTTCATTTTTGTTCTGAATATCTATTGCATGTGATAGGTGATTGCTTACAGGTGATTCTTGGGAAATGTGAAGTTGGTTTTTCAACTTCTACATGGTATCAAAGCTCCAGACCTGTTGCTACATGTTCGTGTTTTGAAGATATTCTCTCATAGTGTTTTTTCTGTGTAAGGGATTGAAGTCGTTTTTCATTTTTTATTTATAAATCTAGCTTCCACTTAGTTGTATGAAAAACGATTTCTGGGTTTTGTAGTCATGATCAAAATATGAATTGGGTATCTTTTAGATTTTTGATATCTTGTACGAATTTGGAGAAAACTGCTATTAAAAAATTGGCTCGTGTTATTTTACTCTTGGCTGAAGGTTTAAAAAAAAAAAAATTATCTTCTGCTTGCTAGATCAAGAAACAATTTCTAGGTTTTGTTCTTAGCTTCAAAATATTTCTAGGTTTTTGTTTTTGTCCACTCATTGTGAACAGATTTTATAGAAATCAAATCAGAAGTAAACTTTTTTTGCTAGAAAACCCATTTCTTGCAGGCTAAATTTAGTTTTTTTGAAAAATTCATAACTTTTGGCCATGGCGTCGGATTTTCGCAAACGAGATATCATCGAAAAGCTGGTTCCGACCTCTACACAGATTTGAGGTTATTTTTAATCATGGAGGCAAATGTAAACATTGGTTTGTGCATGCACTCAGTTTTATTTTCATGCACTAGATTTGCATTTTCTCTGTAGTTTATGCATGTTTTGCATTCTCTCATTTTACAATCATTGGGTATTGTAATAAATGAACTGATATAAAGTTCCATCAGGGGGGTTTCTTGCATAATAATATGATTAGAGTGTGCATGCACTTTGATCACCATCTTCATCTTGATTTGATGGTAGCTCGCATGGGTTTTATGGTTTCCTAGTCTCTTTTGGCCCATTTTTTGCTCTAGCTTGACACATATCAGATTCATCGGTTCACATTTCAGTTGAGAGATTATGTTTCTTGATCCTCATTGGTTCAGATCCTTCTTAGTTTGAGGGCCATGTTTTTATGGTTAATGTTTCAGAGTCTTCATGGTACTCCTTCCCATGGAAGAGTTTTAGTCATAGTTTGGCATCGGCATCGAGATACATGGTTTCCAGATTCTGTCATCATCTCATCTACTTTTGCTTCACATATTTCAGGGTTGTTCCAATTTGTGAGTTTTCCAGTGTTCTGTGGCATCGGGTCTGCTGTCACATTATCATGATTCTGGTTTTGGTTTCAGTTGTAGACAGAAGTATCTTTCCTTGCTTGTCAAATTGCGGTTCCAGTGTTACTCCACATGGTTCTTCCAGTGCTTCTTTGCAGCAGTCATCTCATTGTAGGGGGTTTTGTCCCACTGGGTTTTCCTTATCTACCTCATCATTGCATTTGTAAATGAATACCTGATCATACCTTGTTGCGGGGACTCATCTCTTGCATAATAATTTGCTTATCCCTAAGTTGCACTTATGGGGGGTGTTGGTGTAATTAATTATTTAATTACACTTTAGCATAAGTTTACTTAGGAATATTCTATTTCCTAAGTTAATTATTATCCTTATCTTATTGAGTTGTCTTTTTGCTCAAAATAGGATTAGGGTTGTGCATGTCTTGTTTTTTGCATGATTGCCTTTTTTGAAGGATTTTGCATTATTTGTAAAAATAATTTCATTCAATATCATAATGCTGATTTTTGCTTGCACAAACTTGCTCTGAAAGTTTACAGAACATCTTTCATTTTTGTTCTGAATATCTGTTGCATATGATAGGTGATTGCTTGCAGGTGATTCTTGGGGACTGTGAAGTTGGTTTTTCAACTTCTACAAAACAAACAGACAAGCTACTCACCAGTAGTGCACTATTCCTAGAATAAAGAACATGGAGAGCTAAAAACATACAAGTTTTTCAACAAACAATAAAAAAAACAAGAATTAGCACAAATAAAACCCAACATTCCCTTGATATTTCATGAATTAACTATGCATTTATTGTTTGCATACCCACCAGCTCTCCAACACATCTTAGACAATTTGCATTTAATGGATTAAACGTGTATTCATGTCACGTCTCAGACTTTGATGATGTTTTGACCATGACTTTGTGGGGATTTATTATATGAATGATGGTGCGTGATTAAAGTAATATAATATAATACAATGCTTTGGTGTATGAAAATGTAGGAAAATATTTGCTTCTGGAATTATGAATGCATTTTATTTTAAAATATACAAGATAGAACAAAATAGAAGTGTTGATTTAATTATTGCTTTGATTTATATTTCTATATTGGTTACTAATACAATTTCGTTGTTGCACGCCTGAGTGCATTTGAGTTGCAGGTGGTCGAAGACCAAGAGTGTGATTGAGGAAAAGAAGGCTAGCTTCCCGATAGGGTAAAAGAGGAGGAGCTCTCGAACACACACACAACACCTAAAAATCATATAGTTGCATTTAGGCCATGTCTGTTTCAATATGATTGTTTTGAATTGCTTACATATAGGTAATAAATGGTTTGAATAAGTAAATGATAAAAATAATAACATAGCAAAATTGAAATATAAATTAATTATCAATTAAAGTTGTGAAAAGATTATGATTTATTTTATTTAGTTTATTCCATTTTTTTGTGCAATAATAGAAAATATGTTTATTAAATTTTATCTAATTAGGAAATTAAGAATAAAGTGAAATATTTTATATTTACAAATGATAAGGAGGAAATATTTTGTCTGCATATTAAAAGGTGGAAATATCTTTGTTTTCATATGTTTAAAACCTTAGTCCAAAATTTGGAGAAGAAAAAAAAATGAACAATCCCGAGAAAACTTTGGGCTCTGGGAAATTCTCCTTAAAACCAACAATGCTCTCGGCAAGTGGCTACCTCTTTATTTTGCATGTAAAATTTATCTGTCATTTGGAAATGGTCTGCATGACCCTCGGAAGGAGGAATAAAGCTTTAAGGGGAGAAAAGAGAACATTATTCAGACACATAACCAGGGCTCTGGAAGAAGGAGACAAAAAGGTAATACTGGACATCTGCAACTGGAGAAATCTGCCAGGTTATTTCCATTCCTTGCTTTTAAACCAGTTTAAATTTAAGTAAGAACATGGAGAAATGGGATGCATCATTCTATGAAAATGAATACAAATATCTAAGAAATATCTTCCAGTTTTATTTTTGAATGTGGGCAAAAGTCTTTTTCTCATTTGTTGCATTATAGAGAAAATACCCAATCTCTTTCTTCCAGATCAGGGTTACATTCTGTTGCAAAAGCTGCAAATCATTAAACTGCTCTCAATTGTATTCTTTAGTACAGAAAAATTTGTGAGAGAAAAGATTTGAAACCATATATATATATATATATATATATATATATATAAATGTATACACAGGAATCTGTATTCATGTGCATATATACATATATATATATATATGCATATAATCTTGCAAGAAAACCTTTACCAGACATTAATTCGAAATTCTTTTGAAATAAATTTAAATGCAATTGAATACTAGGCAAAATCTTTCTTTTGTGTTATGAAATTGTTTAACTGTAGGGGGGAGGGATTTTAATCCCCAGCCCTTCCCATAGGAAGGGCATGACTCTGTGGGGAGGCTCGCGCCCTCCACAGGTCGCGACCTGTGGAGGGGGCGCGACCTCCTCATAGCCCGCGCCCTCCCCATGGGAGAGGCAAGGCCTCCCAGCACCTTTGTGGTGCTTAACACCTGTTTGGAACCCTATATAATGTTTTTATTCTATGTGCACGGCCAGAAAACTGAGAACAGTTATGAAAATCAGTATTTCTTTTCTTTAAAGCATATATATATGTATATATATATATATATACACTCAGCTGTATCTATATATATATACAAATATATATATATATATATACATAAATGCAAGTTTAAACAAGAAAACCATCTTCAGAATGTGATATGATTTCTATCAAAAATACACAAACATCTCAGTAATTTTGAAGCTGGAAATGAGAAAAAGTACCTCTGAGAAACATGTAAACTGGAGATCTTCTTGATCACATTGTCTTATGCTTACATACAGATGTAAATTTATGAATATTGGTATACAATATAAAGTTCAAATGCAAGTTTTTCCAAACCTCTATTTTTCCGAAAGAATTGCCTTGTTTCTGTATATTACTAATAACCAGAAACCTGTAGTAAATTGAGAATTTCACTTTCAAATCAGCTTGAATTTGGAAAGAGTAGAAATATATAATCTGTGAACACTGTTTTATACAGAAAATTAATTCCTCTACTTGTGTTCGTACACTGATAGTATCATGATGTACATGCAATTTTTACATTTGAACAAGAACCTTCAAGAGGGTAGCTTGGAGTGAAAACATAGTCCTTTACCAAATCAGAAAAAATTACTAAGAAAAGAGTAGATGCTATTTTAATACTGAACTTACAACCCTTTTCTTTTGTCCAATGGAATTCAAAAGATGTTTTGAAACTCTCATTTGAAAATTCTTTTAGAATCAATAGAATGCATGAAACATGTATGGAAAATGCACAACTTTCTTCTCTTGCACTTTATTATACTTTACTTTTGGTAACTTCCGGGACAGGATGCCGAAGGTGGATCCACAGAGATGGTAGTTTTACATTTTCTGAAACTACCATTTGTTTATTTTATTTATGCTTGGACAATCACTTGTACCATTGAAATAGATGGATTTGTTTTAAAAGCCTAGAAATATATGTATTTGAGTCTCTGCCACCTCCTGTTGCAAGAAATATGTTTTCTCATGTTAGAAATGCATATAGGCACCAGGCATGCATCGAGAGTTCCCTCCTATTTTATTGTGTCAGGTTGCTAGGCTCCTTTATGCAGAGCCGGGGATTCCTTCGAGTTAGGAAGGAACCCGGGGAAGTCATGTACTTCGTGGTTGGGCGGAAAAGGCGCCTGAATCACACTCTTGGCCCCAGCTTGCAAGCAGACCGATGGTGTCACGGCGGTTAGAGGTTCAGCTTTTTATTTGCCATTGATGTTCTTGTGTATCATTCTGGAATGGCTAGTAAATCCCCATTGTATATGTATATGTATTTGACATTCACTATTGAAACTTTGAAATAGAAGTATTGCATGAAAGAGTCTAATGTAACATTGATATGTAGAATTTTAGTTTTATGACGTAGCATTGAAAAAGATGTTTCTATTGGAATTATTGATCCCTTCTGAGTTTGGATGAACATGTATATATGAAAATTCGTTGATGTACTTTTACCATGTGCATAATCTTGATAAATTACAATGTTATTATTTATATACATAAAATACAATTTAATTCTCTTTTATTGAGCTCATTTTGGAAAGTTTTTATGAATGATATTATTTTCTTGAAAACCTTTTTGAAACGGATTAAACAATTTAAGATGCTTTTTGCTTATAATCTTCTGAGCGCTACATCTTGGTATCAGAGCGGCCAGGTTCAACTCTAGGACCTATGCCTAACTACGTATGACGTTGTGCTTTAATCAGGGTGACCTTAAATGGAGAATAGAGTGTACTAGCGAATTGGATGATCTCGTGGAGGTCCCAATGATAAACTGGACCAAATTTTGGCCTTGCTGCAAAGTGAGGGAGCTAGAATTGAAGAACTAGAACAGGAGAGGCGAATTGACCACCAAGGATTAAATACAAATGAAACCAGTGGTGAAACAAATGTTGAACCACCTGGAAACGAAGGAAATCTAAATAAGGTGGCTGAGGAGTTGGGAAAAGACCTAAGGAAGGTCGCTCCTCCAAAGTTTGATGGGAAAACCCTTGGAGATGGGGCAGAAGCCTGGGTTATAGAAATGGAGAGGTATTTTTCCCTATGAAATCTATCAGATGAAACGAAGGTTGAATGGGGTTCTTACCAGCTCACCAGTGAGGCTGCTACTTGGTGGGAAAATGAAAGGGCGGATAAGCAGTTTATGCATGGGAAGGTAACTTGGGATAAGTTTCTACAATTATTTAGGAAGAGGTGGTTACCACAATCTTACTTTGATAAGAAAATGACAGAATTCCAGGTACTCATACAGGGTGGCATGATAGTGACTCAGTATTGGGAGAAATTCTCTCACTTGCTCAAGTACGCACCCCAATACCAGCATGATGAGAGGTTTCGAGTCCGAAAATTTATTTTGGGGCTTAGACCTCAAATTGGAAATGAAATAGATCTGCATAATCCAGCCACCATGGATGAAGTTTTTGATTTAGCAATTAAACAGGAGCACAAGCTACAGCAAGCTGCTAACTATAAGAAGAGCAAGGAAGCCAAGTATGGCAATAAGAAGTTCCAGGGAAATCGTCAAGGTAATAACAATCAGGGTGGTCAGAGCAAATAGGACAATCAAGGGAATGAAAATAGGCAAATCAGAAATCTGAAGAGGGATGGTAGTCCTCAGGACCGCAATGATGGAAACAGGAACAATAACAACAAGAGGGGCAATTTCAATAAAAGGAACGATAATAACATGAGAGATTTTTCTGACAAGCCCAAAGCACCTCGTGGGGGTTGTTATACTTGTGGTGGTGAGCATTACGCCAATGTGTGCCCTCAGAGGAATAACAAACAAAATAACAGGAATCAACATCATATTCATGTAGCGGTTGACAATCGCCAAGCAGATTATCAAGCCACTCCCATCCAGCTATCGGGTAAATTATTTGGATGCCCTGTTTCTGTTTTGATTGATACAGGTGCTACTGATAGTTTTATAGATCCTCATGTTTTGACTAAGTTATCAGTTAGACCGAGTTTTATGGCGAATTCTTGGAAAGTTCAGTATGGAAATCGGGTAGAGAGGAAGGTAGAGCAATGCATGTATTTCAGTAAACTTGAACTCCCTAACCTTCAAACACAAGTGAACTTGTATGTTGCACCGTTGGGGTCTTACGATGTGATATTAGGGATAAATTGGCTCTCTAAACATAAGGCTCTTGTGGATTGCGAAGAAAGTCAATAAAGTGTCTTGATGACCGAGGAAACCATGTGGAGCTTTGTGGCATTAAAAATCCTTTAGAGCTTAGGCAAGTCTCCGCCATGCAGTTGAAAAAGGAAAGTCGGAAGGGATGCACTATCTTTGCAATAAAGGTCAAGGACCTTGATGAGAAAGAATCCTCAATTAATGATCATCCCATTCTGAAAGAATTTGAGGATGTTTTTCCTATAGAGCTGATTGAGCTACCGCCTAGGCGTGTGTTTGATTTTTCTATTGATTTGACTCCAGGAGCAGAACCTCAGTCTAAGGCTCCTTACAGGATGAATACAACAAAATTATTTGAGCTTAAGGCCCAACTAGAAGAATTGTTGAAGCAGGGTCTTATTAGGCCAAGCATGTCGCCTTGGGGAGCTCCAGTTATTTTTGTGAAAAAGAAGGATGGGACCTTGAGGTTATGCATTGACTACAGGATGCTTAACAAGGTCACTATCAAAAATAAATACATGCTTCCACGCATTGATGACTTGTTTGATCAGCTAAAAGATGCCAAGGTATTCTCAAAAATTGATTTAAGATCAGGATACCACCAGTTGAGATTGAAGGAAGAAGACATTCACAAAACTGCCTTCAGAACAAGGTATGGGCACTACGAGTTTACGGTGCTACCATTTGGGCTCAGTAATGCTCCTGCAGCTTTCATGAACCTAATGAATAGTGTCTTCTGAGATTGTTTGGATAACTTTGTCCTAATCTTTCTTGACAATATCTTGATCTATTCTAAGTCAGAGGAAGAACATGAGAAGCATTTGAGAATTGTGTTGCAGCGACTGAGGGAACATAAGTTGTATGGAAAGATGTCTAAATGTACTTTCTTCCAATATGAAGTGCATTATTTAGGACATGTGATTTCAGCAGAAGGGGTAAAGGTGGACCCAGAAAAGATTAAGGCAATTATGGATTGGCCAGCACCGCAGAATGTCTCTGAAGTTTGAAGTTTCATGGGTCTTGCAGGATATTATAGGAGATTTGTTCAGGGGTTCTCAACAATTGCAGCACCCATCACTGTACTACAGAAGAAGGAAAAGAAGTTTGAATGGAGTGATAAGTGTGAGAGAGCTTTTCAGCTGCTTAAGGAGAAACTCACTACTACACCCATCCTGGTTGTGCCAGATCCGAATGGCCATTTTATAGTTATTACTGATGCATCCGGGGAAGGGGTAGGAGCAGTTCTTATGCAAGAAGGGCAAGTGGTAGCATATGAATTGAGGAAGTTAAAGCAACATGAAATAAACTATGCACCACATGACTTAGAATTGGCAGCCATAGTCCATGCTTTACAGATGTGGAGACATTATCTCTTGGGAAAGCCTTTTGAACTAAAGACAGACCATGCAGGATTAAGATATATCTTCACTCAACCCAATCTTAATGCCCGACAAAGGCGATCGTTGGAATTCTTGAGTGAATATGACTTTGGAATTGAATATATTAAGGGTAAGGAAAACAGGGTGGCTGATGCCTTGAGTAGAAGGAGGCACCTTGCAGCCATGGTTACCATAAAATCAGATTTCAGGCAGCAAGTAGTACAATCCTCACTTGGGGATGAACATTATGAAAAGGTGAAACAAGCCCTAGGGGTAAATTCCTTAGATCGTCGATATGAGGGTTATGTGTTTGAATCGGATGGGCTCTTGAGATTCTAGGGGCGGATGTACATTCCAAGTTCTGCAAACTTGAGAGAGTTGGTGCTAGAAGAATTCCATAATGCACCATACTCAGGACATCCCGGTATTACAAAGATGATGGAAGGACTTAGGCCACTGTACTTTTGGCCAGGACTTAAAAAGGACATTACGTCATATGTAGCCCGATGCTTGGAATGCCAGCAAGTCAAGGCGGAGCATGTGCATTCGGCAGGACTCTTATATCCTCATAGGGTGCCAGAGTATAAATGGAAGGTTATCACTATGGATTTTATTCAGGGGTTGCCAATGTCTAGGAACCGACATGATACCATCTTAGTTGTGGTGGATAAGTTGAGAACGGTTGCTCATTTCATCCCTGGAAACCTCAAGGATGGATCAATGGTTTTAGCAAGAAAATTTGTTCAGGAAATCTTCCGTTTGCATGGAGTGCCAGAAACGATCATCTCAGATCGAGACACTCGGATGACTTCTAGGTTTTGGATCACATTGAACTCTTCCCTAGGAACTAAATTGAATTTTAGTTCCGCATATCATCCTCAGACCGATGGTCAGACGGAGAGGGTGAATCAGGTAGTAGAAGATCTTCTCCACATGTATTGTATGGAGCAGCAACATAAGTGGGAGGAGTATTTGCCTTTGGTGGAGTTTGCTTACAACAACTCCTACCATGCTTCATTGGGTATGGCACCTTTTGAAGCTCTTTATGGACATAAATTTCAGACACCCATTAGTTGGGACAGAGTAGAAGACAGGGTTGTGATTGGCCCTGAGATGCTCAGAGAAATGGAAGACCAAATGAAAATCATTAAGGAAAAATTGAAACACGCTGTAGATAGACAGAAAAGTCTAGCAGACAAGAACTGAAGCTTTAGGCAGTTCTCTGCAGGAGATAAGGTCTTTTTGAGGGTTCAGCCGCATAAGAGTTCAATCTCTTTCGGCAAGAACTCTAAGTTGGCCCCTAGGTTTGTTGGCCCTTTTGATGTTTTGGAGGTGGTGAATCTAGTTGCTTACAGGCTTGCTCTGCCACTAGCTCTATCCCGGATACATAATGTATTTCATGTCTCAGTACTTAAGCCTTACCATCCAGATATTGCTCATATCCTTCATTGGCATGCATTGCAGGTTCAGGACCCAGGGGTGATACAAGTGGAGCCCGTCAGGATCCTGGAAGAGCGCAACGTTAAGTTGCGGAATAGGGACATTATGCAATACAGGGTCCAATGGGACCAGTATTCGGTGGATAATGGCACCTGGGAGAACGCTGAGGATATAGATAGAGTCTTTCCTCATTTAAGATCTTAACATACTCTTATTTTCTTTTATGTAGAGACTTTCGATATACTAGTATCTCAATTTTGTTATGTAACTTGCTTTTAGACATCGAGACGATGTCTCTTCCAAGTGGGGAAGGATGTCACATCTCATACTTTGATGTTGTTTTGACCATGACTTTGTGGGGATTTATTATATGAATGATGGTGCGTGATTAGAGTAATATAATATAATACAATGCTTTGGTGTATGAAAATGTAGGAAAATATTTGCTTCTGGAATTATGAATGCATTTTATTTTAAAATATACAAGATAGAACAAAATAGAAGTGTTGATTTAATTATTGCTTTGATTTATATTTCTATATTGGTTACTAATACAATTTCGTTGTTGCACGCCTGAGTGCATTTGAGTTGTAGGTGGTCGAAGACCAAGAGTGTGATTGAGGAAAAGAAGGCTAGCTTCCCGATAGGGTAAAAGAGGAGGAGCTCTCGAACACACACACACAACACCTAAAAATCATATAGTTGCATTTAGGCCATGTCTGTTTCAATATGATTGTTTTGAATTGCTTACATATAGGTAATAAATGGTTTGAATAAGTAAATGATAAAAATAATAACATAGCAAAATTGAAATATAAATTGATTATCAATTAAAGTTGTGAAAAGATTATGATTTATTTTATTTAGTTTATTCCATTTTTTTGTGCAATAATAGAAAATCTGTTTATTAAATTTTATCTAATTAGGAAATTAAGAATAAAGTGAAATATTTTATATTTACAAATGATAAGGAGGAAATATTTTGTCTGCATATTAAAAGGTGGAAATATCTTTGTTTGCATATGTTTAAAACCTTAGTCCAAAATTTGGAGAAGGAAAAAACATGAACAGTCCCGAGAAAATTCGTTGATGTACTTTTACCATGTAAGTTTTTATGAATGATATTATTTTCTTGAAAACCTTTTTGAAACGGATTAAACAATTTAAGATGCTTTTTGCTTATAATCTTCCGAGCGCTACAATTCATTGCTTCAAGGTTAAACATTTTCCAGTATATATAATGTCCCCCTATTTTACTAATTTATTTAAACGAAAATGAATAATAGACCTAATCCAACCGATAGAAAAAAGACATAAAACATAATTTTCAAACATGAAAAATTTGTCCTTAAATACCAACTATAGAAAAAACACAAAAAAAAATTAAACAATACAATTTGATTTGCCAAGCAATTATTTCAAAAGCGAATTCAACAGTTACAATGGTAACTTGCTTTTGTACAAAAACTAGTTTCATGTTTATGAATTACATGGCACACCATTCACTATACTCATCTGTCTATTCAATAAGTCAAATTCTTGAACCAAGCTTCTCCCTTATTGTTCACAACTCTTCCAAGGCATAATTTTTAGGCACATTGGAAGACTTAAAATTCATTGCAAGCAAAAGGGAATAATGATACAAGAATATGACCTTTCAGTTCCTTGTTCAACAACCAAGTATATTTTCAACCATATAGATGTTTGCCTCTGTCTCCAATTGCAAGCAATGGTTCTTGTTATAGAGACAAATTAGACAAATGAGCACAGGTCATGACATATAATGTGTTATTCATAAACATGAAACATAGAAGCACATGATAAAATTTGAAAAAAAATAGACAAACATGATAATTTTTTGCAAACATTTAGACATTAAATTAAAATTATGTGAGCTTTGTTGATAGGCTAGTGGCCACTCAAGCAATCAACACATAGTTAATGCATTCAATGCCTCGCAGTGGATAAGACCTTGCTCAAAGCATTCAGTTTTTTCTGTGATAATTCTCATTTATTGCATTGGTCACCTACTTCTTCGCTTCAACAGTTCCATGTTTATGGATTACATAGCATATATTATCTACTGTACCCACATATCCTAATAGCCCTTGTAACAACAAGCAATACTTCTAGTTGTCAAGTATCATAAACAGACAGAGGAGCCATTCACCAGTAGTGCATTGTTCCTATAGCTCCTCACGTGTTCAAGCTCTACACAAAATAATGAGCATGCAAGAGAGGAGCCTAGAGATAAAAACATACAAACTTTTCAACAAACAATAAACAAACGAGAATAAGCACAAATAAAACCCAACACAAGCCTGATATTTCATGAATTAACTATATATTCACTGCTTGTGTACCCACTATCCCTCCAACAAATCTCACACAATTTGCATTTAATGCATTAAAAATGTATTTAACATAACATTTATAATAACTTTTCATGTGCAAATATACTTGATTCTTGAAGAAGAGATTATGAGGTCAGAATTCTAGATGATTTATCTCTTTCCTTTCCAATGAAGTTTGATTCTTCGAATGTCTGTAAAAATTATGCCAATTTTTTGAGTCTGCCCAATTTATGTTGATAAGCAAGCAACCTTTGCAATCATTTGATTGCAATAATGTTGTAGTCAAAGATGTGCATAATTGCAGCCATGTGATATGCAATTCATATATGCAATGTTTCACATAGCACATTAATCAAATTTGCTTACAAGCAAATGAATATTAGGGCTACTACAATGAATAGCAAAATAGAAACAGGAAAATATACTTAAATTATACAATCTGGTTAATGTACAAAGTGAAACATTGCACATGGACTACATATCACATGCTTGCAATTATGCATAACTTTGATTGCAAAAGTAACTTGCTTTTGGTCATAAAATAGTTTCATGTTTATGAATTACATAGAATGCCATTCACTATACTCATCTGTCTATTCAGTAAGTCAGATTCTTGATCCAGGATTCTCCTTTATCGTTCACAACTCTTCCAAGGCATAATTTTTAGACACATTGGAAGACTTAAAACTCATTGGAAAGAAAGGAGAAGAATGATACGAGAATCTGACCTTCCAGTTTCTTGTTCAACAACCTAGAATATTTGCACTCGTATAGATCTTTTCCTCTAACTCCAATTGCAAGCAGTGGTTCCTATCAAAGGGGCGAATTAGACAAATGATCACAGTCCATGTCATACAATATGTTATTCATAAACATGAAACATATGATTGCTAACAAGCTTTCCAAAAAAACATAAGCTTTTCGCTTTTGAAAAACATTTTAAACAATACATTTTGATTGGACAAGCAATTATTTCAAAAGAAAACTCAACGATTGCAATAGTAATTTGTTGCAATTGTATTCATTCTACAAAGTCACTTGAGTGGCAGCCCTTGTCCTGGTATCAGTACTTATGTCCTGTTGTGACTACTAGTATTGTTTGTTGTTATAAGGCCTAATTGTACAAATGGGTGTGTTGGATGACATATGACATGGAGTAGTTGAAGACAAGGAGCAGGTTAGTATTGCAATGGTTTCATTTGCAATTAATAAATAATAAACAATTTATCTCTTTTTCTATTGGTTAAAGTAGGCCTATTATTCATTTTTGTTAAAGTAAATTAGGAAATTAGGAGGAAATTATATATTTTGCAAATATTCAATCACTAAGTGCAAATTTGTGCCAAATTTGGTGGCAGGGTGGTAGGTACTAAAGCATTCAATGCATGTTTAATGCATTAAATGGTATAACTGTCGAATAAGAAACAATAGTCTATTAAATGCAAATTTTGCAAGATAATTTTTTGCAAACATCCAGACATTAAATACAAATTTTGCAAGCTTTGTTGATAGCCTGGCAGCTACCCAAGCACTGAATACATAGGTAATGCATTCAATGCCTCCATAGTCAACAAGACCTTGCTCAAAGTATTCAATTAAATTGGGAAAATAGAAGGACACTATATATTTTGCAAATATTTAATCGTTGAATGCAAATTGTGCCACCTTTGACAGTGGGGTGGTAGATACTCAAGCAATCAATGCATGTTTAATGCATTGAATGGTATGATAGGTGGATCAGAAACAATAGTCTATTAAATACAAATAACATGGGAAATGCATTAAACATTTTTAGCAAGGAAACAACATCGGCAAGCATGTTAAGAAATATGATATGTTGGTATTAGTAATAGATACCAATCCCAATATCTTGTAGTCTGTTGTTGCTAGATAGAGCAATACTCTTTTAGATCTTTGAGCAAGGTCTTCTTCCTTGTAGAGGCATATAATGCATCAACTCTAAATTCATTGCTTGGATAGGCATTAGCCTACCAACAAAGTATTTTAAACAATACAATTTCATTGGACAAGCAACTATTTCAAAAGTGAATTCAACGATTGCAATAGTAACTTGTTGTAACTGTATTTATTATACAAAGTCACTTAAGTGGCTACCCTTGTCTTGATATCAGTACTTTTGTCATGTTGTGACTAGAAATATTATTCACTGTTATAAGACTTAATTATACAAATGGGTACAGTAGATGACAAATAACATGAAACAGTTGAAGCCAAGGAGTGGGTTACTATTGCAATGGTTTCATTTACAATTGAGACATAATAAAAAATTAATCTCCTTTTCTATTGCTTCGAGTAGGCCTATTATTCATTTCTATTAAAGTAAATTACGAAAATAGGACATTATATATTTTGCAAATATTTAATCACTAAATGCAAATTGTGCCAGCTTTGGCAGCGGGATGGTAGATGTTGAAGCAATCAATGCATGTCTAATGCATTAAATGGTATGACTCACAATTCATAGACAATAGTCTATTAAATGCAAATTGTGCAAGATAATATGTTATTCATAAATATGAAACACAAAAACACATGTTAAAATTTGCAAAAAAAAAGACCAACGCGATAAATTTTTGCAAACATCCAAACATCAAATGCAAATTTTGCAAGCTTTGCTAATAGACTTATGGCTTCTCAAGCAATGAATACATAGTCAATGCATTGAATTCCTCCACAGTCAAAGAGACCTTGCTCAAAGCATTCAGTTTTTCATGTGATAATTCTCGTTTGTTGCAATAGTCACCTACTCCTTGGCTTTAATTGTTCCACATTTATGGGTTACATAGCATATGTCATCTACTATACCCATTTGTCCCCCTAGCCCTTGTAACAACAAACAATACTTCTAGCTAACAAGTATCATAAACAAACAAACAAACCGCTTACTAGTAGTGCATTGTTTCTAGAATTAAGAACATGGAGAGCTAAAACACAAAAGCTTTTCAACAGACAATAAAGAAATGAGAATTAACACAAATAGAACCCATCACTCACCTAAGATTTTATGAATTAACTATGCATTCAATACTTGCATACCCACCAACTTTCCAACACATCTAACACAATTTGCATTTAATGGATTAAACATGCATTCATTGCTTCAGGATTAAATATTTTCCAAAATATATAATGTCCCCTTATTTTCCTAATTTACTTAAATGAAAATGAATAATAGACCTACTCCAACCAATAGAAAAAGAGATAAAACATATTTTTCAAACACCAAAAATATGTCCTTAAATCCAAATTATAAGAAAAACACAAAAATATTTTAAACAATACAATTTGATTGGCCAAGCAACTATTTCAAAAGAAAATTCAACAAATGCAATTGTAAACCTTCCTATCGACATGAACTAACAATTGTAATAGTAACCTGTTTTTGGACAAAAAAAAGTTTCATGTTTATGAATTACATGGCACACCATTCACTGTGCTCATTTTTCTATTCAGTAAGTCAAATTCTTGAACCAGGCTTCTCCTTTATTGTTCACAACTCTTCCAAAGCATAATTTTTAGGCACATTGGAAGCTAGACTTAAAATTCATTGGAAACAAAGGGGAAAAATGATACAATAATTTGACCTTCTAGTTCCTTGTTCAACAACCAAGTATATTTGCAGTCATATAGATGTTTGACTCCAGCTCCAATTGCAAGCAATGGTTCTTATTACAAGGACAAATTAGACAAATGAGCATAGTCCATGACATATAATACATTATTCATAAACATGAACCACAGAAACAACGATAAAATTTGTAAAAAAATTAACCAACGTGATCATTTTTTTCAAACATTCAAACACTAAATAAAAATTTTGCAAGCTTTGATGATAGACTACTGGCCACTTAAGCAATGAAAACATAGTTAATGCATTCAATGCCTCCAAAATCGACAAGACCTTTCTCAAAGCATTTAGTTTTTCCTATCATAATTCTCCTTCACTTCAATTGTTGCATGTTTTTGGATTACATAGCATATGTCGTCTACTGTACTTAGTTTCCCCATTAGCCCTTGTAACAACAAGCAATACTTCTAGTTATCAAGTATCATAAACACACAAACAAGCCACTCACCAGTAGTGCACTGTTACAGAATAATAAACATGGAAGAGCTGAACCAAGAGCTAAAAACACACAAGCTTTTCAACAAATAATACACAAATGAGAGTAAGCTCAAATAAAACCCAATACTCACCTCAAATTTCATGAATTAACTATGCATTCACTGCTTGTGTACCCACCAGCCATCCAACACATCTCACACAATTTGCTTTGTGAGCTAGTGGCCACTCAAGCAATAAACACATAGTTAATGCATTCAATGCCCCCACAGTCCACAAGACCTTGCTCAAACCATTCAGTTATCCCTATAACAACGAACAATTCTTCTAGCTATCAAGTATCACAAACAGACAACACAGTCCATGGCATATAATATGTTATTCATAAACATGAACCAAAAAAACAATGATAAAATTTACAAAAAAATAGACCAATGTGATAAATATTTGCAAAAATTCAGACATTAAATAAAAAATTTGCAAGCTTTGTTGATAAGCTACTAACCACTCAAGCAATGAACACATAGTTAATGCATTTAATGCCTCCACACTCGACAATACCTTGCTCAAAGCATTCAGTTTTTCCTATGATAATTCTCCTTCACTTCAAAAGTTACATGTTTATGGGTTACATAACATATGTCATCTACTATACCCACTTGCCTTGTTAGCCCTTGTAATAGTAATAAATACTTCTAGTTATCAAGTATCATAAACACACAGACAAGCCAGTCACCAGCACTGCACTCTTAAACATGGAAAAGCACAACCAAGAGCTAAAAACACACAATCTTTTCAACAAACAATAAACAAACGAGAATAAGCACAAATAAAACCCAACACTCACATGAGATTTCATGAATTAACTATGCATTCACCGCTTGTATAACCACCAACCCTCCAACACATCTTGCACAATTTGCTTTGCAAGCTTTGTTGATAAATTGATGGCCACTCAAGCAATAAACACGTAGTTAATGCGTTCAATGCACCCACAGTTGACAAGACCTTGCTCAAACCATTTAGTTTTCCTTGTAATTGTAATGTCCCCATTTTAGCCCTACGCTCTTCAATTGGATTTAGCCTATTTCCGAAAATCCGTAGGCTAAGCTGAAGTAGAAAATTAGGGTTTCCTCTTTCAGATGCTTTTTTGAGGGTTTGCATGTAAAAGGTTTCTAGGTTTTTCTGGGTTTTCAGAGACCTCCAGGGTGATGTGACATGCATCTGATTTGACATCCTTTCCGGGCACTTACTATTTATAGCAAGTCATGATGGCTGCCCAGTTTGTGCTCAAATGATTTTTGGAAACACTTACCATTTTTAGTAAGTTTTGTTTATTGCTCAGTTGGTGTACAAATGAGGTTTTGCAAACTTACTATTTATAGCAGTTTGCTATTTTTGGTAAGTCTATCTTTGGGCAGTATTATTCTAGCAGCAGCTCAATCAGTTGCAGTTCAGTTTGGTTGGTCAGTTTGGCTTTCTGTTGATTTTGAAGTTAACTTACTATTTTTAGCATTTGCTATTTTTAGTAAGTTCATTTTTGGCAGAAGCATCACCATCAACTTGGTTTAGTTTGGCATTTGTCAGTTTTCTATTTTTAGCAATTCATTAGTTGCAACTTGGGCATTGTATTTGGTTATCTCCTAGACTGAGTTTCAGACTTAGTCAATTTTCATGTCTTGAAGTTGTTTTCCATGCCTAGGCTTGATGACTTCAAGTTGTTTTAAAGAAGTGGACATTAAGGGGTCAAGTGAGCATTTAATTATTTAATAAATGCTTTATTGTTGTAATATGGAAATGGACGCCTAAAGGGGAAGTTGAATGATATTTTAATATTTCAAAAATTAAATTGCTAAAAGGTGGCATCCCTCTTGGAAGTTGAAGTGATTCAACTTCTTGGAATTTGAAGAGTCTCTTGTTGTTTCATTTCCCAACTAAAGCCTATATATTGATGTTTTATGATGAGCTGATTATGTTATGTTTTGGAAAGCAAAGTTATGCTGCTGGTTTGAAATCCAGAATCCGGCTAAAGGAAAGCTTAGCAAATTTACTCCACTCTTCGGGCCTAAAACTATAGTTCCCTAGGTGGTGGAATAAGAGTGTGCTTCATCCAGAAGTACATATTGAGCATTATTGTGGAGTTTTGGTGAGATTTTTCTAGATTTCATGTTGCTGGTTTATCATGGCTGAAAGTGATTTTTGTATACAACTTTTAGTATGAATTTTATTTGGTTCTGGGTACTTGATCATTGCATTTCTATGATAGAGGCGACCATATTTGGAGGTTATCAAAATTTAATTCCAAGTTGTAGATTTTATCAAGCAAAAATTGCCCTTGCAAGGAGGTCGTACCTTTTTGGAGAGCATTGGGATTTGTGCATAAATTAATGGCTGAGTTTAGATGTTATTTTATCATTGCAAATTGGGCGCCAACCTCCTAGTGACTCATTGCACTTCGTTTCAGCTCATTCGAAGGTAATTTGAAAGAGTTATGAGTATTTCATTGATGTACAGTTTGTTGGTTTGATTTTCTATTAACATTGTTTCTATATCAGACTTATTAAATAATTGTACTTGCTGGTTTGAGCTTCAATTCTTCATCTTATATCATTGTAAATGTTAGAGGAAGTGATACTCTAATTGTTTAATGTTTTTGGAAGATTATCTATTCTATTTGCAGCTGTTCTTATTCTTTGTAAAGCTAGTTAGTAGTACTAATAGCTCTTCCTTTACTTGCTGCAATTTTATATCTGTTTTACACTCCCACAATTGAGTGGTTGAGTTTTAGAATAAACATATATCTTGTTTGTAATTTCCCCCCACGTTATAAGTGGTTGTGTGAATATATTCCCCCCACGTTAATAAGTGGAAGAGTGGATTTAAAGGCTGGCTTGCCGCCTAATAATTGTTGTAAACTCACCCACTGAATAAGTGGAGTATTCCCACCGCTTGTGGATGCCTACACCAGCAGATGAATTGTACTTTCAGCTCTGTTTATGCCTAATGATCCTTTGACCATATGCTATCACCTCACCCACATTGGGATCTTGGTGAACATTCTTGGTTAGAGTTATCTTCTTTGCTGGTTTATATTTTGGAGCTAACGCTAATCAGTGTTTGGTTGCTGATTTGAATGTTAATTTTGGAAAAAAATTAAGGGGGAATATTTTAGTGGTATCAGAGCAGAAGATCCTGCCATCCTGTGGATCAGTACTTCATGTTTAGGCAGATGAGTGATAGAGATCTCTGGTACTACATCAAAAGTCAGAATAGATTCTAGTTCAACTCCTTGTGGTATCCAAAAATTTGGCAGTTAGGCATGGCTAATGAAGAAGAGATGAAGTTGGTAGAGACTCTCTTTATGGTTGGAAAGAGACTTGGCAAAGAATTTCAGTCAAGAGAAAATGAAGAGAACATTATTCATTTGTTAGAGCAATGTTTGAGACAAGTGAAGCCATCACCTTCAAAGAAAATGGAGTTGGCACTAGCTCCTGCAGTGAATTGCTTGAATCAGCCCTATTGGTTGGGGCATCCTGATGAAGAAACTAGGCTATTGATTTCCTCTTGTTTCATGGAGATAATAAGAATTATAAATCCCCATTTTCCCTATGATGATGAAACTATGAAGATCATATTAAAAATGATAGTGGATAGTTTCCAGGATTTGGATGAAACTGGGAGTGGATTGTTTTCTAGAAGAGTTGTTTTAAAAACATTTTCAGAAGTAAGAACTTGCATCCTTCTGATAGAATTGGAGATGGAAAATCAGATTTACCATCTATTTAATTATCTCTTCACTTCGACTTGGAGTGAGCAGGAAGAGTATGTGTTTGCAGTTGTCATGAATGTTCTAATCTCTACAATTAAAGAAGCTGATAGTCTTGACTGAAAGTGTCCAAACTCTTCTCTTGGATGCTTATAAACGTGAAGAGCAGATTTCTCCCACTGCTGATTTGTTAGTTAAAGAAATTTTCAGTCAATGTGAAGATAAGTTGAAACCACTTTTGAAGAAGACTGTTGAAAATAGAGAAGAGATATCTGAAGCTGAAGAGGATGAAAGTTGGAATCCGTTTGAAAACATTGCAAAAGTTCAAGGGGTATCCACAAATTTGCACTTATCTAAGCATTCTGTAGAAGAATGTAATATGTCAAGGGAAGCCTTGATGACTAGCGAAGTACTCTTGTTTTCTACAAAGGAGAATAGTGAGTTGGCTTGTGTTAAGAAGCCTCATGTTGAAGATTCAAAGAAAGAACTTTTGGAAACAAAAGTTGAAACAGAGATGCATGAAGAGGCCATAAATGCTGATCCAAATGAGGAAGAAGTTCAGATAGTTGAAGATATGTGTTCAATCAGCAATTTGCTTCTTCACAATTCCAGAGAATGCTTGTTTGAAAGTCAAGTCAAGGAGGAGAAAAAGAAAGAGAAAGCTGAAGTCTCTTCCTACTTCAAAGCTGATTTGATCAATTCTTTTGAATCATGTGTAGAAGACAACATGGAAGAGGAAGCTTCTAGTAGTTATAAGGCAGATTTCTCTTCGCCTGAAATCAAGCTAAGGAAAAAAGCTAAGGAATTGGAAGGCACCATGGATGGAATGATGAAGAGTGTTCATCACATGCGAGACAAGTTGAGGAGTACAACTCAAACCATTTTTGAAATCTTTATCCATCAAAGTGGTTCTACATCATCTCGGTCAGCATATGAAGATTGCAGCTCAAGTTCACACATTGCTGATAATGGTATTCAAATTTTGTCAAATCTTGATAGAATTCATAGACATGTAGAACATTTGATTTATGATGTGCCTAGGGGAGAAGTTGTATGTTGCATTTCTATTGATGACATGAAGTCCATTAAATTTTCCTTGGAGGAAATTAAATCTAGTCTTTTGCACATCATTCGTGACAAAGACATAGTGTCCAATATTGCTGACAAGGCATTGGAGTGGAATGAGCTTACCAAAGCAAAGTTGCAAGAAGTGCATGAGACTCTAATTGAAGCAGAGAATCAGATTTCTGCTGTTCAATATTCATGGGAGCAAGAAAACAGAAGAAGAGCAGAGGAGCTTCAAGAAATTCTTGATGAGCTTGATCTCATACAAGAAACATATGATTTGGAATGCTGTCCTGAGAGACCAAAGCATTCAAATTCTCAAGTTTTTCAAGCTTTTGACAATCTCTTGTATGAAGAAGGTGCTAGTAAGGTTTATGTAAATCCTCTCTTTGAAAATGATGAGGAAATTGCTTCAGAGATTACTGAAGAAGGGGATTTGAGTTTGTCTTCCAGCATTGGAGAGTTGATACGTGAGTTGCATGAAGTTGAATCTATTGTTGCTCCTAGTGCAACCATTCAGCAAGAATTGGTAACTCTTGAAACACAAAGAAATGAAGACATTCTTATTGTTCATCAACAAAGAGTTGATGTGCTTGTTGATGAAGGTTTAATTTATTTTTTGATGAGGATGCTTGTGAGACACATATCAGATTTTAGTTCATCACCATCTTCTATTAGAGTGATAGATTTTAGAATTGTATTTGATGAAGGATTCATGGAATCTTTCAGGCAAATCATGTCACAAGATTCTGAATTCGATTTCTTCAACGAACGTAGGTTGGTTGATTATTTTTTGGAGTTTCAAGAAGCATCAATTCAAATGGAACGAGCAAATCAGAGGATTCAGGTGAGAGCAGTTCTCTGTCTAAGAAATGGTTCTTCATTGTTGTTGGTTTGGGATCCTAGTATTATTCGGCAAGAAGGTAATATTGGAAATTCTAAAGGGAATAAACCAGCATATTATTCTCAGAATGTAGTTGTGATTATTTGCTTATGTGTTGGGAAATGTCTCCAATTGAAAGTTAGTATGTGGGATCTCAAGTATATTTATATGAAGATTGGTATGCATAAAAAGAAGGTTTCTTGGAGAGTTAAGTCCCAAAATTCCAGTCCTTTGACTGTTGCTACCTTCTTTTTCTATCATTGGTTCTTTATTTCTGATCATAAATTGGTGTTCTGGGAAGGAAATATGATCAGAAGTTGGTCTATGGTGGCGTTGGGACCTTCGATAGGGGTGCCACCAGCCTTATTCAAAAGCAGATATGTTTATTTTCTTGGAGATTTTTCATATTGCAGCTGCTGTTTATTGTTTGGGATGCTGATTTTTCATAAATCAGATTTCAAAAAGTCTAAATCAGACCTGTTAGTTGGTTGGTATTTCCATTTTCTGACCTTCCAGTCTACTATTAGGACTGATTTTGAGCCTCAAATGAGAAAAGGATTGTTTCAGTGCAGCCAAAATTCATGTATGGGATGTTCTCTAATGTTTAACAGTGTCCTTCTCTGTGTTTTCTCCTATACCAATGTTTGGGGCAGCAAGTTGGAAACTGATTTGGTTCACCAGTTGGAGACTCATGAGGTGAAATTTGTAAGTCTTTCATTGAGTTATCTCAGTTATATCAGTTTGCTTCAAAGAAGGCATTATACATCTTCATGGAATTTTGAGGACGTGACGAAGGATCTCTTGCAAGGAGTTGCTCTTTCCTTTGCAAGAAGTGTTGGTAGAGTCACATATGTTGTTGTGACTATGTTTGATGCTATGAGGAGTTATGTTGAGGAGCATGTTTATGAGTTGAGTAGTCTTTTCTTCTTAATGCTCGAGAATGTGTTTGACATTGGCTTTGCAGATTTTAACTCCTCAGAGTTTTTAGGTCATGAGATGCTGCAAGATTATGATTTCAGTTTTTTTAGGACTGTCAGATTAAGCCACATGATTGGAGGGAGGACAACGCAGTCTTGGAATATTGGTTATGTTTGTGTGATCAGAGTGGTGCAGCATCAACATGGTGGGTTTTTACAGAGATGGATTTGGGACCC
>VDFB02272496.1:0-75438 GCA_007258455.2 Sequoia sempervirens | reverse complement strand
TCAAACCATTTTTGAAATCTTTATCCATCAAAGTTGTTCTACATCATCTCAGCCAGTATATAATGATTGCAGCTCAAGTTCACACATTGTTGATAATGGAATTCAAATTTTGTCAAATCTTGATAGAATTCATAGGCATGTAGAACATTTGATTTATGATGTGCTTAGGGGAGAAGTTGTATGTTGCATTTCTATTGATGACATGAAGTCCATTAAATTTTCCTTGGAGGAAATTAAATCTAGTCTTTTGCACATCTTTCGTGACAAAGACATAGTGTCCAATATTGTTGACAAGGCATTGGAGTGGAATGAGCTTACCAAAGCAAAGTTGCAAGAAGTGCATGAGACTCTAATTGAAGCAGAGAATCAGATTTCTGCTGTTCAATATTCATGGGAGCAAGAAAATAGAAGAAGAGCAGAGGAGCTTCAAGAAATTCTTGATGAGCTTGATATCATACAAGAAACATATGATTTAGAATGCTGTCCTGAGAGACCAAAGCATTCAAATTCTCAAGTTTTTCAAGCTTTTGACAATCTCTTGTATGAAGAAGGTGTTAGTAAGGTTTATGTAAATCCTCTCTTTGAAAATGATGAGGAAATTGCTTCAAAGATTACTGAAGAAGGGGATTTGAGTTTGTCTTCCAGCATTGGAGAGTTGATACGTGAGTTGCACGAAGTTGAATCTATTGCTGCTCCTAGTGCAACCATTCAGCGAGACTTCGTAACTCTTGAAACACAGAGAAATGAAGACATTCTTATTGTTCATCAACAAAGAGTTGATGTGCTTGTTGATGAAGGTTTAATTTATTTTTTGATGAGGATGCTTGTGAGACTCATATCAGATTTTAATTCATCACCATCTTCTGTTAGAGTGATAGATTTTAGAATTGTATTTGATGAAGGATTCATGGAATCTTTCAAGCAAATCATGTCACAAGATTCTGGATTCGATTTCTTCAACGAACGTAGGTTGGTTGATTATTTTTTGGAGTTTCAAGAAGCATCAATTCAGATAGAACAAGCAAATCAGAGGATTCAGGTGAGAGCAGTTCTCCGTCTGAGAAATGGTTCTTCATTGTTGTTGGTTTGGGATCCTAGTATTATTCGGCAAGAAGGTAATATTGAAAATTCTAAAGGGAATAGACCAGCATATTATTTTCAAAATGTAGTTGTGATTATTTGCTTATGTGTTGGGAAATGTCTCCAATTGAAAGTTAGTATGTGGGATCTCAAGTATATTTATATGAAGATTGGTATGCATAAAAAGAAGGTTTCTTGGAGTGTTAAGTCCCAAAATTTCAGTCCTTTGACTATTGCTACCTTCTTTTTCTGTCATTGGTTGTTTATTTTTTATCATAAATTGGTGTTCTGGTTAGGAAATATGAGCAGAAGTTGGTCTATGGTGGCGTTGGGACCTTCGATAGGGGTGCCACCAGCCTTATTCAAAAGCATATATGCTTATTTTGTTGGAGATTTTTCATATTGCAGCTGCTGTTTATTGTTTGAGATGCTGATTTTTCATAAATCAGATTTCAAAAAGTCTAAATCAGACCTGTTAGTTGGTTGGTATTTCCATTTTTTGACCTTCGAGTCTACTATTAGGACTGATTTTGAGCCTCAAATGAGAAAACGATTGTTTCAGTGCAGCCAAAATTCATGTATGGGATGTTCTCTAATGTTTAACAGTGTCCTTCTCTGTGTTTTCTCCTATACCAATGTTTGGGGCAGTAAGTTGGAAACTGATTTGGTTCACCAGTTGGAGACTCATGAGGTGAAATTTGTAAGTCTTTCATGGAGTTATCTCAGTTATATCAGTTTGCTTCAAAGAAGGCATTATACGTCTTCATGGAATTTTGAGGACGTGACGGAGGATCTCTTGCAAGGAGTTTCTCTTTCCTTTGCAAGAAGTGTTGGTAGAGTCACATATGTTGTTGTGACTATGTTTGATGCTATGAGGAGTTATGTTGAGGAGCATGTTTATGAGTTGAGTAGTCTTTTCTTCTTAATGCTCGAGAATGTGTTTGACATTGGCTTTGCAGATTTTAACTCCTCAGAGTTTTTAGGTCATGAGATGCTGCAAGATTATGATTTCAGTTTTTTTAGGACTGTCAGATTAAGCCACATGATTGGAGGGAGGACAACGCAGTCTTGGAATATTGGTTATGTTTGTGTGATCAGAGTGGTGCAGCATCAACATGGTGGGTTTTTACAGAGATGGATTTGGGACCCTGGGATCCTACTTGGCATAGTAAGGATCAAGCTGTTTCTTGGAGAGTGGTAGCATTGCTTGAGGACAAGCAATTTTGGGAAGGGCGGACTATAATGTCCCCATTTTAGCCCTACGCTCTTCAATTGGATTTAGCCTATTTCCGGAAATCCGTAGGCTAAGTTGAAGCAAAAAATTAGGGTTTCCTCTTTCAGATGCATTTTCGAGGGTTTGCATGTAAAAGGTTTCTGGGTTTTTCTGGGTTTTCAGAGACCTCGAGGGTGATGTGACATGCATCTGATTCTGACATCCTCTCCGGGCACTTACTATTTATAGCAAGTCATGATGGCTGCCCGATTGTGCTCAAATGATATTTGGAAACACTTACTATTTTTAGTAAGTTTTGTTTACTGCTCAGTTGACGTACAGATGAGGTTTTGCAAACTTACTATTTATAGCAGTTTGCTATTTTTGGTAAGTCTATCTTTGGGCAGTATTATTCTAGTAGCAACTCAATCAGTTGCAGTTCAATTTGGTTGGTCAGTTTGGCTTTCTGTTGATTTTGAAGTTTACTTACTATTTTTGACATTTGCTATTTTTAGTAAGTTCATTTTTGGCAGAAGCATCATCATCAACTTGGTTCAGTTTGGCATTTGTCAGTTTGCTATTTTTAGCAATTCATCAGTTGCAGCATGGGCATTGTATTTGGTTATCTCCTTGGACTGAGTTTCAAACTTAGTCAATTTTCATGTCTTGAAGTTGTACCCCACGCCTAGGCTTGATGACTTCAAGTTGTTTTAAAGAAGGGACATTAAGGGGTCAAGTGAGCATTTAATTATTTAATAAATGCTTTATTGTTGCAATATGGAAATGGATGCCTAAAGGGAAAGTTGAATGATATTTTAATATTTCAAAAAGTAAATTGCTAAAAGGTGGCATCCCTCTTGGAAGTTGAAGTGATTCAACTTCTTGGAATTTGAAGAGTCTCTTGTTGCTTCATTTGCCAACTAAAGCTTATATATTGATGTTTTATGATGAGCTGATTATGCATATTTTTTAAGAGCAAAGTTACGCTGCTGGAATGAATCCAGAATCCGGCTAAGGGATAGCTTAGCAAATTTACTCCACTCTTCGGGCCTGAAACTATGGTTCCCTAGGTGGTGGACTAAGAGTGTGCTTCATCCAGAAGTACATATTGAGCATTATTGTGAAGTTTTGGTGAGATTTTTCCAAATTTCATGTTGCTGGTTTATCATGGCTGAAAGTGATTTTTGTATACAGCTTTTAGTATGAATTTTATTTGGTTCTAGGTACTTGATCATTGCATTTCTATGATAGAGGCGACCATATTTGGAGGTTATCAGAATTTAATTCCAAGTTTTAGACTTTATCAAGCAAAAATCGCCCTTGCAAGGAGGCCGTACCTTTTTGGAGAGCATTGGGATTTGTGCATAAATTAATGGCTGAGTTTAGATGTTGTTTTATCATTGCAAATTGGGCGCCAACCTCCTAGTGAGTCATTGCACTTCGTGTCAGCTCATTCGGAGGTAATTTGAAAGAGTTATGAGTATTTCATTGATGTACAGTTTGCTGGTCTGATTTTCTGTTAACATTGTTTCTATATCAGACTTATTAAATAATTGTACTTGCTGGTTTGAGCTTCAATTCTTCATCTTATATCATTGTAAATGTTAGAGGAAGTGATACTCTAACTGTTTAATGTTTTTAGAAGATTATCTATTCTATTTGCAGCTGTTCTTATTCTTTGCAAAGCTAGTTAGTAGTACTAACAGCTCTTCCTTTACTTGCTGCAATTTTATATCTGTTTTACACTTCCACAATTGAGTGGTTGAGTTTTAGAATAAACATATATCTTGTTTGTAATTTCCCCCCACGTTATAAGTGGTTGTGTGGACAGTATTCCCCCCACGTTAATAAGTGGAAGAGTGGATTTAAAGGTTGGCTTGCCGCCTAATAATTGTTGTAAACTCACCCACTGAATAAGTGGAGTATTCCCACCGCTTGTGGATGCCTGCACCAGCAGATGAATTGTACTTTCAGCTCTGTTTATTCCTAACGATCCTCTGACCATATGCTATCACCTTGCCCACATTGGGATCTTGGTGAACATTCTTGGTTAGAGTTATCTTCTTTGCTGGTTGACATTTTGGAGCTAACGCTAAGCAGTGTTTGGTTGTTGATTTGAATGTTAATTTTGAAAAAAAATTAAGGGGGAATATTTCACATCGGCCTCTTGCTGTGGAGGAGAAACATCACTCGGGCGCTTTTCTGCCAACCACGGACTTATAATGCGGTCCCCTGCACGATCATTTTGCAATGAACGGCCCTCCCTTCGAAGAAGAGATTGGTGAGGTATCCTTTAACGATTACCAACTGAGCATAGTGTTGTGTTCCTACATAACTAGGTCCTGTGCATACGGCAACTCTTTAATTAGTATGTACTTCGGGATCACAATGAACTGACAGTGTAGTCTCAACTATTTCACACCTAAGTGGATGTTGTACATTTCACTACTTTGGCCAAAGTATTATCATTCAGTACTTCGAATGAAGGTCATTTATCATATGCACTACTCAGGGCCGATTTGCATTGAGGCTTTCTTACACTACGCGTAGGTTGATCTATCGAGATAGTCCGTACCCTAGACTTCCTACAACAATCTAACTACTAGATTGAAGATTATTTTAATAAGTACCAACAACTACCTCCCTTATTATGGATACCCTTATCCTAGGAGCTTCATTAACTTGACTAAGTTAACTTTAAACTAGTCGTTACCCGTAACTTATTAAATGATCTCAACTCATTCCTAGTATTATATAGCTATGTACAGGCTTACACTCCATATACGGAGTCAATACATTTAATGCAGATTGCTCTTCAATGCCTAGTGTATTTCGTACACTTAATATCGTAATACTAATAGAAAAGAACTTGCAAAGATCTTCTAATTTTACAAATTATCCTTTAGCTAAAAATCATTTATTCTTTACATATTCATTGCTAAGTGGATCAACTTTCAACCTCAGATTTTTTCAGTCAAGGGCATGATATAGACTTATTACAGAGTATGAGAATAAGAGAAAGCAAGTAAAAGAAAGAGTTAACATGCCTGGTAAAGCTTTCCAGATGTTTGAAAAATGAGAACACTTCTCCTCAAGCTAATTGCCTAAGGACTTCCAACGAACTCTTTTAACTCTACTGTTTGATAACTTTCAAACTGCTTCTTTCAAATACAAAGAATGCTCTTTTCAACACAACTGAATACTCCCTCTTAGAAGACTAAAGACTTCCTCAACAATAGATAATTACTCCGAAATTGCTCTCAAACTAATAATTGCCTTCACAACAGAAACAACTCTCACTCTTGAATGAACAGAAACTACTTCTGATTTCTATTTTTCGTGTGTTTAAGATTGAGCATTCGCAGGCTTTATATAGTGTTAGAAAATTTAACCATTTCCCCTTTTCAAGGCGTTTGTGCTGCCAACGGGGTTTAGAATGTTTCAAAGAAGAAATGTGTCGCCCTATGGAGAGTATTTCGACTTCTACCAGTTGACAGCAATGAGGTACTTTCAGTTCGCATATGCCCAGTTCATCAAATCGCGACACCTTCTGTTATGGGCGCGATTCAACAGGTAGGGATAAGCGTTAGTTTAATGAAAGACTAATTCCTAGTTCGGATGGCATCCACAACACCATTTTTAGCTGTGCACGAATTTATCTCAGCCATTTTTGGTTGCTTGGCCCTAGTCGCGCGATTTCTTCCTGCGCAGTTTCCACAGGAATTTCTTTATTTCTTCTCTATTTTCTTCTTTCAAAGTTTTAACATAGTTTTAAAAGAAATATTCGAATCTTGGCGATTTTGGTAATGATATTTAATTTACTTTTGAAGTCACAATAATTCGATTAGACTTTTAAATAAAATACTCATCTTAGAGGAAAAAAACGTCATATTTACAAATTCGTGATATAATTTTATCTCCTTAGTGAATATTTAATCAAATGTTTATTAAAAACTTCATTTGATTTCTCAATTCTATTTTATAAAATATATTTATATATATTTTATTATATTAATATATATAATATAGTTTTAGTTTACATAATATATTTATTTATTTAAATTTAATAATTTAAATAATCTCGTATACATATTTATATTTTGTAAAGACTATATTTTATATATATACTTAATATAATATTAAATATATAAATATATTTACTTTTACGTATTTACATGTATATACATATACATTTTAAATTATACGTACGTATACTGCGAGCCAGTCAGCATACTTTCACTATACGTACTCATGTATATGTATATATATGTGTATATGTAAATTCTGAGGTAATATCATCATAATATATATTCATATTCACATATATACATAAGGGGTTAGTTGTGGGTATGCATACATGCATATTTACTTGTATATCTCTTTTATGTATAAGTATTCATAAATACATTTATATCGACGCACACGTATGGCATATCCATCTGCTTTCATACGTTGTATCGTCATGAATGTACTTATGGACACTTGTACATACCGTATTTATATGTATATATACATATACACATGCCCACCTCTAACCAGAAACATTATTCCACATAAGATTATACTGGCAAGCATCACTTATTTACACATTCAGAAGTAGATACGACTCCTAATGATACTAAACAAGCCTACGGATGACTTACCCTTAACTTCAACAAATGACTTAGCTTACTCAATCTATAGTATGTGTGTGTATGCCCAATTGGTACCCGTTACTGTTTACCCAACCAAGTTCCTCCCCAAGTGATATCTCTCCTCTGCCTCGAGGTACGAACCTGTTTCCTGCACATCATGACACGACAACGGGAGTCATATGCTCAAAACAAAGCAGAATACATGAAACATTTCAAAAGTTAGATTATTCACAAATCAATAACCTTCTATTCTCCTTTATGCAGTATTTCACCAAGAATAACATCAAATGAAACAACATTCATATTGAAAACGAGGTACAAGCATAATCAATTCACCTCTAGAATTCATATTTACTTTATCTAGTAATGGTAAATTGTAACGTCACATTTTGGGATGTAACATCTCTAAAGTGAAAATAGATTATATTTCACTTGGAGTAAATATTAAAGTTTAAATATGGAAAAATTAAAAGATTTAATTTTTACTTGGAGTAAATATTTAAAATGAAACTATAGAGAAATAATTAATCTCTTAAACTATAGAGAATTAATAAATCTCAAATAAAGGAGAATCGAGCCTTTTCATTTAAAAGAATTCAAAACATAAAGCTCAAATGAGAAATCGAAATATTTTAAGTGAATAGTTAAAAAGGAAAAAATTGTTGAAAGGAGCTTTTCCCGTGAAAATGGCAAAAACGCAGGTTGTTGGGAAGAAATTTTCAACCTATGTTGGAAAAGAGGGCGATGCAGCCTGCAATTTGTGAGGTGTTTAAAGTTTTTCCTTGACCGATTCACTAAAATGGTGAATCATTTTACATGGGCGCCATTACAGGTAAGTTTCCTGTAGGTGGCGTTTTCTCTTTCATAGTTGATTTATTCTTGTTTTGCTGGATCAAAATGAAGTTGAATCACTTCCATTTTTGATGAGTAAGGGTTTAGAAACCCGCCATGTCTCTCTTTGAATGTTTTTGGGCATTGTTCTGGCATTCCTAGCTTGGCACATTTGAAGGATTGATAAGAGGAACAAATCTTATTCTTGAAATTTCGTGATCATCTATCTTGTGAAATTTTGCTCTTCCTGAGGACAATTTTGAAAGAGTTTTTCCAGGCATACGGAGGGCATTTCTTCTAAGAAACCCTAGGCGCTCTTAATACATACATTCAACATCATTTCCAATCATGAATTTGAGAAATCTGGGCAAGTAAAGAAAAAAACGTGATTATAAGAGGAGAAACGCGTTTTTCTCAGGGACGTGTTATTTCATTGATCATTCAGCTCTCTTCAATCTGGGGCGTTGCATTTAGTGGACATCTTGAACAGGGACGAGCTGAGATTTTGTGATTACAAGAGTCCTCACTATGGAGGAATGAGCATTTGAAGGGATACGTTGGACGAGAGGCTGCATTTTGTGTGTTGGAGGGGCCAGAACTCTTGAGGGGGACGTGGAAGAAGGATCTCATATCTAGGCGTGGCTGGTAGCACATTTCTGAGCAGTGTTTCTTGAACATCCAAGCCATTCTAAGTCTCTGAGCTGCAATTTCAGGTGTGACCCTTCTATTCAGTGTTTGCATTGTAAGAAATCATAAATTTGAACATTTATGTAAGCTTCCAGATTGTAATAAACATACTGTTATATTCTGAGCCCTGTATGCTTGTAATCAGAATTTAGACCTGTTATGCTCAGAAATTAATGTTTCATCTGCTGATAGAGTTTCAATAATGTTGTTCTGTATGAAATGCAAAGTATGGGTTGACTATGGTTCAATGAATGAAGTTTCATAATGGTTTCTGTCACTGAATCTTCTTTTTCCAGTCATCTTTTACTGCTGTACATGATTTGCAATTATAAACTGAGTTTTTGAAGTCTGAAAATGATAAGCACAAATATATGTAATGTCTCTATATGAGTTTATGAGCTATTGTTAGAGTATTCCAGACCCATTGGTAATCAGAAAATTTCTAGCAACGCTGTTAACTCAGCTTGCTGGGAAAAGTCAATCTTATATTGTTGGAAGCACTCAAACATCCTTGACAACACACAAAAACAGAACAAACAATCAAAACATTACATCAACACATTATCAGCTTACACACCAAGAGTTTGTCCTAATTTCAAAAGAGTCAAAACAGAAATTTAGAGCAAAAATTGCAAAGCTCTTCACAATCTTGGATCTGTCGGCCTTAACACGTCCTTGTTCTTGGCCCTTGCTATGTTTGCCTTCCTCCATTTAAAGGCATCGAACCAACACAAACCTTCTCCACACGGACACGACTCTTCCCATGGCCGCGATTCATGAATAAAGCTTATTCAATAATGTTTAGGAATGTTCAATATTAATTTATTGACAAAGGATCAATAGTTTATTAATTGGTCATATTAATGTTTTAGGTATACATCCAAATAATAATAAAATAAATATTTTCTTTTAAGTTTCGATGTAATGTAGACTTCTTAAATTTAGGGGTTATGACAAGGTTCCTAAGGGACTCCCTTTGAAAGCTTTTCTCTTGAATGAATTCATTGGCGTATAGCTTGGGGGCAGTTTGACTAGACCTGTCTTTTTTATGACTGTCCTGCAATGCAGCTTGTAGTAGCCACAGGATTCTTCGATTAGTCTTGCTTTGTAGGACCGAGAACCTGTAGAGCTCCTTTGCATCAAGCTTTCCTTGCAGGACCGAGCACCTGTCAGGACCAATCCAACTTTGCGAAGTCCCCTACATCGGGCTTCCTTCAGGAGAGAGTACCTGGGGCGCCTTCTTTGCAAGTTTGAGGACCTATAAAGTGCTTTCATCCTGTGGGATCTTTTTGGTCAACTATGTAGGAGAGAGTACCTACAGAACCTTTTGTTCACCTTCCATAGGTCTGCGGATCTGCGACGCATTTGTTTAACTCTCCTTGGATCTGAGGACCTATGGAGCCATCTCTCTTGGAATTTTCTTTCCTTTCTAGTTTCTCTATCTCTCTCTTAAATCCTCTCTCTCTTCTCTTCTCAAATTGTGTATACCGGATCGAAGATCTACATCTTCATCCTAAGTATATGCTCTTTCTCTCTATGACATTGATTGCTTCCTTGACTTTTGGGTGCATTCTTCTCTTGAAGCGATCAATCTTTGCATTCTTCTCTTCATTTAAGAATTCTTCTGTGTATATTATTTCTTAATTTGGGGACAATGCATAGTAGTAAGACAACCTTTTACATCGATGTCTCTTTCACTTTGCTGACTCAAATCCTTTGGTTTGTTGTGTGCTTGTGTGTTTTTGTTTTTATATGTCCTAACCTAGTGATGTAGTGGATTTTTATGTTCTAACATTGTTGTCTTGTGTAGGCCTTTCTTGTCTAATGTGTTTGTTTAGTAGGTCTTCAGCCTGGGGGCATGATTCCTTGGTTCAAAGAGTTATCTGCTTCCTCTACAGTATCCTTTTGGCACCATGATGTTATTTATGTTTAGTAGATTTCCTTTAGCATGCATATTAGTGTTGATTCATATGCTCGCTAAAGTGGGGGAAAAATGTAATGTCGTAAAATTGCACCCCTTGCAATTTCACATTCTTGCATATGCTTCAGTGTCCACTCCCTTAGCACTTGTGTAGGCTCATTTTAGCCCCTACATCAACCTTTTTTTCCCTTCTCAAGATGCTCAGAACCCCTTTTCAGCAGCTACCTTTGTGTGTCAACTTTGTGTCAAACCTTGTGCTTTTCCCATTCTTGTCGTTTTGTAGCGTGATGTGTCTAGACACTAGTGCATTGCATAGACGTCTGCGTGCCACGCTAGCGTCCCGTGACGTTTCAACATTCAAACGACCGTTTTTGAGCATGTTTGCCACTTGTCAATGAGTTTTATCGATGGTAACGGCTTGGGACGCCTTGTAATGGCTCGAAAAGCTTATTTTCCCTCTTTAAAAGTTGTCTTTTCAATCCATTTGACCTTCTTCTGCTTCTAGCTTCTCTCCAACTTTGGCTCCTACCTTTTCCTCCTCTCTTGCTCTTGCTATCTTGCTTGCACAGCTCCATACAGCTTGTTACAGCAGCAGTCTCAAGCTCTTACAACACTCTTTGCAATGCCCTTGGCTCTTGCAGCTAATCTCTGTCTCACTCTTTGTCTTCCTTAAGCCTTGCAGTTGATATCTCTCTTGCCCTATGCTTGTAAGATTCTTGGGATTTCACACATCCCCTGTCTATTGCATCTATATTTTGTGATACAGGTTCTCCTCGAGCAGGGATTGCTTTTATCACCTGCATTTTGTGATATAGGTTCTCCTCCTTGAGTGGGGTTTTCTTTTATCACTCATCGCATTCTCTTTATCTATCTGGCTGTCTGTGGAGGTGGGAACACCAAAACGAGGGTTTGACTGAGGGAAACCCCTATACAAACCCAACATTTTCTCTCGATCTTACAGATGCAGGTATTGAAGATATTCACATGCTTGAGGCTTCATTACTTGGCTATTGTGAGAAGTTTCTATCTCTTATCTTCTTTATCTTTATAATCTATATTTCACTTTACCTCAGCTCTATTACTTTTTGTTACTTTCTTGCATTCTGGAAGTTCTTAGTAATTAGATTGTCAATATTCGCCTTGTTGTTTTCTGGGACATTCTTGTTTTCGAGTTCATACGAGATGCTAGTGCACCTCTGGGATGCCGGTCTGTATGACACGCTATCGTCCTTTGTTTGAGAGCTCATTAGTTTATCCAGAAAACCTTTGTGACCTGCTCTTTCTGATTCTAGAACTCTCGGGTTGTTCCTCGAGGTGGTTTAGGGAAGTTTGCCCCTTGGGAATCTCTTGAGAATAAAGAGACCCATGAGTAGCGAATCCCCCTTCCCTACAATTTTGGTGTGTGTGTGTGATGATTTGCAGCTTTGGAGGCATTTTTGGAGTGTTTTATCAGACTTTGGTGTTGTTGGTTTGTGACTAGCTGATCTCCCTTTTTGCTCACATTGGTCGAAGGAGTTGAAACCTTTTTGTGGGTATTGGCTCATTGTTTTTCTTAGGCTTGGGTGTCCCTATGCCTATGCCTAAGTTTTGGTTATTTTTGGAGGAATGGATTTTAAGAGCAGGTCTGGAAGTGTTTTGGGCTTGTGACATGGTTGTTCGTGCTTGTTGATGGTGGCTCACTACCTTAACTTGGACGCCTAGGCTTGTTGTATCATTTGCAAGTGGTTTGGAAAGATCCCGTTGAGTATTGGAGGAGTTATGATTGTTTGAAGGTTGTTGATTGGCGCTTTAGAGCCGTTGTTCATGCATACCAGACCGCTGTCCAAGTGTTTCAGACCTGTTGCAGTAGCTTACATGACCTCCTATTGACCTCCGACGGCTATATCTTGAGGTATACTTGTTCTAGTTTGAAGGGGGTGTTATTATTCTTCATTGTAGCATCTTGGGAGGGTGTTTACTTCATATTTCTGTCATTTACCTTTCATAACAACAGTATCTAATGGTCTGATATGTTTATGTTAAGCTCATTGTAACACCATCGGTAGTACCATTGTTGAATTCTCTTGTATTCGCATTTGATACTTACCCCACTGAACAAGTGGTTGCTCTCGTTGAATAAGTGGTTGCTCTCATTGAATAAGTGGTCGAGCTTATTTGCTTTCTTGTTATGCGCTCTGAACAAGCAGAGGTTGGATCGCTTGCCACCAAGCGCATTTTCCTTTCTTGTATTTCCCGCTGAACAAGCGGATGTTTACTTTCATGCATTTGGCTTTGATTACTCACCCCACTGAAGAAGTGGTAGCACAAAAGATTTCAGTTTGTAAGTCTTTTCACTATATACTCTCACCTTGCCCACATTGGGATCTAGGTGATCAGAAAGTGGAAGGTATCTATTTGAGTTAGCTTGTTTTCAATAATGCAAGATCCCCTTTCACCGTATGCTCTCACCTTGTCCACATCGGGATCTGGGTGATGTTGTGACCTTTACACACATCGCCCCATTCAAGATGGGGACCCCTAATTTTTGCTCCATTATGGTCTTTTGGCTTGGGTTTTTGTCTCTCTCTCTCTCTTTCCGTCTCTTTTCTGGTGTCTGCCTTTTCGGGGACATTCCCATCTGCGAGCTTAAACGTAAAATTTGGTCAAGTCTGAAAATTAGGGTTTGTACTTTCCTGGTCAGTTCAAGGTCAAACGAAGTGAATAAATTGAAAATAAGGACTAACACTATTGTCAGTGTGCTTCCAGCAGGCTTCCATTGAAATTTCATCAGATTCTGACAACTTACTATTTTTAGTAAGTGTGTAATTCCAGGCATTCCGTCAGCATTTTTGAGGTTTTAACAGTCACACTGCATTCAGAACACATCAAGTTACTCACGTGCAAAATTTGAGCTAAAACGGACAACTTGCTATTTTTAGCAGTTCAGCTTCCGGAGTAGATTTTAGGGCTTAGATGCAGAGTTTTTTCAATGCATGTCTGGATATTCCTTCTGGGTTTTTGAAGACCTTTGCGACAGTATAACATGCAAAATGAGATGACAACTTTCAGAGTTCATCCTTCAGAGGCTATTTTTAGGGTTTGCATGTTAGGGTTTTCTTTGCATGTCTACATATTCCTTATGGGTTTTTCGAGAGCTTCGTAGTGATGTGACATGCAAACGGAGATGGTCACTCATTTAGGAACTTACTATTTTTAGTTGGTGCATCCCGGCAGCCGCCTCCCAGCCCTTCAGAATCACGAGCTAATCACAACATAACAGAAACAAGAACAAATGGAGATCGTCTGATATGCATGCAGGATGAATTAGGGTTTCCAGTTTCGGGACCCAAAAAAGAGGGGTAAAAAGTCAGAATTTTCGAAAACCGGTGTAAACCACCGCGATTAGCATCCTTCAAGCTATCTGCTGGTAAAATTTGAAGACAAACGGAGCACTTACTATTTATAGTAAGTCATTTTAGAAACAGGCTAAAAATAGAAAGTCAACATCAGGCGCCGATGTCAGCAGGCAAGTCAGGTGGTGAGGGGCGCATCATTCGAATTTCAAATCAAACGGAGTTGTGGAGGTATCAGAAGCAAGCAATTACTATAAATAGCAAACCACCTTCAGAAATGGGCTAAAAATAGCAGGCCAACCCGAAATAACAGTGTCAACAGGTTGATGAAGTCGTGAGGATCCAGTGTTCAAAATTTCAAGACGATCTGAGCCTCTAAAGTGTGAAAATCAAAAGACTTACTATTTATAGTAGGGCATGAAGAAGCTGGCGAAGACTAGAAAAATGGCTAAGTGTTGGACTTCATCCTGCACCACCATGAAAATGCGCCCTCCTCACAAGCCAAGCATGGAAAAGTTTCTAAGTACTGTAATGAACACACTTGTACAATAAATTTAAAACCTTAAAATTCAGTCACAATAAGTAAGAACAATACCATAATGATAAAAAAAAATTCTTTTCAAAAACATAAAAAAGATACATCTTTTGCAACTTTTAACTATTTCATTTCAAATGAAATTACAAAGTAAGAAGAGTTATATACATACATAGCCCGTAGGCTTTTGGCACCAATAGAAGTAAGAAGGTCCAGGAATTCGTCCTGTCAAGTCTTGGATCATCAGTCGGGTGTTGAGGAGGAGAAACATCACTCGGGCGATTTTCCGCCAACCACAGACTTATAATGCGGTCCCCCGCACGATCATTTTGCAATGAACGGCCCTCCCTTCGAAGAAGAGATTGGTTGGGTAACCTTTAATGACTACCAACTGGACATAGTGCTGTGATCCTACAAAGCTAGCTTTCGTGCAACCGGCAATTCTCAAACTAGGATGTATTTCGGGATCACGGTGAACTGACAGTGTAGTACTACATCTAAATGGTTCCTTACACTACTTTGGCCAAAGTGTTTACGTTTTATGAGGAACATAGGTCATATGTCACATTCACTAGCCAGGTTCAATCTTGACTTGAGGCTATCTTATTCTACGCGTAGGTTGGTCTATCGGGGTAGTCCGTACCCTAGACATCCTACAACAGTCTAACTACTAGAACGAAGAACATTTAAATAAGATTATACAACCAATGCCCTTTTTCAGGATACTCTCATCCTAGGGAGACAACAACTTAACTAAGTTATATAGTTTCTAGTTGAAGCTTGTAACTCATTAAATGCTCTCGATTCATTCCTAGTATCTAGTAACTATATACAAGCATATACTCCATATATGGAGTCAATACAAACTATGCAGTTTTCTTTTCATTGCCTAGTGTAAACCGTACACTAATGAAAGCAGAAACCAAATAAAGATTACATGCATAAAACATTCTAATTCACAACTTAACATATGCTGACAAACTTTACTTCTTTCTTATTCATTCCTAAGTAAACCAGTTTTCAGACACATTTCTTTTCAGTCAAGAATATGATTCAGAATTATATCAAAATACTAGAATATTAGAAAGCATGTAGAAGCAAGAGATAGCATGCCTGGTAAAGCTTTCCAGATGTTGTGAAAAATGAGAGCTCTTCTCCTCAAGCTAACTGCCCAAGAACTTTCTTTAGAATTTTCGGAGAAAGAGTAACTCCTTCTCTTGCCTTCACCAAATGACTTTCAGCTCTCTGTAATAAGTTCTCAGCACAGCAATCTGACAATTCTATACTGCTGTTCTCAACTCTGAGATTGCTTCTCTCAACTCAACCAAATAGTTTTCTTAACAGGATAAAACTAACAACTTTCTCACTAATGGCGAATTCCCTCTCAGCTGCAAAATGCTCTACACTCTTGAATAAACAATATGAATATCTACTTTACATATAAGTATTCATAAATACACTTATATCGACGCACACGTATGGCATATCCATCTGCTCAAATACGTTGTATCGACATGAATGTACTTATGGGTACTTGTACATATCGTATTCATATGTATATATACAAATACACATATCCACCTCTAACAAGAAATATTACTCATAAGATTATACTGGCAAGCATCACTTATTTACACATTCAAAAGTAGATACGACTCCTAATGATACTAAACAAGCCTACAGATGATTTACCCTTAACTACAACAATGACTTAGCTTACTCAGTTCTATAGTTGTGTGTGTATGTCCAATTGGTATCCATTACTGTTTACCCGACCAAGTTCCTCCCCGAGTGATATCTCTCCTCTGCCTGGAGGTACGAACCTGTTTCCTGCACATCATGACATGACAACGGAAGTCATTTGCTCAAAACCAAGGCAATATACATAAAGCATCGTAGAAAGTTAAAACAACATTATTCAATAACTTAATATGCTACTTTCATTCAATCTTTACATCAATAGGAGTATCAGATAATGAGACAATCATTAGGACACATTCAATTGATCACAAGAACAATATATTTTATTCAACAGAAAGATTCAAATATTTACAATGTACTTCCTATGCAGTAGTAGCTATACAATTCGGGGTGTAACAAGTACAAGCTTCATCCTTCAGCCTAGGTAAAATGCGCCCACTTTGAGAGGGTTGAAGCAAAATTTTCTAAGTATAAAACTCGTCCACCTCCTATGGAACAATGCACCCATGCAACAAGCAAATCAAAGAGGTCAAAATGTTTCATCCTCCTGCCTAGCTAAAATGCGCCCAAGAGAGGGCATGTGGAGACAAAAATGAGGAAGCTTAAGAGTCATCCTTCAACACCTACCAAATGCGCCCAGGTTTAGGAAGTCAACAAGTCAAAAGGCTAGGCGTTGGAAATGTCAGTCCTTCATACATGCCTAAATGCGCCCAAAAGAGGCCATGTGAAGACAAAAGAAGGGAGATGAAAGGTCACAAGAAGGCGTGGTAAAAGTTAATTCTCCTACACATGTAATATGCGCTATGTAAAAAAGCGAGTTTGGAGTGAAAGGTGGTAAACAAGGTAAAGTGGAGATGAATAATAATGCTAGGCGTGGTGAAGTTCAATATCCTTCATCATGTGTGGTATGCGCCCAAGGTGGTAGGATGATAATTGCTAAGGCGTGGGAATTTAAATATGCTAGGCGTTGGAAGTTTAAGAGGAAAATGTTCTCCATGGCATATAATATGCGCCCATGGCATTTTAAAAGAAATTTCTCCAAGGCAAGGGACATTAAGTTGTCTAAGTGAATTTCTTCACCACTGGAATAATGAGTGAAGATGAACTCAAAAAAATTTCCCAAGGCAAAATTTTCAAAATGCTAGGTGATTCAAAATTTCTTTAAAGCAAAATATTTTCTTCCTTTAGAAAATATGCTTAGGCATGGAGGTGATGAAATTTTTTTTCTTGGAGCACGAATGAATTTTCCAGTGACGGAGTCAGAGAATGCTGGCATTGCAGGATGGATTTAAAATTTCTTCGAGTCTGAGCAACACAATACAATCGTAGATGTGAAGAACGGGATTAAAATTGATTGAATAATATTTTTCTAAGGTTCAAAATTTTAAAATTTAAATGAACCCGTTCGTTGTGTACCCATGGATTCATCACGTTTTCGAGAAAATTTTCTTCTGGGTACTGATGATCTTCGATGAGAAATGGATTTCTATGTCTTCCGCACTTTGCCGAGGCCTTCAGCATGAAGAATTTAATTGGTGCTCGAATTATGAATTTTCCTAAGGGGAAATTTTAAAATTTTCTAAGGCAAATTTGAATAAAATGGTTTTTGAAAGGAAAATGCTTCGACGATGAATTTAAAGAAAATTGCCTAGATGATTTTGATTGAATTCTTCACAGATGAATTTTCCAGAGCGTCAGAAGTGATTAAAATTTAAAATTTGCAAGATAGAACTTCGGCTAGTGAATGGAAATTGCCAAAAGGGTGAATTTAAATTAAAAAATTTCGAAAGTGAATTCAAAAGATGCCAATCAAAGTTGAACTTCTAGAAGAATAAGATTCCAGAAGTCGAAAGACAAGTGTCGAAAATACCAGAGAGGGAAAATTCGAATTCTTGAAATGGAGTAGTGGAGATTTAATGCACTGGCTATACTTAGCTCCTTATAGAATTCGATTTTTGCTATAAAAAATGAGAAGTTTTTCATTTCTCCTCACGAATTGAAGGAATTTGAATTTGCTCTGGGTCTGAAGCTGAGTTGAGTGTGAAGCTGAAAGTTGCTAAGGCTGCAAGTGTTGAAGAAGTTCGAATTTTTGAAGCTGGAGAGTGAGTTGCTGAGTGAGAGGTGTTGGAAGTTGCTGAGACTGAAGTTCGAATTTGCTTGAGGAAAGTTTGTAGCTGAAAGTTGATTGAGGAAATTTCGATTTGAAAAAGAATATTGCTGAAGCTAAGTGTTACTAAGGAAGTGCGCACTTGCTGATTTGCTGATTGAAGAAGTGCGAATTTACAAGAGTGACATTGCTGCAGCTAGCTAAGTTGCTAAAGCTTGCTTAGAAATTTGTTTCTAAGTGATTGATAATTCGAAGTCTGTTGGAGAAGAAGTTGAGGTTTGCAAATGAGAAATAATAGTGCAACTTCTTGAAGTCGACTGGCAGCCCCGCAAAAGATTTTATTTATTTTTCTAAGTTAATTTGCTGATGGATGTTTATTGTTTTGCAGATGGCTGAAGCAAGGAAAATTGGCAAGGAAAACAATGGTGCATCCAGGAAAGCTGTTATAAAGAAGCTGAGCAAGTCTTTCTTGCCGGAGTCGAAGTTTACTTCGAAGTTGGGCAAGCTGGCGGATACAAACTTGGGCTCCGTCAACTTAGAGACTTTCAAGAACAGAATGCTGAGGATTGGTAATCATCGACCTTCGAACACTTCACACAACATCATTCGAACTGGGTATATGCAGTTGCTAGTTTCCCACCAACCATTCAGTGTTCGGAGCTGATGATGGAGTGCGCCAACTGCTATGAGAAGGATCACAGATCAATCATGTCACCAGATGGACAAGTGCTCGCCAACCTCACTCTTGCTGCCATTGGTGAAGCTTTTGGAATCCCAATGCATAGGAACATGATTTACAAATCGAGGGAGTGAGCTAAGCGAATGTATGCTTCTGCATTCGAGAGATGTACAGAAACAATCAATACTCACTGGATGAGCAACCCCAAGCCTTCTCGTACGAAGCTGCTGAGACAAATCATAGCAGATGACTTGAAACAGGAGTATTGTGATCTTATCATGATGCTGAGCCGAGTTGGAGGCTGCCCACAGTCGTTTATTTTTTAGCCATGGATGTTCTATTACATCAACCTCGTGCTGGAAGGAAAGGAGTACGTCAACTGGGCTGAAATGATCAATGACAATTTGCACGAGCAACTCCTGAGCTTGAGAAGAACGAAGACGTTCTATATGGGCTCTTACATCATTTACATGCTGGCCCGTATGACGAAATATAGAGGAATTTCATATAAGGAGCCTGTTGGCTGTGGTTCTCATCAGTTTAAAATTCATGAGGCTTGTCCGCAGTTACATTTGACAAGTACTACTCATTACAAGCGTGTCAATGACGCCTTCACCATGCACATCACGAGATTGCTTCAGGAGCGAATGCATCATAGGATCTCGAGGGAAGCCCAAGAATTGATTTAGAGGTATGGGTGCTGGTTTATACAATTTCCAAAGTTTTCTTACATAAGGCTGCAAGGATTTTCGTCATATCCATATAGACTACCTAAGTACCCAACCAACAGAATATTGATATTAGAGATATCTAGGCAATTGGTTGCCTACGATAAGATTCAGAAGAAAAAGAAGGGAGGTGTTGACTTCCCAATTGTCATGGGAAATTCCGATGAAGTGTGTCCTTCATTACAGGCAGCTAGAGAAGCCGAGAGTGAGCTTCAGTTTTATCACTTTTCATATCACACCAGCCAACAGCACTATGATCTGCATAACAACATCAAATGGGTACTGTAAGAGGAATTTAAACATAAGGCAAATATTGAGGATTATTGGGCTGATGCATCGGATGAGGCTGAAGTCAGGAAGAGAGTGTTCTCTAGGTTGCCAATAAACATGATCAGGGAGTGTGAAGTCATTCCGGTACCAGACCAGGTAGATGAGGACATGGACTTGTCCATCCAAATTATGAAGCAGTGAGAGATACTCCACTTCCACTCCCGGATTGGTCAGAACCAGAGGTTGCTAACTTGGACACACTTTCCATTCCAGTCTTGACATTTACTAGAGCATGGGTTGACAGACGTGTGAGCAGGTTGAAGAGTAGGTCGATTGCATTGACTTACAATTTGATGGGAGATCACAGGACACCTACCACTAGCGGAAGAAACAAATTACACGAGGACACGCTCTCTAAGCATGAGGTTTCTTTATTTGCTGATCAAAGAAATGCATTGAATCAGGTGCAAGCGGTACAGGAAAATAATCAGCCACCACGAGAGAGTCAGTTGGCTAGAGCGTCAACGCACCTACTAGAGATGATCAGTGTTGGCGTAACAACTAACACCTCTGGAGTAGAAGTTGTTATGAACAGCCTATGTACACTACGCAATGAGTGCTCTTCAAATTATGGAGGGGAAGCTCCCTCGTTGTGCTTTGACAAATATACTTGCAAAGGAAAATAAGCTAAAACTATGTCCTGTCTTTTTGTTTCAGCTGTAGAGGCACAAGGCTTTCTTGAAAGAACCTATACGTTGCAGCTGAGTTTTCTCTGGTTTTGCAGATCTACTAACTACAACTTAAATTTAATCTATCCAATCTCCTTAGGAAAACAGAGCGAGAGGAAACGGAGCAAGGTTTGACTAACTGACGATAAACGGGTTTAAATTCTCTACTTGAGGGCAAGGTGGCGCAACTATCATCTCAATTTAAACCAGCTTATTGGGCACAAAACAGATTTAAGAATTTACCAAGACAATCTTATGGAACCCTGTGTGGCATAACACTTGATTGAAAAAGCAAAGTCTTCACAAAACAGCCTTTATCACCACAATCTCACGAAACCCTATGTGGCATAACCTTCAATTATAATGATAAAGATTCACAGAACAGATTTATCACTGCAATTTCTCGAAACCCTATGTGGCATAACGATTGATCACAATGGTAAATTAACACAAAACAGATTTATCATCTCAATTTCTTGGAACCCTATGTGGCATAACAATTGACTTCAATGATAAAGATGTTCAAACAGATATATCTAAACTATGGAAAGAATTCAGCATTACAATCTTTCGAAACCCTATGTGGCATAACAATCAATTGCAATAGTGAAGACACATGAACAAGTACCAAAAAGAGTAATATTGAGGGCAAGGTAGGCGCAGCATATATTTCTCTCTCAAGCAAAAGTTATTTACAAATGAGCATAAGCTCTTATTTATATACATCAAGGTGTAGGGAACCCTAAAATCACCTTGTGTCATCTATAGTTCTCGCAATGCATGCAAGCTATGCGCCAAACCCTAATTAAGTAAACTATACAGTTAACTGGGAAACTACCCTCAGTTTAACTGAAACATCTAATCTAAAAATGGACAACTGTGCGAGCATGCACGTCCTTATTGAAAGCATGTTAACTGGAAGACTACCATCAGTTAACGAAAAACCCTAAAAAGAAACTCCAAGTGTGAAAAGTCTCAGAATAGATATGCATGTGATGACAACCTCGAGTTAACTGGAAAGGGTAACACTCAGTTCAACTCGTGTGTGTAATGTCTATCCTAAGAGGTGGAAACTGAAGTTTACTGGTCGTGATCTTGAGCAATCAATCCCTCAACGAGATTGTTGACTGTATCACTATCTGGAGCTATGAGACTCTGTCGAAGAATGCTATGTCGATGCAGCATATCCTCACCAGCTGTGATCTGAGACTGAAGTTCGCCCCTACTCCTCATTGCCTCGTCGAACAATGCTACATGACTGTAAGCTGAGTAATCTTACAGCCAATGATCTCCCCACTGAAAATAGTATGAATGAGTGCCTGGAGCTCTAACTGAACCTCGGTAAGCTCCACGTAGGCACCACCCTCGATCTGATAACGGCACGGTAAGCGGGACACTAAAGTCCTCACAAACCGGAGTGCACTAGTGACGTGCTCTCTACTCTCAGCCAACTCTGATGCTAAACTGTCCTCTATCTTTACCCTGAAAACCAATTGTGTCTTCCAAGAGTAGATAGCCTCTCTGTCCTCTGCATCCGTGACTGTATCATAAGCCACAATCAGGTGAGCAATCATAATCTCGTCCCGGGGTTTGTTAATTGCCATATCTCTTTCCTCATCCTGAAGACGAAGACGGAGCTTACGTGCATTGTACCGCAACTGATATAACTCTGTGAGCATAGTACGGCCTCTAGCAACGAACTCCTCCTCCCATTCCTCCAAACGCTTGCCATATGCAACCAAGTGATTGAGTTGACTTTGCTCTGCTGGAGGCTCAAGCATCGGTGGGAGTGTACTAATGGCATCGGGTCTATGCACAAGGCTAGAAATATACTGACGAAGCTGTCTGATTTCAGCCTTGAGGGCTGCCTTATCCTCTCCGTCCTTTAGTATTCTATCCCTGGCACTGTCCGCAGCAACTTGTAGAAGATCAACTTGAGTCTGGCGTGTGCTGCGACCAAGGTTGACTGTGATAACCTCAAAATCCTGAGATTCTAATTCAGCCAAGTTCTTCCCCTGTGGAGGTACGGCAGTCTCAACAACAATCTCCATGTCAATGTTTCTCTCTACATGAACCATGTTCTTGACTCTTTTTGTCCAAGGCATCTGGTAAAATGTCATCAAAATCGAATGATTAAGAACATAGGATGGCTGCCTCCTCTCCCTTCTAAGTGAGCTTGATCAAGATTGATCTCGGCTAATGCTACTAGAAAGTGCACTAAGCGGCGGGGAGAGTCTTGATGAGGAATAGATGTGTAGAAGACCCATGCCCGGCGAGGTGGAAGTCTAAATCAATTCGATGTGAATTGGGATGGTGAGAACTCCCAGAAAGCTGGTATGGGAACTTGAGGCTGAACCTCCAGTCTTGGCCCCGGGCTACGAACTAACCTCACAGACTGATTACTGTGATAGGATCTCATCAGACTCTGTGTAATGTGTGATGGCAAGGCGCCTTGCCCTTTGAATTGTTTAGGCGCTTGTGCTTTCTTGGGAGGATTACTCCTCTTCTTTTTGTTAAGGTTTTGTGAGGAAGGTGTGAAGGATTCCTACATCTTGTGACTCTACTCACGGAAACATAACCTCCTTGTCTTCTTCTTTGTCGAATTAAGTATCTTGTATTGAATAACTCTACTTGACCTCTCTTTGACGTTGCATATTCCTTGGGCGTACCAATCTACTACATGTGGTGCATGTCGACACAACTCTCCTGGCGAGGAAGAACTTCTCCTGAATCATCGATAAACTCCCACATCCTTTGATAAAGCAAGAAATCTCTGTGGGAGAGAGAAAGCGGCCATGCTTGCGTCTGCGAACCTCGAAGTCATCTGAGCAATTTGCCCAGTAATCCTCCATAGAAGGCTCGTGATATGCACCTCCAGTGAGGCGAGTTGTATAATGACCTGAAAGGTCATAGGCACGTGCTTCGACAAGATACTTAAGATGATATCTCTCAAGTTCTTGTCCTGGGTCTTACACTATCAGTGCAGAAGCACACCAATACGTTTCCAAATTGAAAAGGAAAGTTGAGGATAGTGCATGCTGCTGACGAAGGCCGATGAACATCATGCATACATCTTAGGAATTCTGAAGATTGTCTTATCCAAAGGATAACGTGGAAGCATAGCTGGATTTCCTGTGAAGCCGTAAACTCGGATGTAGGTGTATGTTGGGAATTGAATAAACCAATCCGCCCATCCATCCATCGCTGCCCTAGCAACTGCTGAGATACGAACATGCAATTCCCGGTCCAAGTTCCTCACTGTATAAGTCAAGAAAGCTTCGTGAACACGCTTGAAATGACGTTCAGCTCTGGTGAACTCAAGCTGATCATAATACTGATAAACCTTCTGAACACTGAGGATGCCCACGGTGTTAAGTCCTCGGAACTTACCCTGATAAGCAATCAAGTACACGAGATATGAACACATGTGAAACTCATGGGCAACTAAGAAACCGGTGATCTGCCTGTGGAGAATGTCACTGATGAAGGATGCCCAGTCATAATGCTCCTGCCCAGAAATGATGCGACCAATAATGTAATACATCCAAGGCTGGAAAACATTTGCATGTTCTTGACCTGAGACACGATTCAGGAGTGTGATTAGAATTGCATACTCATCCTTGTATTCACCGCGACCCACGTTGTTTGGCAATCTGTTCTTTGCTTGTTTTAATCATCTTTCTGCCATCTTCTTCTGACACTTGTCCATATCAGCATCACATGCCTGCGCACACTGCTCCATAGAAACAACGCTAAGGCATTACGGTGTTGAGGAATGCCAAAACTCCTTCGATGTCCAAGCGTTTGAGACTGCAAATGACCCGTCCGTCAACCGACACTATCTCACGAGTAGTAGAATTGTAATGCTTAATGCAAGACATCACGAATTCAATACAGTGCACGGAGATAGGTATGGAAGCGGCCTCTAGTAAACCAGACTGCTCAATATTCTGAATGATTGAACCTCTGATTTTAACTGGGTCTAGTACTGCTTCTGGCAATACTTTGTGAAGATCTGTCTCAACCAACCTGCGGAAATCATGAGTAAGGACGGTTTTGGTCCTGTATTCAAGCTGAGTGAACTACATTCTGAAAAACTTGCCTGTTGACTGTGAACTTGACTATATTCTGACAAAATTTCTGGAAAGCTAAAATAGCCTGCGAGAGTTAAAAATAGCCTTTCGAAGAATTATTTTCAGCGAAAAATCCGAGATATGGGTTTTGTCAGAAAAGAATTCTAAGACAACCCAGAACGTCAGATTTGCGAAAATTCAACTTCTACTTGATTGTACAAAGATTTTCCACTTGAGAAAATTAGCAATTCGAGAACGAATGTTCTGAAGCTAAAAATTCATGAAAAATCAAACGCACAAATTTAACTCGAGAAAACTATATAAGAATGATCCAGATACTGAGACTTGCCAAATTCGCCAATTTCAGGAACATGCAATTTGTATTTTGTGAGAAATCTGAGATCAAAGGATGAAAAAGACGTTTTTTGAAGTCTTCTTCTGTGAAAATCGCCCAAGATTTCTTCGAATTGCTGACAATTGTGAACTTTGATCTGCAAAAAGATATGTTAGGAAAAATCGCCTCTGTGAATTGATGAAGATTTTGCCTTTAACTGGAGGAATTCGCCTTGGAATTGAAAACCACGAATTTTCTCTTGAAATTTGCGCCTTTTGAATATGGATGAAATTCGAATTTCCTTGAAGAAAATACGAATTTGTATTAAATTTGAGGTTTCGCCTTTTGATTATTGGAATACGCCTTTGAGAATTGAAATACGCCTTTGAATATTTGAAAGGCTTGCGAATTTCAATTGAAACTTGAAGTTTAAATACGCCTTTGATCTGAAGGATTTGCGAATTGCTCTGAAATGCGCCCTTTGAAATTATGAGAAACCACGAACTTATCTTTTAAAAATATGAATTCCCTTTGATAAAATTCGAACTCTCTGAAGTTGCTTTGAAAATTGATAACTTCGATTTCTCTTTGAAGATATGAACTTGCAATTGAAAATCACGAATTTCACTCAAGGATGAATTTGCCCTTAATGAAAATCGAATTTCTCTTGAAAGCTTGTGATCAACAATGAAGCTTGCGCCATGTTAAATAAGAGGAAATTCGCACTGAATTGTGACTGCAAGAATTCATAAACCCTAACCAGAATAGAAATCCTCCGATTGGTTGCCTTTCAGTTCAACTGCCACTGACTAGAAGTTCAAATTTGAAAATAATAATAAAATACTTATTATCATGCAATGGCGCTAAAAATAGAAAATCACCATTTCTGAACAAGCATATTTTGAACTTCAGTTGACAAACTGGTTGAAGCTATGAGATTCATCGTTTGACTTTAAGCACATAGGCGTCCATTTGCTCAAGATACTTCATTTTTTACTAACTCCCTATTTAATAGCTGACAGCACTGTCACGACTGGCCAACTTCGATACTGATTTCCGGATGACCGGGTGATGCTGAGACTGTTCTGAAGAATTCATCGGAAAGCCTACTGAACAAGGAAGAAATGTCTGCTGGGAGACACTACTGTAAAATCCATCGTTTAACCCCTTGAAAAATTAGGCGCACCTGATTAAATTGCTTTACGGGTTCCAGACTTAGCCATTTTCCTAAACTGCCGTCTGACACTTCAGACAGCTGCTGCCGGCAAACGGTGAACCCTGCTGATACGAGACGAAGCTTACTGCATGACTGGAGACATTCTGCATCCAACGGCTGTATCTATGACACCTGAAAGCTGTGTTAAGGGCCTCAAAAACAAAAGCGCCCCTGGCTCTAGGTTGCACTGGTGTTATTTTGACGAAAATCAAACTTCCATCCGAGTACCCTACTTTGACCTCTGACATCTGGAGCTGGGATGACCCGATTCAGGCACTATCTGTTTTAACGGACAGCTAGAAGGGCCCTCAAGAGAAGTCCCTGGAGGTATTGAGGCAAGAAAACTGCTTCTAAGACCTCAAAAACTCCAGTGCGTATTTTATTTATGTTTACCGCTACCAGACTTAGCCATTTTCTGGACATCCTCACTTTGTAGTATGACACCAAAGACCTCGCACGCACGAGCAACTGCCAAATGCTGAAGGCTGACGGCTATGCTCATTGGAAAGATAAATTGATTACGCTCAATAGTCGTGAAGACTTCGAACGCGAACGGGCTCATCTGACAGGCCTAAAGGCTAGGCGCCCTTGAACTGTGGAAATACACTGAAAATCATTTGATGGTCTGCCCGTAAAAATTACGTGCTTGGTAGAATCTCCGCCACGACCACCAGGAACGTCGGATCGACAAGCTGAATGATGCGTTGCGGAGCCAGGCTAGAATACTACTGATGTTATGAAGATTCTGTCTGCAAATAATGCCATTTTGAGGGTCCTTTAAGCCAGCGCCCCTGGCCTGTACTTGCACTGGGCATAAACGGAGAAGCTCAGAAACGTGAAAACTCCATTTTAAGCTGACCTTTGGACGATTGCCGCCTGAACTCTGAGAGTCGGATGACTTCGCTTGATATCTCGTCGGATAAGCAGACTGGTTGTGAACAAATTGACTGCATCCGGCATCAAAAATGTCGAGATTTACCCCTGCTTCAAGATGGGCGCCCTCAAGCTAGAGGCGCGCTTTTGCCTGGAAAAGACAAATTTCTCATCTCCTAAAATTTAGGGATTTTAACTTCTATCGCGATTTGCCGGAGTTGTGGTTCTCGGAACGCCTCGCTGGATAGCTCAACGGATAGCTGTTGGACGTGGTTTTTGAGACCGCACCAACACAGAATAAAGTCTCCCAACGGACGCTCTATCCTCTCTTGAACAAAGTATTCAGCATGCTAAGATTGCGAGTAAGATCATGCTTTCAACTCCAAGGTTCCTTAAGTGCGAATAGGCTCAGTTTGGCTCGATGTGATATTGCTGGTATGTCAAGGGGACTTACACAATTGTTCGACAACTAACAATAGACAGTAGATTAAGGGCTTTCATGTGATTCGAAGGATTTGGCAAATGAGCACAAGTTTCCCAAAGCTAACCGGAAATGAACCGAATTTAAAAGGGTGTAGGGCCTAAGAAGTTTATCTTCTATCTAAGGATGGGACGTGGGATCAATCTTGACAGACTTCGACCAGACTCTGCTCCGCCTCACGTTGGACAACTTACACAAAGTCGGTGCAATCTTCAAGGGAGTGGCAAGAGATTTTCAAATTATAACTCAACATGTAAGCACCATCAGAACGACGCATACAAACACATGAATCACAATCGAAGTTAAGTTTGTAAAAGGATTCCAGTTGACCACACAAGGAGAACTTGTCATCAACAAGCCGCTAGTGGTATGGAATCAAGCGAAGCTATCTCAATAAAACACCACACACCAAAGTAAGCTACTTGCATGAAAATTACGCTACTTTGAGCTACCATTTGAATCCGAAGGACGAAGAAACCTTGCTAGCTACTCACAACAAAGACGAAATTCACCATCAATGAAAAACTCTTTTATTGAGAGAGTGTTCACAACAATTTCTTACAAAGTTTTCAAGGGAAAACTTTCCCTCTTCTTCAAACTACACTATCAATCTATACTAAGCTACTCCTAAGTTGTCCCTCTACTCTATGTCTATTCTAATCTTCTCTACTGTCTACTACGTTACAAATGAGGGGGACTCCCCCTTTATATATCTAGCCAAGTCCCAAAAGACGGCTAGGGTTACAATCGGCTGGATGGCCCAGATCGTGCCACCTCAGCCCTAAACATGATTTGCCCTAAAAACCGCCACAAAGGAGAGTGGGGTAATAAATGAGCCATAATGTCCATTATTCCTTCTAGAAGATTCCGTTTGTAGACGCGTTCGCACTGTCCTTGATCTTCTTTCTTGACGTTGCTCTTCAACTTCTTTGTCACTTGAACTAACACTTAGCCAATTTCTTGCAACTTTTTCTTCCTTCATGTGAAACTCAAAACTTTATCTTCTTCCGAAGGTTGTAATATCATCGTGCTTCACCACTTCCAGACATCGTGCTCTGGCCTCGACATTCCTCCTGCAAAACCAGCGAGGAGAAGAGTATTAGAACACTTCATAATATAATCTTAACTTACTTACCTGATTTTCACGTTCTAACTTCCAAGCGTTCATCATTTTCCTTAGCCAACTTCGCGTTCAAATTCTTCATGCCTTAGCCAAATTCTCAACCCATCTTCCTCAAGGGCGTATCATCTACTTCAACTGCATCTTCAAGAAATTCATTTCACCTGCTGGAGCTCTGACAACTTTGATTTTATTCATCTCAGGCTCAAGAAAACTATCTTCACGAAGAATTTGAGCAAATTCACCTAGGCAGTTCCTTTCAAATTCATCGTCTGGAGGATTTCACCTTGAAAACACATTTTCTTCACATTTGCCTTAGAAAATTTTCAAGTTTCCCTTAGGAAAACTCATCAACCTAGTGCCCACTTGAAATCCTCATCCTGAAGGCCACAGCGAAGCATGGAAGACTTTAAAATCAACTCCTCATCGATAATCTTCGATACCCAGAAGAAAATTTCCTCCAGAACGCGTCGAACTCATGGGTGCACAACGAACGGGTTCATTTAATTTTCTTGAATTTTGAACCTTAGAAAATTATTTCCCTGTGAAATTTAAATCCGTTCTTCACATCTGTGAAGATTTCTTGTTGCTCTGACTTGAAAATATTTTTAAATCCATCCTGTAATGCCAGCATCTTCATCTTCGACAAATTTTACTCATCACAGGAAAATCTTATCACCTCAGAGTCCAGGCGCATTTTTCTAGAGGAAGAAAATATTTTGCCTTAGAAAAATTTTAAATCATCTTGGAAATTTTGCCTTGGAGAAATTTTCGTCTTAAAAAATTTTATTCAATCTTGCTCATCCTTGCCCGTGAGAAAATCACCAACTTTACTCAGAAAATCTCCAAGAGGGCGCCTAGCACATTTTATCCTCCAACATCTTCAAGGCCTTAGGAAAAAGTTTATCATTTTGAAAGTTTCAACACCTAGCAATTTGTTTCACTTCACATTTTATTTCATACTTGGAAAATATTTTAACTTGAAGCTCCAATGCCTTGGCCATATTTTATTTGTCTTCACTCAACACCTTGGGCGCAAATGACACATGCTGAAGGATATTCATCACCACGCCTAGGAAAGTATTTTCTAACACCTTGGCATTTTCAACGCCCCACACTTTATTCACCCTCTTTGCATGGCGCATATCACATGGGCGCATTTTGCTTGTGTAGAAGAAGGAATCTTTTCAACGCCTTGACCTGTGACTCTTAAGCTTCTCCACTTTTGTCTTCACATGCCCTCTTTTGGGCGCATTTGATGCCTCTAGGGGGACAAATTTCATACTTAGAAAATTTTCATGCATGTTATGCTTGAAGTGGGCGCATTTTACTATGTGAGGAGGATAAACTTTGTTGACTTGTTGACTTCTTTGAGCTTGAGCGCATTTTTGATGCCATGAAGGATGAAACTTGTAACGCCTCCAACAAGTGACTTTTCAACTTCCTTATTTTGTCCTCACATGCCTCTATTTGGGCGCATTTTGCACCTCCTGCAGGATGAAAACATTTGACTTCTTTGACCTTTCTCACTTTGAGCGCATTTTGCCAGTGGAGGAGGATGAAACTCATACTTAGAAATTTTTGTATGCCACTACCTTGCATTTGGCGCATTTTGCATGAGAGCAGGATAAAAATCTTTGACTTTCTTTGACTCACTTGTTTTGGGCGCATTTTGGCCTAGGAGGTGAACGAAGTCTCAGACTTAGAATTTTTTCTTATGCTTTCACCTTGAGGGTGCATTTCACCATGTGTGAAGGACGAGATGCCTGCCTTAGAATATTTTATGCTTCAATTCCACCAACTTGGGCGCATTTTACATGGGGAGGTGGATGAAAACATGTTAGAAATTTTTTTTACTTGCCAGACATGGGCGCATTTTAGCATGGCAGGAGGATAAACTTCGTACTTAGCCATTTTTCTTGATGCCTTCTATAGCTGGGCGCATTTTCAAGGTGGTGAAGGATAAAGCTCCAGACTTAGCTATTTTTCTCGCCCTCGCCAGCTTCTCATGCCCTGCTATTTATAGTAAGCCCTCTGAATTTTGCATCTCTGAAGCTCAGAACGACTTGAAAATTTGCACGCTGTATCTTCATGACCTTGTTGTTCTGTCGACATTGCCACTTTTAGCAAGCCTGCTATTTTTAGCCCATTTTTGGTGGTGATTTACTATAAATAGTAACCTCTTGTTTCTGATAGCTCCATTGCTCCGATCGAGTTGAAATTTGAATGAGGTGCTCCTCACCACGTGACCTTACTGTCAACATCGACGCATGCAGTTGATTTACTATTTTTAGCCAGTTCCCAATCTGACTTACTATAAATAGTAAGTGCTCCGTTTGACTTGAAATTTTACCAGCAGATAGCCTGAAGGATGCTGATCGTGGTGGTTTACACCGGTTTTCGAAAATTCTGACTTTTTACGCCTCTTTTTGGGTCCCGAAGCTGGAAACCCTAATTCGCTCTGCATGCATATCAAATGAACTCTGTTCCTCTTCGTTTCTGTGGCACTGCGATCAGCTCGTGATTCTGAACTGCTGGGAGGCGGCTGCCGGGACATACCTGCTAAAAATAGCAAGTTCCTTACTGAGTGAGTATCTGCGTTTGCATGCCATACCATCGCGAAGCTCTCGAAAAACCCATCAGGAATCCCCCGACATGCAAAGGAAACCCCGACATGCAAACCCTAAAAATAGCCTCAGAAGACTAAACTCTGAAAGTTGTCTCGTTTTGCATGTTACATCATCGCGAAGGTCTCGAAAAACCCAGAAGGAATATGCAAACATGCAAAGGAAAACTCTGCATCTGCACCCTGAAATTTGTCCCGGAAGCTGAACTGCTAAAAATAGTAAGTTGTCCGTTTTCGCTCAAATTTTGCATACGAGTAGCTTGATATGCTTTGAATGCCGTGTGACTGTCGGAATCTCAAGAATGCTGACGAACTGCCCTGAATTTCACACTTACTAAAAATAGTAAGTACCTCAGAATCTGATGAAAATCTGCTGAAAGCCTGCTGGAAGCACATTGACAACAATGTTAAGCTCAATTTCAATTTATTCACCTTGTTTCACCTCAGACTGACCAGGAAAGATGAAACCCTAATTTCAGACTTGGCCAAACTCACGTTTAAACTCAGTGACGGGCTCAATCCCGAAAAGACAGATAGTAGAAAAGAGAGACGACGACAAAACAAGCGAAAAGCAAAGCCAAAATTAGGGGGGTCCCCATTTGCAATGGGGCGATGTGTGAAAAACGTCACAACAATAGCCAGACTAATTCTGAAGAGATTGACTGGATGCTTGAACATTTTAACCAGAATCTTGACCTTCAATAAGTTGGGCGCCCCTGAGCTATACTTGCTTTTTGGGCTTTTCCTCTGAGAAATCTCCATGATTTGATCTTTAAAAACTCTGCTTCGATCATTGAAAATACCGTCTGCAATATGAAATGTCGTCATGAGATGCTCCTTCGTCGTGAAGATCTTCATTTTGAGTCTCTGCTTCAGGTTTTGTTCAATATAACTGACTTTGACCGACAAACTATTGACAACTACTCCATGCTTGACATTGCCCAAAACTGTGTTTTACATCAAATTAGCAAGATTTAGACTTTAAAATGCAAAATGCCTTGATGAAGCAAAAAATTTGGTTTGGGTACAACAATCAGCAAGATGATGAGGGGACTGCTACTGACCCTCAGTTTCAGCAAGAGTTAGAGGCGGCTTTAGACGATGATGATATAGTTTCAGGAGATACTCAAGCCACTTGAGGCCGATGAGTCTCACCAGAATGATATAGAAGTTGAACAAGTCCGTGAAGTAGATGCACAAGAACAATAGCCATTTGATATACAGTATACAGTACCTGATTGGCTCAGAGATAGGATGAGAAGAAGCCCCAGTGAAGAGATTGATCTAGCAGTTGAAATGGAAGAGTTCTTGAACAGGATCAACGCGCCTCCACAAAAGAAGAGAGCACAGAAATTTTCAAAGATATCAACTGATGAGGATGGCTCTCGCACCCTTCACATGGTCGTGCCACAGGTTGATTGTGACCGAGATGAAGTAGTACCCAAAAACTATGTGGTCACAACTCTGGAGTTAGGAGTCAGGACGCCCCACAAGTGCACAGATTGTAGAGGAGTGTGATAACTCCTACCACGCCCTCAAGGACAGATTATTTAAAAAGGAAGGAAAGTACAAGAAGTTGAAAAGAGAGCATAGGGCTTTGATAGGATATGTGCAGCAGTTGTCTCATCCTCGTGGGCAGGAGATTCCAGCAATAGAGCTTCCAGCTGACATACCTAGAGAGTCAATCAGTGGCTTGTTGGAGTTAGGAAAGATGGCACAGGAGGCAGATAAGTGGGTCACGGGAGTTCGTGTTGAGACAGAAAAATTTATGGAAGACCTTGCTCTTGCTTTTCAGCAAGCTTCTAGTATTTTGGCACGGATGGAGGCAGTTGATCAGGCCTGGGGTGATGCTTCTGTTTATCAGAGCAAGGTAATTCAGCATCTTGAGGCATTGAGACATCTTCCTTTGCGGTTGCTAATTGATGGAGGGGTCATTCAAGAGAATGACCGGTATGACTTTTCTAGATGGTATTCTTCAGCAATCACGAGACGTGGTTTCTTTGACGCAGCACAGGCGGATTCAACTAGAGTATAGAAGGCTATGGCCAATATCATTGATGGATTCCATAATACTTTCGAGGCTATATTTGCTAGGCGGTTGAATCCAGATGAGGTGACTGTTGATAATTTGAGGGGTAGGTTGGTGCCTTTCTTCTCAGAGGTGAAGACCTTCGTACAAGATGACTTTGAGAACACTTCCACTTTCTCCAGCTTGGTCCAGAGCACACAGGATTCCCTAGTCGCTTGGAGAAAATCTTGTGCAAGGCATGAACCGTCAGTCACGGTGTTAGAGTTCCAACTCGATTGCATTCCACCCATTTCAGTTCAGGAGGTTGAGGCTGTACTTGGCAGGTTCATTGAGTTTGCAGCCAGAGAGAAGGAGAGTGGGAATGCACTATTGGACGATGATCTTCTAGAAGACTGATTATGGGCATTAATTGCCTTTACTATTTTGGGAGTGAGTGGGAATCTTTGATTCATTTAATGTACCACTCCCCATTCTGGCAATTTTTAGGGTTAGGGCTGAGGTGGCTTAATCTTGGCCATTCTTTTGATTGTAACCCTAGCCGTCCTTTGGACTGAGCCATCTGTAAAAGGGGGAGTCCCCCTCATTTGTAATTCATTAGAATTAGAGACTAGAATCAGATTGGAGATCAGACTAGAGAGTAGAGCAGAGTAGACATTTTGCTTGATAGCTTAGCATAGTTTGGAGGAGAAGGAAAGTTTTCCTTTGAAAATTTTTGTAAGAGATTTTTGTGTAACACTTTCATAATAGAAGATCTTTTCATTGATGGTGAAATTCGTCTTCATTGTGTTTAGCTAGCAAGGTTTCTTCGTCCCTTCAATTCCAAGTAGCGTAAGATAGCATAAAGTAGTTTAAGAAGTAGCATTTTCATTTCATGCAAGTAGATGGTAGTTGTGGATGTGTGGCATTGATCAAGGCAACTTTGTTTCATTCCATACCACTAGCGGCTTGCTGACGGTAAGTTTGCCTTGCGTGGTCTACTGGAGAATTTCATAAGCTTAACCTCAGTTGTAGCTCATGCCTTGGTATGCGTCATTTTGACGGTATCTTGATGTTGGGTTGTGACTTGAAAATTACTCGCTATCCCTTTGAAGATTGCACCTACTTTGTGTAAGCTGTCCAACGTGAGGCGGAACAGAGTTTGGTTGAAGCTGTTAAGATTGATCCCATGTCCCACCTTAGAGTAGAATCTAGAACCTTCTCATCCTTACACTCATTTACTTTCCGTTCATCTTTGGTTAATTTTAGGAAAACGTACTTATTGCTAAATCATTCGCATTGCACAAATCCCTTCCAATCATCCATTTACTGTTAACTGCAAGTATCCTGAACAATTGTGTAAGTCCCCTCGTGAAAACAGCAATTCACATCAAACCAACTGAGGGTATTCCAAGTATTTCGGAACCTTGGAGTTGAACGTGCGAATTTTCTCGCAATCTTAGCGCATGAAATACTTTGATCAAGAGAGAATGGAGTAGCCCTCGGACAACTTTGTTCTGCTGATTGGTGCGATCATAAAAATCACATCAACAGGTGATTAGAAAGTGGAGGGTTGTTTATCCAGTTAGGTATTACTATTGCATTTTGGCTAATGCTAACGAGTGAAATTTGTGGAAAAAATTAAGGGTAGGTTATAACAATTTGAGTGGTTCTATTTAGGAAACATCATTGTTCTTCAACAGAGTTTTCAGTTTTAGGGCTTCAGTATGGAAGTTTTTGATGTTTCCTAACATTGCTAATTGTTTGATAGTTTGGTGAAGATTGTGGAGGATTTTAGAGGTGTGTTTGAAGTGTTTTGTACCTGTTTGGGGTTGCATGTTAGATGTTTGAATGCATTTAAGGAGGCTGTAAATCATTGTATCTACTGCAATAGGGTATTTCAGACTTGCTTAAGTTTGGTATTCATTTTCAGTTTGTCATCACATGCTTCCAGTGAGTTTGGTGTGCATGGGAGTTGTATTTCATGGTGTTGATTGAGCTTATGAAACTTTTGGGTGTGTTGAACGTGAGTTTGAGGCTTGCTGGGTGAGTATCTCTGTTGCTGAGCATGCTACAACTTGTGTATAGTCCATTGCAGACCTCGGTATAACTGAAAATGATGATTCATGAGATTATGAAACCTTGAGAATATATATTATAATGGATTGTGCAATATTATGTTACTGCATTCAAAAGAAATGATAATGATTATTTGATGTCATGAATATGTTGAAACACAATGAGATGATTCTATTTATTTGAAGCAAATGATTAATGAAATTGCAATGATATGATCATGAGGTCATGGTTACCAATCTAACTACCTGTTTGTTTTCTTGAGTCAGATTGCAGGAGCGATCCGAACACCTCCAGAGAGAAAGAGGGGGGGTATCACCTAGGAGGGGGGGTATCACCTAGGAGAAGGGTGAAGTTATGAATTCTCAAGAAATGTCATCTGAGCATAGCTGTGGTCTGGTATTATTGCATAAACTTAAAGTATCTAGGGTGACGTTAGCATGCTCAGAGGTAAGTCAACCTAGGGAAGTTGTATCATGCTCTTCTGTTGTGTTTGTTTATGGCAATCTTAGGGTTTAGTAACTCTCTTGGTTAATATATAAGCAAATATATAGGAATATACATACATGTGTGTGAACCAATAAGCATATGTATGTGTGTATGTATTTATGTGTAAATAGACATATATGTACATACATAGGCGAGATACACATCGACATATGTATAGATATTTATATGCATACATAAGTTATTATGATGAAATTGACTAAGATATATATATGTTCATATTTATAAGGTGTGTGATCCTTAAATGATTTTACTTGTTGGTTCCCATTATGATATTGCATGTGGGTGTTGATCATTTTGGATCATCGTTGAGTTTGTTTTATCTTTGCAAATACAATAGTTGGACGACATAGCGACCAATGTCGTCAACCCTTTCCTATGAAACTATTATTTCTTAATGTTTATTATGTTAAAATATATGTCGAAAATCTGAAATGGCTACATAAGCCGTGAGCTAAACTAAGGGGCTCAACTCTTATTAAAGAGGAGAAAAATGTTATTGGAGAGTTTGCTCAACTCAATCCCCTTTGAAGCTTTGGTAACAACTTAAGCTTTTATGTTTATATATTGCATATTTAAATGCCTTATGCAAACTTCTTAGGCCGCAACAAAGCATTATGTGGCAGCAGTTATATCTAAAATACCTTGTTTAAATATTATCGTAAGGAAAGCTTTAAGCCTTTGCGTGTATATTTTAAAAGAAATGTAGGAACCTTAATTAGCCGTGGATAGCACCAAAGGCGACACTTGATATGCAACGCATAATTTAATATTTTCGCATGTATCATTTATAGCCTCCATCTCGTGAATCAGTGTAGAAATAAAGCCATTCTATAACTGCATTTGAAACCGTTCTTGCACTACTCTTATCAAACCATTCGTGGGCGATATGGAAGATTTAGACAACTACCTTGGAAGAATGGTTTTAGTCTATTCTGATCGGGTTACCTTGGGTAGAGACTATTCACTCATGCTATGCAACCATTTGTAACGAATTCTTGGGTGAATTATCTCAAGGGTTTTGGAAATATTTTTTTGGGAGCTTATAAATACACTATTTTTATATGCAATGGGGGTTGGATGGTGGGAGAAACAAAACCAATAAAAGGCGATGAACTGTCATTTAAGAGGGACTCTACTCTTTGAAGAAGAAGAGTATGAAAGGAGAGCATTCTCATCAGAGTTTTTTTTTTAAGACTATAAGTTTTGTTATTGCTACTACTCTATATTCACAGTTAGTGAAAGGGAGATATGTTCGGAGCTGGTTTTAGAGAGAACAAGTTATGGTTATGTGCAGAGTAGCTCCCAAGAATTCTCTTTCGTACAGTCAATGACAGGCATGTTCTTTCTTCAAGTTTGTCTTCTCTCTTTCTTAGTGTTTCCCTCCCTCCTTTTGAATCAAATCTGGAGCAAAAATAAAGGGGTATTGGGTTGTTAGAACCTCGTGTTGGAGGCAGTTCGACCTTAATCATTTAACATGCAAGTCTCTTTTCTTATTTGCCTAAACCATTTTATGGAGAAAGATCTTTGGATTATTTTGGGAAGTTTGACTTTTTGAAATTTTTCTTGAGGTAGAAAACTATATCTTGAATACTTAGAGATCCTTTATTCATTAAAGAAATGACTTGATATCCTTCTTGTCTTTAAAACTTCCTTTAGATACAAGGTTTAAAATTAAAAAGCTAAAAAGGAACCGTGATAAATGAATTGTGAATCTTTGACTGTTTATAAGAGTGAACCAAATTTAGTTACTTCGAAATTGAAAAGAAGCATAAAAACAACTAAGCTCATATAGAAGCTAAGGATTTCAGGTATGTCTAAAAGGGGTAAAAAGAAAAATCCTTATTATTTTTGATAGATGTGTTGTGCCTCTTTGGTTTCTTGAAAATAATTGATACATTGTTTAATATTCAAACTCCTTCTAGGGTTATGAACAAATCCCTATACCATCGAGTAGCAGGTGTATGAGAAGGGAGTTTCTTTTTAATTCCAAGACCTTTTAGGTCAAACTTTTGTGGGAAGAACCCTTATGTATGTTTGATTACTCAAACCAGTGCTAGAAGCCAAGACCCATTAGTTACGTCAAGTAACATGGGGGTGTTCAAGTATAGTTAAACACTTATATTTTTGTGAATTTATTGCAGGATGGGACCACTTGGTCAACAAATGTCTTATCTTTGATTAACAAGCTTATGACCAAAAGGGTCCACCCCGCATTATGACCAAGGTCTAGAAGATACCATTTCGTCGCAAGATTGCTTAAAGATTATATTGAGAGCAGTTGCTCTCAAAGGTTAGTTTTAAGACTCGAGCAAGTGGTTGTAGCCAAGACCCAGGTAGTTACATGACACTAACTCGGGTGTTCAAGCTATAAATAACCAACAACCCAGATGTGTTAATCACCTAGTGAATCTTCACTTTGTAAAGAAGGTCTCTACAACAAGCTAAAACATTGTACATTTGAGACTATAATAAGAAGAAGGGATCTTCAACTTAAGGCTATTGTCTATTAGTATTTATGATTAATCATTTTATCAATAAATAAAGGAAGTGAGTAAAGTAGAAATGAATTAATGAGCACCGCTAGGTGCTATAGTTGCTAGGTTGCCTAAGCAGTAAAAGGATAGGATCCTGGCTTTCTTTTGATAAATGAATAGTGGATTTAAGTGTTTTCATGAAAGGAGAAACTCTCTTTGTTGCAAATGTACAAACCCATCTAGGGCTTTGTACTTAGTCGAAATACCACCTAGAGTAGGGTATTATGTACAAGAAGTTTGCTTTGTTAGTCTATGAACAATCAGATCAAGTTAATTGTATGTATTGGCAAGGAAATGCTAGGTAAATTGCTACATAGGGAAATACCCCTTGTATTTGTTTATGTTGAACCAGTGGCGGTTGCCAAGACCCATTAGTTATGCCAAGTAACACGAGGGTTTGAGAAAGATCTAAAACCTTATCAATTCAGATGAGTTATGCCTAGGAAGACAAGTTATGTCAAGTCATAAGTCCTTTGTGATTGTTTGCAAGGTGGAACAGGTAGTTCCAATATACCCTAGGTCAGGAAAGGTATTCCAAGTCGAGTAGGGTGGGTGAACAAACAACTTCGCTCTTAGTAGCGATTGTATTTATGATACAAATACTATGGCCATAGTGAGTGTATTTGTCTCTGAATGCACTTATCGGTTCACCGTGACCGAGATACTTAGCTAGTCACAGATGTCGTACATAGTTGGAGGGTATCCATAATTGTGCGACGGTATTAGTTAAGTAGGGCACAACACCAGAGCTCAAATGGCAAAACTAAGAGGGTTCCTGACTAATCCCTTCATTGAAGGACAGGACCACTTCTAGTTAGGAAGGTGTGCGGGGGACCGCTTAAGTCCATAGTTGGAGGTAAAGCACTCAGGTGATGCTCTCCCTATTGCAGATGACATGCCGAGTCTTGGAGGACAAAAAGAATCCAGATAAGGATCTCTGACCTTACTCTCTTTTAGTTATTGTTTATAATTTTGTTGTACCCAAACCATTTTTTTTTTCTTCATTAAGGAATTTTGCTTAAAAGAGTCTAAACTTTGTTAAAATGATGTCAAAATACATTTTTTGGGCAAGTGAAGTATGGACTTTGGTTAGTGTAATGTCAGTCGTTAACGACAGTTGGTTAGTACTTGGAGTGCAAATCTGAGCCTGGAACTGAAAGCATAACATTTTATGATGAAAGATACTAAAGAAATACTTCACAACGAAGGAATACCCCTATAAGGTCAATTCAGTAATCAAAATGGTGTACACAGAGTGCGGAAATAGATGAGAATTTCTGGTAAAAGCAAATCTGCGCCCCTGTAGCCCAGGGGCGCCCTTCATTTTGAAGTTCTAGATTCAGTGCTTTTTGGTTGCAGATACATTCAATCTCTTCGGAATTTAGTCAGCTTTCCGACAAGCTATCAAGAGAAGTCATCCGAGTTGTAGAACTCCGATTATTGAAGGCTGAAGCGGAAGGTACAAAGAGGTTACACATCACAGAGGATTGTCAATTTGTAGTTTTTGCGCCCCTGTAGCTCAAGGGCACCATTGAATTTGACTCCTCAGATGGATGAATTTGCAGTTTCCATATCCCGAAGATCTTTTATGATTCAGTCTGGCTTCACAACGCATCCGTTCACGAGATCATCAGACATGGTAAGTGACCATGACAGTGGTTCCAATGAGCACGTAAAACAGAGGGTGGATAAACATGAAAATGTCAACCTGTACCTCTATAGGCCAAGGGCGCCTAGCCTTTAGGCCTGCTAGATGAGGTTTTTAGCAGTCAATGTCTTCACGAGACTTGTGCGGAATCCTCCTAGCTATCCAATGAATCCAGCCGTCAGCCCTCGGGATTTATCAAACACTCATACATGAAGGGTCAGTGGAGGTCACTGGAGAATGCAGATAACCAGAAAAATGGTTGTGGGAATTACACACTCCTTTGAAAAAGGTGCCCTTCTTTTTGAGGTCTTAGAAACAGTTTTCTCGCTTCGTCACCTCCAGAGACATCTCTTCCCAATGCTTCTAGCTACACAATGAGATCAACGGTGTGCGAATCGGAGTACTCCAACTCCTAGTGTCAAGGGTCAAAGTATGGTGTTCAGATGAAAGTTACACTTTTATCAAAATGGTAATTAGTGCTATTGCAAGCTAGGGGCGCCCTTGCTTTTGGGGTCCTTAACTCAGCTTTCAGATGCCTTACATACAGTCGTTGGTTGCGTAATTCTTCCAGCTACTCAATGGACCTATCATCTAGTCAGCGGGAGCCATCGTTCACCTACAGCGGTAGTTCGAAGCACCAGATGGAAAAATAGAGAAATGACCAAGTCTGAAGGCCTTGCATCAATTTAATTAAGGGTGACTAATTTTTTGAGGTACCAAACATCATTTTTAGCGGTTATAGCTTCCAGTAGACATTTCATCTTGGTTCTGCAGGCTTCGCGGTGGATATCTCAGCTCAGTCACAACATCAATCAAGCACTCAAAAATCAGAGCTCAATAGGGGTAATCGTAACTTTTTAGTGAGCTATAAAATAGGGAGTGAGCAATAAATCTCATAACTTTTGCAAATGGACGCCTGGAGAGTCAAATTTGGACTTTTCAGAATTAGTGAATTTTTCTGAGTGCATCCAGATGCTGAGATTTTAGTTAACTTATTAAAATAATATTAAATTCAACTTTTTGCATGCAAGCATTAAATGGGCGATTTTGTTCAATATTTCAATATTGGGGCTCTTTATAATATTACATTGCAAATTTGCATGTAAAGTACTGGATATTTTAATATCATATATTTTCCAGGACTCCGAGTTAGTGGCAGTTGAACTAAGAGGGGTCCAATCAGAAGATTTCTTTTGAAATCAGGGTTTTTATTCTTAGTGGCACCATTAAGCAAAGAATTCTTCTATTTGTTCAAGATGGCGTCCATTTTTTCTCTCACACAGATTGAAGAGAAAGCGAATTTTCTCATTTGAGTGAGCGGATTCTTTAGCATTCAACATTCGAAGGCACTACAAAGATTTTTTCTGGATTTCCTTGCACGTACAAGTCCAGATTAATCAAAAGTCTTCAAGACAAGATGGCGATTTTAGCAGAAGCAGAGCATAAAAAACTTCTATATTTTGTCTTAAATTCTTCTATTCTCGTCTTAGGTTTTCTTCGCTTGTCCAAGATTCGGTGACTTTTGTCAAATTTGATCATCTGGATTGGTTGTGTGCGGCTTCCTCTACAAAACCCATGTGTTAGAATTTTTCAAGAAAATTTGCTCCAGAGCTTCAATTCTCCAAGCTTTGATTTTCTCAACTGAAATTCCTTTGCGTAGTGGAGTAAAAGTCAATATTTTTTTTAATCTAACATTGTGGGTTGTCTTAGAATCATCTTATGGAGAAAACCCATATTTCAGATTTTCTCAGAAAAAATTGCCCCCCGCAGCCCCTATTGCCCCCAATTGCTTTTTTCAAAAAAGCTTTTACATGTCAAGCTAAATGGTGTTTTTTCGCAATTCTAACATTGTGGGTTGTCGTAGAATCATTTTCTGCACAAAACCCACATCTCAGATTTTTTGGTGAAAATTGCCCCCCGATAGGTTATTTTTAGCCTCATCAGGTGTCATTTTAACTTTCCGATGAAAGTTGTCAGAACATAGCCGTGTTTACAGTCAACGGGCGAGTTTTTCAGAATGCAATTCATGTAGACTGAATTCAAGACCAAATCAGTCTTAATTCATGATTTCATCAGAAAAGATGACACCGATTTGTATCAAGTGTATCTGGAGGGTTGACAGGCGTAGTCACTCAAGTTCACATGGTTTCATTCCTTGTATAACTGATAGCCTTCCAAGGATAGTTTAGAGGGTTGATATTGTTGGAATTCTACGTGTGCAACAAGTTCGTTTGCATTTCTCACAACTAGAGGGTTCACAATTAAACTTTGCAATTTCATCATGCAACACTCTTCCATAGAGAAAGGCGTGAAAAACATGAGAAGTGTCAGAAGCATAAAGCTGCAAAAGAAACAGTGGCCATCACTTCAGTTATGGAGCCACCAAAGTTATCAGTCAGTGAAATGCTAGTTTGAGTGTGCAAAGATTTCCAAGATTGCTCAAGTTGCTGACAAGCAGTGAATTGACAGTTGAGATGTGTAAGTTCCCCAGATGGTGATGCAGACAACGACCTCATGGAGGGGTTACTTGCTCGAGATCACGGCCAGTAGACTCCAGGTCCCACCTTTCAAGATAGACATCAGACATAGCAGTTAACTCGACACTTCTTTTCGAGTTAACTTGTTGTTCCATATCTCATGCATGTTTGTCTTGGAAACATCTATGTATAGTTGGAGTTTTCATTTAGGGTTTTTGTTAACTGATGGTAGTTTTCCAGTTAACTTGCTTTCAATAAGGACGTGCATGCTTACACATGTCCATTTAGATTAGCCTTGTTTTGGTTAACTAGTGGTAGCTTTCCAGTTAACTGTATAGTTTTCTTTATTAGGGTTTAGCAATAAAATCTTGCATGCATGCAAGACTGTAGTTGACTCAAGGTGATTTTAGGGTTCCCTACACCTTTCGATGTCTATAAATAAGAGCTTTCAGCTCATTTGTAATTAACTTTTGCACGAGAAAGTAATATATGCTGTGCCCACCTTGCCTATAATATTGCTTAATCTGTATCTGTTCACAAGTTTTTATTATGATGATGAATTGTTATGCCACTTAGGTTTCATGTTGTTATTATGGTAAATGCTTATCTTAGTTAAATATAGTGGCTAGTTTGATTGTGGATTGTATGCATGTTTCGCCTATGCAATTTACTATCCTAGTTGGCTATCCTTTATGTTTTGTTTCTAATAAGCCTATTCAGATTGAACAAATAGTTGCACCACCTTGCCTTCATGTTGAGAATCTGTACCTAAAGCTTATCATTTGATGTGTGTGTTAATAAACCTATTCAGCCAAGCAAATTGTTGCGCCACCTTGCCTTCATGTTGTGAATTTGTACTCAATTTATCGTTTATTTGTCGTTTCCAATAAACTTCTTCCCAGCCAAGCAAATAGTTGTGCCACCTTTCCTTCACATTGTGAATTTGTACGTGAAGTTTATCATATAGAACATTCTTGCTCCATTTCCTCATGCTTTGTTTACTTGAGGAAACTAGATAGATTTAAAGCTTTAGTTTAGTTGTAGTTAGTGATCTGCGAAACCAAAAAATCCTTAGCTGCAACGTTCATGGTTTTTCTTAACCTTGTGCCTCTTCCAGCTGAGAACAAAAAGATAGGATTTAGTTTACTTTTCTTTTCCAAGCATTTCAGCAATACAAGGGAGCTTTCTCTCCTAATTTGAAGAGCACTCATTACGTAGTGTGCATAGTTGTCCGTACCAATTTGCACTCCAGAGGTGTTAATTGTTACGCCAACAAATTTACTTAATTGAAATCATTGAATTGTGATGCAAGAAATAAATGATGTTAATCCTTTTAGTTTGAAAGTATTTTTAGATGCTTTGATATGTCTAAATAGAAACAGAATGCAGTAGCATGTTTCTTTTATTGAAAAAAAATATATATATATATATATATATCTCTTTTACTTTGAAAGTTAGTTGTTGACTATTGGTAAAAAAAAACTCTTGGTAAATCCTTTGTAAGAAGGAGATGGATGTTGCATTTATGCATAGGTCATTTAGATGCATGAGTCAAAGGAGAGATAGTTAGGGGAGATTTGTATAAAAAAATTAACTTGGGTGGATACTTAGTTGCAAAATCAGCTACAAGTGCATAAAATGCTCCATAAATCACATAATAAGAAGAGAAAATTGGATGAAAAGGCTGGAGGATTTGAAGAAAACAATCCAATGTGCCAGAATAAAGATATGGAAACTTCATTGTAGACATCCTAGCTATTCAATTTTGAATTTCCATTTAAATTATGGCCAAATTGTTTCTATGCAACTCTTTGAGATTTCAAAATTGCTAAAAGCATTCTGTTGGAATCATAATTTTGTTGGGCCAAATAAAATAATTATAAAAACCCATTTCTAGGGTATAGGTCTCTGAATCTAGTTTCCAAAACATTTTGATATTTGTTGGGTGAAAATTATGTAATCCTTTTAATAGATTACAAAACTTGATTTCAGCCACAGTTGTGTGAGATACAATCTCTCCTCTCAGAAAGGGGAGGCACCCTTCTTAGTGCTTATTGAAACTAAGTAAAACTAATTAAGTATTCACAATGATGTACACTACAATTAAGAGATAGGGGTGTGTCACATTCATAATTCTCTTTTTTTTCAGAGAATATGTTTTACAATGCTTCACGGTTTTAAGTTCCCAATTCGATACAACTTTAAACTAAAAACAAAGTAGTAATTCCAATATTCTTATCTTGTCAAAGCAAAGACTAAGAATACCAGCATGATAACGATAAATGATAAAACAAGAAAACTCACGAAGGCACAAAGTTGTTTCGTAGCTTTCACCAATGAATCCTTTGAGATATGTAACCAGTGTTGTATTAGAAGCACAAAGTCTTTTAGAGAATTCACCAATAGTATTCAATCAATATCATAAATTCGAATAAAAGAGTGTAACTCAAAGTTTACATGGATTTACTCAAAGCCCTTTAGATCTCAATCACTAATCACTGCCAATTCCAATCAAATCCAAAAGATAATCGATTACAACACAAAGTTTGGTACACAACTCACTTCTTTATTGATCAAAATAGATTCACAAAGATGAACACAAAGTTTCATGTATTTGCTTCTCAAAATGGGCAGCACTTCGTTGCAAAAGATAAAAGTTAACTATTACAAAAGAATCCCCTCATATTTATAAAAGAGAGGGAAGAGAAAATCTAGGAAAAGTAGATGAGAGAATTTAGGAAAGTTAAGTGAGTAAATTTAGGAAAATCTCACCTAACAAGTCAACTTATTCAAAAATGTTGTCCATCTTTTCAGGAAAACATCTATGTTTTTACATGTAATTACATCTTGGAAAAAGACACGTAAGATGTCGAGAACTATTTACAAAATGCATAAATGAAAGCATAAAACTATCTAACACTGGAGATGAAAAGAAGTCTTCATGGTTCCTTCCATTGGGCATGAAAGTCTTCATATCTCTTCTTTGTCTCCAGTACAAATGCCTCATCTAGACCAACTGTGTAATCCACAATGGTGTGAACTCTGGTGATTGATCTTCTAGCAGACGAGCAGATTTTCTTGCATCTATCAAGATGCATCTTGAGATTATGAAGAGAAAGCCGTATATCACAAACGACATGCATGGAGGTCTTTGAAAAGTTGGCATCTTCCACCTGCTTCATGAATGCTTCCTTGTAGATCTGAGAAAGTTCACTGACAGGGAGGAAAGTATTATTTTCATCAAGGAGCTTACCCGATAACTCCTTAATTCCATTCTTTAGGATAACATGATGTCCTTCGACATCTTCTTGTACTTGGTGGATATCTTCAATAAGAGATTTGATCACTTGAATGCGGTGCTTGAGGGATTCTCTTACCCCCACATATTTCTCTTTGTCGGGAATTAAATCATGAATGAGGACAAGCAAAATCATGAAGAGAAAAACCCAGGGTGCATTTGTAAAATAAGAAGAAACCCTAAAAGAGAAAACACGAACACTAGGGTTGTTTGACAAAACAAAAAGATAATGCAGATTTGAAACCACAAACCCTAGGCAAAAAAGATTTAACTAAAAGTATTAAAAACCTGGCAAGAAATAGATAGCATAAAGAAAACAACGGAGAGGAAGGAAACAAAACTGCACCTGGAAAAACGTCGAACCCTAGCTCGAATGTTCAAGAAATCTTTAAACTCGAATTCACTGGAAGTTGGAGAAAGATCCGCGCGAGGAGGAAGAAGTTCGGCGAAAGGAATGAGGATTAATTAGCTCAAAAACGTTTATTAAGTCATCAAAAAGGGGTCATTAATGTAACTCAACTTGCATTAATGACGAAGCACACTAAGGAAGCAAAAGTGAAAAATGCACTAGTGGTGATTTTCACCGCTTGTGCATTTCAAACGACTCAAAAGAACAAAAAATGCACTAGCGGCGATTTTCACCGCTTGTGCATTTCAAACAGGCTGCAAAAGTGTAGGAGTGCTGAAAATCAGCGCTCCAACACTTAGAGTTAAACTTATTTCCAACTTGAGGCTCATGTAGGAGCATTGAAAATCAGCACTCCGACATGAGTCAAAAATTGACTAACTCCCAAAGGTTGAGAGTTGACAAAGATACTCGTTTTGAAGCTCTTCGAAAGACGAACAGGGGGGAACACTCAAACGGATTGTTTGAGGTTTTGGACCACGCATCGTGGTGAATTGAAATTTGCCTCGTTTTGCGTGCTTGAAGTACACGGGACTACGAAACAAACAAGTTTCGTAGGGGGTTATCTCGTGAATCTGGCGTAGCTAGATTCGAGGATAATAATATCGAACATGAAAGTTATGTCCAAAATGATGACTATCAGTCCAAGCTGGAAATCATGGAAAACTATACAACTGGTGGTTCTTTTAGCAGATCTAAATATCAAATAAAGGTTCTACAAAAAAATTTATACAGTGAAGATAGCCATTTGAATGTAGTTCTTGCCTCAAGCTGTACTGTTACCCTGTTCAACAAGGTAATCATTATGTTCAATTCATCCTTGAAATCATTTTGCAGCAAAGCTTGAGTAACCTTTTTGGTCTCTTTGATTGCAGCAACCATATTTGCCCAATTCCTTTTGACATTCTTCCAAATTATTGTTTCACTTTTTTCATATTTTTGTATGTCAACCACCTCAGTTTCCTGAAGGGCTGCAACTTTAAGGCAACTTTGAACAATTCTGGATTAATCTTGCACGCTACTTCATCATCAAATGATTTTATTTCTCTTCTATCTAGATTGTAATGATGTAACACATGCCAAAACAAGCTTCTAAAACTGAACAGAGATAGGAAAAGAACCTGCCTGAACTAAACTGCAGTCCCTTAGCCTCTTTGCAAACTTGCAGACCTCTTTTATCTTGTCACTAAGATTCAACTTGAGGATATTGACATGTCCTAGCAAGGTGTCTTTGGTGAAATGATACTTATTCACCAAGAAATACTTGGCTCTCTAATTATGCACTTGAAACTCCATCTCTGAATGAAAGCTTTGCTGCCTTAATCTATTTGCAAATTCAAAAATGTTGTTCTAGGGATTTAAAAGAATGAAAATTTATGTTCAAATTCTTAGATGGTTGTATGGGAAAAACCCTAGCCTTATACTTGATTAAATTACAATGAAGATGTGTAGATAGACACAAAAATTTGCAAGGATATTTCTCTAACAACCACAATTGATATGTTGTTTCTTGATTGAATTGATGTGTAGTTTCTTCTAACATAGAAGCTTATTCCCCAGCATATAAAATCTGCAAAGAATACTGCTATAATAATGTCAATAGATCTGCTTGGTGATTGGTCAAATCTAGGTTTGGTTCAAATTGGATCCATGGTCTGGTTTGGTTCCCTTGTGCATTCTAGTAGGGTGTGGCCATTGAGTGTTGGGTTCGTTCAAGATGAACCTGCATGAACCCAGGGAGGATGTAGACAGATCCCTGCAAACCTGCAAAGAACCCATCACATTTTTGACAAAATTTTAATTTTCTTTTGTTTAAAAAAAAAGAATGAATTCACCTTTGACAAGAAGTTTTTCTAGAGTTAACTCACAAAGTTTTTTGGCAATTTTCAATGAGTACTCATTGGGTACTCAGCAAGTTTGAGCCCTTGATTTGCACTGCACATGAAAAACATGAATTAAACATTCAAAAAATGTTGATTTTTTACTTTTAAAAGCATTCAAACAAAGTTGTGGTATATAGAGTTAGAACATACTGACTTGGACGTTTCCACTGCCCGACATGTTGCACTTGAGAAGTGTGAAAGCACACTTTTAGTGCGACTGGCAGTGGCATTGCTTGTGGTTCTTCAATTGTTCCTACATCATTTAATGTCATTGATGATGATGATGTTGATGATTTTGAAAATCCATATGATGCTGAAAACTGATTGTTGAACTTGATATTATTAGTTTAATATTGAACTTGAAGTTTGAACAATGAATATTTATCATTTACATTTTAAAATGACAATAGAATTTATGGTGGTTTTGTTGATTATATGATGCTATGTGGTTTCTAAACTTAATTCCTTCTTTTAGACTGCAAACATATTATATATAATATGTATGATTTTTACATGCTTTCTGTACAAAGTCTACAGACGAACCCAAAACAAATGTAGCCCCCAAAAAAATATTGCTGGATCAACAAACTTGAACCAAGATCCAAACTAGAAACAACTTAGCTGTAATAATGTAAAAACCCCTACTGATTTTGATCGATAATTTTCAAGATATTTCAATTTGACATATTGGTAATTTTGTCAAATAGTTAACACAATGATTGAACTATAACTTTCCAATGGCATTAAGATGGCAAACTTCATGACAGATTTAATACAACTATCTCAACATCATGGCAGGTCTCAATACAATATTCAATCATCACATATGCATGGGGTAAACTCATTCAACATATTACAGAACAAGAACAAACTCGCACAAACTGAATTTCTGAACTATGACAATATGACAGCAGTTACAATTTAGAAATATTTGTATATCAGAATTGTTATTTCAGAAGTAAGTACCAGGGTAACAAGAGTGTCCAATATGTGACTCCTCCAATCATGTAAACTCGTCCAGTAGACAGCACCGCTGGAAATGGAAGTTGGCCACTTCTAATGGCTTCTAGATGAACTCAGAATCATGCCCAGGTTGATAACTATGCCCAGCAGAGCTCAAAACATCTACAGCAGCAAGAGGATACCTCAATGCACAGCCTGAAACCTTCTGAAATGGTCGATACCTTACTTCATGAGCACATTCCCCTTCTAGACCATCACGCCCTTGTCACATTAAACTCCCACGACCTCATTAAATGTAGCTACAGGTTTATTTCTGCCCCACAACTTCCACGAGGAACCACGACTATACACAGAAACTTCAGCTATAATGTTCCAACGCCCACAATACAAAAAGCTCACGATTTGCAATGGATATTGGTAGGGTTTATGTAAAGACCCGACTTGCGTAATTTAAAATTTTTCCAATTCTCACCTTAAACATGTAAAGGTAACAAGTAACAAAGATAGTACAATAAAATTATTCCTTTCTTTATTAATAAATACATACAAGTTACAATATGTTTCCACATGAATTCCATTTTCATTGGAAATATAAGTCAGAGTTCAAAAATAACACAATTACATACATAGCTCGTAAGCTTTTGCACAAATAGAAGTAAGAAGGTCCAGGAGTCCATCCTTTCAAATCTTGGCACATCGGCCGCTTGCTGTGGAGGAGAAACATCACTCGGGCACTTTTCCGCCAACCACGGACTTATAATGCGGTCCCCCGCACACCTATCATTAGATAGATGGCCCTCCCTTCGAAGAAGAGATTGGTAGGGTATCCTTTAACGATTACCAACTGAGCATAGTGCTATGTCCTACACAACTAGAACCTTGCTATTTCACAATCTCGATCTAGTACTCGGATCACAATGAACTGACAATGTAGTCTCAACTATCTCACACCTAGGTGGATGTCGTACCTTTCACTACTTTGGCCAAAGTATTCTCATTCAATACTTCGAATGAAGGTCATCTATCATAAACACTACTCAGGGCCGATTTGTCTTGAGGCTTCCTTACTCTACGCATAGGTTTTATCCTTCATTGGGTAAATCCGTCACCCCAGATATCCTACAATCATACGAACCTACTAGAAATGAAACAGTCTACAAGTGTCTTGTATCAATCCTCCTAATTAGGAAATCTTTATCCTAGGAGTACTTAGCTTATCTCAGTTATCCTAATAACTTAAGCTAAAAGACCTTACTTGACTTTGTCTTCATTTCGATCCTAGTAGATAATAAGTACATCTACATATTCTCCATATACAGAGACCATACAAAACACGCAATAGTCATTCAAAATGCAAATAAATCCTTCCCTTTTATCTTTTTCCATTATTTCCCTATAATGCAAGGTAAGTAAAGCTAATCCCTTAAGCTCCTTACACATAATTCCCCTTTATGATAAATGAACTATTCCCTTAAGTTCTTTTCACATAAATCCTCTTTTATGCCTGTCTAGTAAATGTTTTTCTTTTTAGTTCTATTCTTTAAAAACTAAGTAAAACAAACAAACACAAGATAATAGAAAACAGCTCTCAAATTGAAATTACAAAATGAAGAAAATCCATGCCTGTATTTAAAAGCTTCTCCTTTCAAAAATTGTTCTTCCAATCCCGCTTTGAATCGAGTTGCCAGAATCTCAATGATTTCTCACTCTATAACAACTCCCTATCAATCTAATCTTAAAAGTGTATTCTCCACTAATTCCTTATTCAACACAAATCTCACAATAGTATCACTCTCAGCTTAATTTGGGAAATTCACCGTTAATGGCAATTGCTGGTAAAGTCACTGTATTTTTCAACTCAGCAAAATAGAGTATGCAAACAGCTCAACGAATTTAGAAATAAAAACTTAGAGAAGAAGCTAAACTCGGATTGCACAAGTGGTAGAAAATATATGGCATGGCGTCTATATTTATATACCCGAAATGCAACAGTTTTCCACTTAAGAAGGCATGTTGATTGACAACAAAGTCCCCAGAAACAGTCAAATGATACTTGGCGGATTCTTAAACCCTAAGTCATTGAAATTGAAGGTGATTCGACTTCCTTTTAAGCCAGCAAGAGAAGAATAAATCAACTCACATGGCGGATTTGGCAGCTCAAGGCGTTCTTCATATTTTTAAGGTATTTTGAAATAAATCTTTGAAAAATTCGTTCCAGGGAAGAGGTCAAGCCTGCTATTCTTCCACGTTGCCATTTTCATTGCCAGAGGAACAGCGTTTGATTCATTCTTCAAGACTAGTTCTCTGCCCATCCGCTTCAAGTGCGAACTTCTCCAGGTGCGCGATTTCATTTTTCACGCCATTTCCATTTTCACGGGAATGATTCTTTCAAAAATGTATTTTTCTTTTTTTCAAATGTTCACCAATAATTATTTCGACTTTACACTATATGAAGTATTTAATATTTCAAATATTTATTTCACTTAATATTTCGATTTCCCATAGTTCAAAATATTTAATATTGATTTCAAAATCAAATATTTCCTTTTTAAAATCTTTAAATGTAATAATATATAGTAAAAATCGTTTTATAAATTTACCAAGGTATTTTTGAATTCAATTTCCAAAATTACTCAAGGTAATATAAAATTGACTTCCTAAATCATTTTAGGCAATAATATTAAATTCAAATATTCTTATATATTTAATATATATTTATATATTTTTATTATAGATTTATTTACTCCGTAATATATGAATATATTACTATTTAAATATATTTACATATATTTAAGTAAAACTATAATATAAAATATATACGTATATATTAAAATATATAAACATTTACATATTTAAATATTTACACTTATACATATTAATTGTTACATATGTATATTGTGAGCCAGTCAGCATACTTCAATATACATGCATACGTATTCGTGTAAATATGATTATATGTAAATTCTAATCAAATATTACTATTAACATCCTTATTCTCAGGCAATATTAAATAATATAATTAATTTCTCTATTCACTGGCAATAGGTAACGTGGTATGTATATATATATATATATATATCCTTGTACGTAGTGTACACGTAAATGTATGTATACCATGTCGATACGTACATATGGGCACATCCATCTGCCAAGCATACATATGTATTGACATGGATACATGTACATTATATACATGTATACACATACTCACTTGACCTATTTACATATATCCATTCACGTTTTCCATATCAAGATCAAAGCACAGTAAGTCAGACAAATGAGTAATCATCACTTTTCAAAGCATAAAGAAGTAAACATAACTCCTAAAGCCTAAGGATGACTTATCTAGACCAATAAAATTGACTTGGTTTCTCAGAACCTATACTGACGTGTGTGTATGCCCATTTGGTACTCGTTACTGCTTACCCGACCAAATTCCTCCCCGAGTGATATTTCTCCTCTGCCTGGAGGATTGGTCCTCTTTCCTGCACACTGTGACACAACAACAGGAGTCATATGCTCAAAACGAAGGAGAATACATGAAACATTTCAAAAGTTAGATTCTTCACAAATCAATAACCTTCTATTCTCCTTTATGCAGTATTTCACCAAGAATAACATTAAATGAAACATCATTCATATTGAAAACAAGGTACAAGCATCATTAATTCACCTCTAGAATTCACATTTACTCTATCTAGTGATGGTAAATTGTAACGTCACAATTTGGGATGTAACAGTTTAAGCAACACTGTGCCCTTCCTATGATGACCATAGCTTACCTCCATAGCTCCACAAACCTCTCTAATGGCTCTGCCTTGCCTTGCAGACTGGAAGCTTCAATGAGGATTATGGAGATGTTCACTATTTCTTATAGCCATGACCTGCAATATCTCAACAGTGAATAATCTCTGAACAGGCAGATATATGGTGACCCATTATCTGTGTTAAACCTCTTCAAGCTAGACTCCAACCTCAATCACTCAAGCATCAGAAATATATATCTTTACTACCAATTTTGTCTCCGTAGGATACTCACAAAATTGCTATAATCGCCCAACTAGAATACCTAGATGATCTCCCTCCACGAACCAGCTAAGGTGGAATCGTTTCACCATCGAAACCGGAAGCCCTAGGGTTTCTCTTCCCTAAGACCAAGAACTCCAAGAAGCTCTCCAAAAGTGAATTTGAGAAAATAAATAAGCATATTGCAAATGAGCTCCAAAATCACTTTTTATATCATTCACTCTATTTCCCACTCAATAAATTAATAAAGTGACTTTATAAAGTTGCTTTTTAAAATATTTCCAAAACTCACTTTATAATCCATTTAATTAAGTATTATACATTAACTTTTTAAATGTACTTTTCCCACCAAGTAATATTAAACAATTAAACAAATTAATTTCCTTTTCTCGACTATAGCCTATGGGAATTAAATAGGCTAATATGTTCTCGGGGTGATCACTAAGAAGGGGACATTACAAATAACCACAAGACCACAATTAATTTAGTTGAGACAAGACCATGGATCAAAAGATGATGAATTGATAAACAAGGCTTGCAAAATGTGAGTTTCATACAGGTACCAACTAAAGTTATAGGAAACTAGGGATTGGCGCTAGATTCTTTAATGAATTGTCATGATTGGAGGACACTATCTATCATTTGTAGAGAGGCTGATTCAGGTGAGTATAATGGATGAGTTACTGGACATTCTTAAGAGTTTGAATGAGAAAGAACCCAATAGGATGGATAAACTCTTCTTGTAATGTTGCTTGCCATGATATAGAAGAGTATGTTTAATTTTGTTGCTCTATTGATAAATGGAATCTTTATTGATGCCTATGTTGGCTTGGACATAGTTTGTTGAGTCTTTCTGCACATACATTGTTATGACTTAGATATATTTTGTAGCTCTGATAGTTTCATGGAAAATGTATTTGTTTTAAATGTCATGTTTTCAAGGTAACCCCACATGCAATCAGTGGAATTTCTCATACCTTATAGCTGCAGAGTTGAGCATGACAGTCTAAAACAAAAACCGTTGAGTGTGGCATTTATATGTCGTCTGAACAACCATATAGATGTAAAAATTTACATAACAGCTCCCAAACAAATGATTATCAAAGTTTCATTCATTCTGTCCAAAAATATGCATACTTTCACATTTAAGAATTTTCCCTTGCATTGCTTAATGCCAAGGCTCTTCGTAATGCTGCCTTAGATTCAGCTGTCATGTCAATGCTAGAGTATGGTTAAGTCTTTGAAAATTCATGAGAGAGGTTTAGTGGAGTCTCTGTCATACTTATCCTGATCAAATCATATGATCTACACATACTAATGTGATAGCATTCATCATGCTTAATTTATTAATCTGATATCACATTAGTGAATATTTTCTCTATTGTGGATTAAAAAAATTCCAAGCTTTGCAAGGTTTTGTTGAACATTATCTTGATTATGGGAATGTACTTTTGCTACATAATTGAAATATGGAAATATTGATGTTATAAATAATTAGTGAAGCTATTGAATTAACAGGTTGCCCTTATAATTTTCTTGTCGCATATTGGAAGCTTTGTGCCGGCAGACTGTGCAACAGTTGGTATCACAGACAGGTTCACTATTATCATTATGGGAATTTAAAAAAAATGTTTACGTCAATTTTAAATTACTTTATGAAGTTGCATTAAGCTTTTAAATTCTTCTAATCATGAAATGTTGTGATATTGTGACAGGATATTTTTTGGAGTTGTCAGCAAACATACAATTACTAGTGAGCAGTCAACATTTATGATGGATCTGCATCAAGTTGGCATTATGCTAAGGTAGACTGTGAAATAACAATTTTCAAGTCAATGTTCATATGGGTTTTATTTTTCATTTAGATATTTGGTCTACTAAATTGATTTTTTTATTTTTTGTAGGCATGCAACTTCAAGATCTTTATGTTTAATTGATGAATTTGGGAAAGGGACACTAAAAGCAGGTCATAATAGTTGTTCAATTTTTATTTCTCTGGTTAATGCACTAGCTTGTGTATTGGTAAGAAGCCTACATTGAATTTTGTAATACCTTTTTCATAGATGGAATTGGACTTGTGTGTGCCACTCTCAAGCATTTTGCAGCCTACAAGTATCCACCCAAGGTATCTATAGATAAACCATTAAGATAGTATATGCTAGTTTCTTTCCGAAAGTTGAAAATTAATAGTCCTATTTCCCTATTGAAAGGATGTATGAATTGTATGTTTCATTTTCACAATAGTCACACAATATATGTACATGGTCATAAGCTAATGTAAGATTCAAGGAATCGTAAGAGTTAGAGAAGATAGTATGAAAATTTTCTTAGTTAATATATAACAGATACATGATAAAGAAGAAACAGATAAGCATGAGAGAAATCATCATTTATAATTGTAGGCATTCAGTAAAGTGTAGAAATAAGGGATAGATGTCACACATAGAGCTTGAATTGGATACAATCACAGATTTACCACACCATCATTGCCAACAAAGGATGAAACTGTAAGACACCTTCTGGAAATGTATCGTTTTTTCAATTGTTTAGTTTGATAGATGTTCCATTTTATCAAACTAATAATTACTATGCATGTAATAATAAGCTTCAGACTGGAAAGTATGCAACAACTGATAACAGACTTCAGAACTTCTATACTCCATATTTGACAGAACATTATAATGCTTGAACAGGGTTACATTTCAGACTCTGACAAATACTTTTTGAGCTTAGATATTGAATATTCTTGCCAATGATAGTACTCAGATGTGAACAGCAGTTAGCAGAGATTACAAACCTATGATTGTATCAACAATACGACTCAGACATGCTCTTACTCAGACCCTTGAATGGCAGCAAATGACAAAGGTATACATTAATGATATCTGAGTTAAATATCAGTGAGGAATACCCACTATATTTCAGACTGTTTAAGAATAGAGAAATCTGATATGAAAATACAATACTCAGAAATATTCAGATGATTACAAAGTCTGCAATAAATACCATGGACTGCTAACAGCAATCATTAATAGACATAAAGATGCAACTCAGACCTGGGATACACCACGCTGTGTCCACAGATGCATTTGCAACCCTTTAAATTCGATAAGATGCCCAGAAATGACACACACCAGCTACTGCAACTCACATGTCTTCTATTCAGCAAGCTCAAACCCTCCTTAATTCCCTGTGGCCCTCTGTACGTCTGGTATCAGGTGTAAAGAAGACCATGTCCAAACTGTAGGAGTCCACACGTCTCTCAGAAGGGTGAATCGCTGCTGCTAAAGTGTGATTAGAAGGTCCCTAAGACAGACACACACCCTTATGTCTGTGTTGGTGTTACAATTCGCACCTCTGGATTGCGTATTGCCAACAGACAGCTATGCACAGTTGAATTGCTCTTCAAATTAGGAGGGGAAGCTCCCTCTTTTGCTGATATGCTTAAAAAGTAAAATATTCTAAATCCTATCTTTTTGACTCAGCTGGAAGAGGCACAAGGTTAAAAATCCAATACATTGCAGCTAAGGTTTTTCTCTGGTTTCCGTAGATCTTAACTACAACTAAGCTAATGCTAAAACTATCCTATCTCCTCTAGATAAACAGAGCAAGAGGAATTAGGAGCAAGGAATTGGTATACGATAAACCTTAAATCAGGATTCCCAAGGAGGAGGAACCCCTATCCGAGGTGTAGGCTGAAGTAAAGGTTATTGGAAACTACATCAAACGATAAACATTATTTTTAAATTCCCAAGGAGGAGGAACCCCTATCCAAGGTGTAGATATGAAACAAAGCTTATTAATCACAACAAGAATAAAATTGGGACAACAAATTGCATAACAAGACACACACACAATAAACGATCAAACCAGATTATATTTAACTAAGTGAACAGTTATAGAATAGCAATATTGCACGGAAAGGTGGGCACAACAATTTGTTATTTCACCAAAAGTTATAGTACAAATGAGAAAGGGTGCTCTTATTTATAGAACTTCAAGGAGTGGGGAACCCTAAAATCTCCTTGAGTTTACACTCAGTGTTGCAAGCATGCAAGAGTTTATTCTCTATGTCTAACTGTATGCAACCTAACAGTTAACTGGAAAACTACCTCAGTTAACTGAACTAATACAAAATGAATGGACATTTGCAACATGCAAGTCCTTATTGAAATGAGAGTCAACTAATAACTAACATCAGTTAACTAGATCCTAACTGAAAGTCCGACCTCCTCCAAAAGATATCCCAAAAGATGAGATAAACATGATGTAACCAGCAATCGGAACTGAAGAATGACGTTGAGTTAACTATTGCGTCTAACTCTATCCTCAGGGAAACTGGAGGATCCTACTATCTGTCTACTCCAAGCTGTCATGGGCTATCACCTCCTCCATGAATTCATTAACTGACTCATCTTCTAGCACCCTGACACTATCCACAATGATAGAGTGTCTGCTCAACTCCTTCTCTCCATCCTTGATCATTCTCTGGCACTCTTTGACCTCTTCAGCTACCTTGTCAAAGCTAGTTGACATCATCGAGAAGTGAATTAACTTGGCTGCCACAGGATCACCATCAAGACCTTCATGGACCAAATTCTAGAACTTAGTCTGCACAACCTCAAGATCATTGTAAAGACCATCTTCACGAAGATAATGGCATGAGATATAAGTGACGAATCTGCTCACAAGTTTGAGCGCACTGGCAACATCTTCTTTGATTGCAGTGAACTTTGTAGAGATTCTTTCATATATTTCCACTTTGAAGAGGTGTTGTTCTCTCCAAGCAAAAAGATTTCTCTTATCTTCATCTGCTACAACAGCGTCATATGCAATCGCCAACTGAGAAATGAGAATCAAGTCCTTTGGTTTTCCTTTTTCCATAGTCAATTCAAGCTGCTAGATCCCCTGACGAAGATCATGTGCATCGTACCTCAATTAATACAACTCTGTGAGAAGGTATTGGCCTGCAACAATGAAATCTTCGATCCAGTTGTCCAAGAGCTTTCCATGACTGACTAACCGACCCAGTTTCTGTTGATCTACAGGTGTCTCTTGAAGCTGTGGGAGAATGGCGGCAATGCTCGAGGTCCATGAAGAAGATCCAATATGTACTGTCGGAGTTGCTTGTTTTCAGCCTTGAGGGCCACCTTGTCTTCTCCATCCTTCATCACTCACTCTTCAAGATTACTTGCAGCAAACTTAAAGAGACTCACATCCACGTGCCGAGTGCTCCTGCCAAGATTAGCTTTGATGAAGGTGAAATCACCAACTTCAACAATGATCTCTGCCTCAAGAGTCTTTTCTATATGCACCTGCTTCTTGATCTTCTTGTTTCACTTATCCTAATAAGGACTACCAAACTCAAATAGATTAAGCTTATATGAAGGCTTTCGCCTCCTTCTTCCCAAAGTCTTCTCAAGATTACAGAAGTGATCAATGTTAACCTCTCGAGGAGAAACTACTGTTGATGTGTCGACCTCTAGTGGATCAAATAGTACAGAGGCTTCACGAACCGGTGATTCTGGCTCTGAGTCAATATCAATGGGAGGTGACTATGGAGAAGATGGCGGACCAGGAGATGAAGAATCGACTTCAGTTTGCACCACTGGCTCCACTGGAACTTTCAATGCCTTCTTTGGTTGATTTGTGCTCCTTCCCTTCGTTTTTCCACTAACCCTAACACCTTCAAGAGGTTTCATGATAACCTTAACTCTGGGTCATGACCTTGATGTAGAAGGTAGTGAAGAAAACACCACTAGCGGCTCTACAATTGGAATTTCCTTTCACCTCCTCTTGTTGTCCAAGAAATACATGCTAGTTTTGATAACTCCCCTCGACAAGTCTTCAAATGAAGTATTCTCTATGGCATACCAATCCGGTTGTCGAAGTAGATGGCGAGCAACTTGATCCTTGATGAATGTGGTAAGCAACACCTCTCCATCATCATTTGACAAACCCTCAACGTCTTTTGATAGGAAATCAGCAAGCCGAGGAAGAGTAAGTCTGTAGTAGTGACATCGGCATACTTCAAATTCATCCTCGCAGTTGACCCAAAAGTCCTCAAGTGTTGGCCTGTGTGAATTACTTCTCTCCAATCGAGTTGCATAATGACCCAGAGGATCATACGAGCACTTCTCGCTAAGGTATTTGAGATGGAGTTTTGACAACTCGTTGGTCATCAACTTGCCATTGGCTGCTGTCCTAAACTTGTATATGCCTAGTCCAAATGGAAAGGTGAATGCTTGTTTTTGCTGATTGCGAAGAAAAGTATGAACCTCGTGAGCCTGTCTCAAGAACTCCATGAATAGGACCATGTCTAACGGGTATCTCAGTAGCATCAGAGGTTCTCCGATATAACCATACACTCGAATATATGTGAAAGTGGGAAACTGGATGAACCAATTTGCCCAACTCTCCATTGCTGATTTTGCCTCTGGTGAAATTTTGATGTGCATCTCATTATCAAGGTCTCTAATTGTCTTCATCAAGAAGTGATCATTCACCTGTTTGAAATCCTGTTCAGCCTTTGAGAACTCCAACTGTGGGTAGTATTCATGTACATGCTAAACGCCAAGAGTTCCACTGGTCTTCAAAGTTCTAAAATTTCCTTGGAATGCAATTAAGTAGACCAGATAGGAAACCATGTGAAACTCGTGGATTTTAAGGAATCCTGTGATTTTCTAGTGAAGACACTCATTGATCAACATAGCCCAGTTAAAATGTCCCTTACTATTGATAATCTGGTTGATGACATAGAACATCCACAGTCGGAAAATATGAGCTTCCTCTTGACCTGTAACCCAGTTGAGCAAAGTAATCAAGACAACAATCTTGTCCTTGAACTCTCCACGCCCAACCTTCTTTGGCAAGTTGGTTTTCTGTTCTTTTAGCCACCTTTGAGCAAGCTTTCTTTGAGATCTTTCCTTGTCCTCTTGCCATATCTTGTCACATTCATCCATGACTATGACAAAATTGTCTGAACTAGGTGGAATGGAAAAACACTTCTCAACGTCTCTCGGCTTGAGGCTGCAAATGACTTGCCCATCTGCTGATCGGATTTGTCTTGTAGATGAGTCGTGTTATAGCCAAAATTAATTTTTGGCTTTCTGCTTAAATTGAGCTAAATCATGTAAAATGTCGTCAAAAGTCTGTTTTAGGTCAAACCAAACATAAGGTTTTTGTGGGTTTCTGTCAAGGAACATATGTGTAAAATTTTGAAAAATTGAAAATTAGGGTTTCAAACCACTATTTTTAGGGAAACCTCTGAAAATAAGACCTTCCCGGAAATGATTGAAAGTCAAGTCAGAATCATCAAAAAACATGTTTTACTCTGGTAGGTCTATTTTCATTTTTTAGGAACAAAGTTAGGAGCTTTGCAGCCATTAATGGCAAATTGGCCAGTACCAGGTGTTGAAAGCTAAGCTTCAAAAGCTTCAACGAAGAAACCATGTCAGAAAAGGATCAAAAAGATGTTGCTTGATGGAGGAGATTTTCAAAACTGAAAATGCCAAAATTTGGCTAACTCTGGAAAACCATGCCTTGCTACCAAGGAGGAAATGCAGTCAAAGGTCAAAAAGGCGCCCCTGCTGAGGAAAGGCACCCTTGAATAAGATGATGCAGATGTCAGTTCCTGAGAAAACTTGTCTTCGTAAGATCTCCCCGGCTTTAGCCTAGCTTTGCAACGAACCTATTAGCCAGCCTGCGAGACACATCAAACAACAGCAACGGATGATCGTCAAAGCATACAAAATGGAAGATAAATCTGTGAGCTTCAAGGAAAAAGCACCCCTGTTGGCCAGAGGTGCCCTTCTTTTTGAGACACCTAATGAATTTACCAACAGCTACTTTATACAAGGCATTTGTTCATCTCTCTCCCAGCTTCACAATCAATCCAACAGCACGTTCACAGGACCTATCAAACAGTCAGAGGTTGAGATCAAGTAGAAAACACCAAAGGTGAAGACTGAATGAAGAACATGGAAAATTGCCTGAGTAACAAGAAAAAAGTGCCCTTGCTAAAGAAAGGCGCCCAGTCTTTCGGGCATACAGATGCAATTTATTTGCTCGGTGACCTCCAGGATGACCTCCATTTTGATCGATCTTGACAACGAAATCGTCAACAAAGACATCCAAAAAATCAATCATCTAACGATGGAGATCAAACTGAGGTAGTTTACAACATGAAAAATGACAAGTCAAATGTCAAAGGTGCTTTGCTGAGAAAAGGCGTCCATGCTTTTGAAGGACTGAAACTAACTTTCAGAGGCTATGGAACCAATCATCCTTTCTAGGACTGAACTGGTTATCCAACGCATCATCAAGCAAGATCATTCGACTAGTCAGTTGACGATGATATCAGATCGAAGCACGGAGGGTCTAAATGGTGAAAACGAAGAACAATCAAGAAATTGGCTGTCTCAGGCTAAAAGCACCCCTACTAAAGAAAGGCGCCCTTGAATTTGGAGCCTCAAACTCAGGTTTCTGGTTTGACAGCTCCTAAGCATACCTCTTCAGAGTAGTTCGTTCTCAACAACGAATCCATCAGCAATTGTTAATGATCAACAGAACGATTGGGAGAAAGGATCAAGCATAGGTACTTCACCATGGAAAATAATGGAAAAAAGTATTCAAACTCAAAAAGGACGCCTAAAAGGTCAAAGATGGATATGTTGACTTGAGTTAGAAGATTTTGGAGGAAAACTTGGCCAAATCATCCCATAATCATTGGAAATCAACTTTTAGAACTCCAGATCAGGCTAAATCAAGCTTCAATCATGAGTTGGTGCCCAAACTTGAAGGATTCAAACTTGAATCATTATAAACCAACTCTAGGCGTCCCATTTCATTATTTCTTTTGCAAGTTGAAGATCAAAACAACAATTTACTCTCCAAGGAGTGGTTTCAAGATCTGAAGGAGGCTTTCGACCGTTCTTCATTATTTTTCAAAGATTAGTGGCACAAAGGGATTTCTTCTCAGAGGTTGCATCCAGAGACATATTTTTACAAGAAGGAAGCTAATAACTGCCAATCTACCTCTTGTATACTTCCTCTCTTTTTTCTTAAATTTCTTGCATGTCGCAAAAAACAACAGGCTACCACAGATCTGATCAACTGGGTATGATTAGCTTAAGTTTCAAGTAAAACCCATCTCTTCAAATTTTCTAGAAACAACAAACTTGCTGCCCCTATTTTTAGGGATTTTCCGGAAAAGTCTCAGAATAAAAAATCTATGGAACTAGGTTTGTTCAGCATTGAAGCACACACAAAACCCATGTGCAAGATTTTCTTAGGAAAAATACTTCTCGACAAGCGCTCTTTTTAAGGGTTTTCGGAATGTCATGTCCCTGAAATAGCGACAATAAAAAAAATAATTAAAAAAAAAAAAACTTCAATATTAAAATACAAATAACAAAATCGAGTAAAATATAAAAATAAGTAATTACCATTTAAATATTAGAATCCTAAATATTATGAATAATATTATAATTGATAATACAATTATCAAATAGACTAAATTCATATCTACAATCAATGATACTTGATTATGATCATGCCCATGATTTATAAATAAATAAATATCATGTTTTTAAATATTCACTAGTAATTACAAATAAATAAATACAAATATTAAAAATATATGCATGAATATATATATTGACCATTCCAATATTTAAAATCATTATAATATAAATAAATATAAAAATATATATAAAAACTAATGTAATAAACATAAACTACATAAATATAACATATGGACAGCAATTAACATTTAGTTAATAGACATGACTCTTAGATACCTTGAAAGACCACGTCCCTTGACCATATATGGGTATTAAAGGAGAGATAGCTTCAAATCGAAAAGGCATGGTGGCTGATGGAATGAAAAAAAGGAAACATAAAGGCAGAAACATGAATAGAGGTTGTGGACTGTAATAAAGTGAATATTCCTGAGTATAGTAGTAAATATTTTAATATATTATTATCACAGAAATATATATATATATATATATATTATATACATAGATATATATACATATATTTTTTATATATAGATAAGTAAATATATATATATATATATAGAAAGTAAGTATATGTAAAGGTAATTAGATTAATTAATCATAGATATATATGTATAAGGACATATATATAATATGAATAGACAATAATGATATTTGCAACAATTATTAAGCCATATAAGTAATGATGATTCTCTAACATAGACATAAGTAGATTATGTATCTTTATGAATTGTTCTCATCCTATGATCATTCCAATATAAGATTGAAGGAGGCGAGTAAGGAATCAGAAAACATGGAGAGATACAACAACTCAGGTGATGTATTCACTTAGCAATAATATTTAGCATATTTTGAGTATAAGAACTAGATAATTGTTAATTTGATTATTGATATAATGACATCCTTTAATCTTATCATAATGAGAATTATCATAGGAAATGATGAACTTAAAGAATCATTGGTAAATGAAAATATATTTGATTATAGGCATGAAATAAATCTTGGATGAATGCAAATATATCTGATTGTTTAAAGATTGTTTGCTATGTGCTTGTAAACCTATTAGGATGGGCGAAACATGGGTGAAGTGGATTGCCTAAAAACCCCACTTTCAGCCCCTTAGGCCCTAGACAAGGGATTGGGCTTTGCAGCCCCTTAGGCCCTTAACAAGGGATTGGGCTTTGCAGCCCCTTAGGCCCTTGACTAGGGATTGGGTTATAGAAAGATGGGGGTTCCACCTAGGTCTCTGCCCCTTAGGCCCAAAATACGGGATTGGGCAAGAGAAGGTGGTAGGCCTTAGGCCACTTGGACTCTATGGTTCCTCTCCCCTGATAGGACGAGTGTCTTCCGAGGTGTTGCCATGAGTGGAGTATGCAAGTACTAAGCCTCTAGGCAAGAAGGATTGTGATGGACAACCTCTTGAGTTTACATGAGGGCTTCAGGGCAGACCCACCTATGGCACTCCTCTTATGTCTTCATTAATTGATTTCTGTTTATGAATATATTGTGGATATCTAGATATTATTGCTAACAAATATGTGTATGTGGAAATGTTTTTAAATTGGTGAATGCAGATTTCAATCTAGGATTATTTCATTAGAGAAACACATTCCTTTTGGAAAGAAGAAACCCTAAACCTAATCAACAATCGAATTCTAGGGCAAACAAGCGAATTCAAGAGCAAGGCTAGGTAAGGGACATTACAGTGGTATCAGAGCATCTTTCCTGCCATCCTGTGTGTGTTTGAGCTAGTTGCCTACTTGCTTGAACTACTTGTTTGTATGCTTGAGCTACCTCCTTGTCTACTTGAGCTAGTTGGCCACTTGCTTGAGCTACTTGCTTGTATGCTTGAGCTACTTACTTGCCTACTTGAGCTACTTGCTTCTATGCTTGAGGTACTTGCTTCCCTACTTGAGCTAGTTGCATACTTAATTGAGCTAGTTGCTTGCATGCTTGAGCTACTTGCTTGCCTACTTGAGCTGGTTGCCTACTTGCTTGAGCTAGTTGCTTGCATGCTTGAGCTATCTGCTTGTCTACTTGAGCTGGTTGCCTACTTGATTGAGCTAATGGCCTTCATGCTCGAACTACTTACTAGTGTGCTTGATCTAGTTGCTTGCTTGCTTAAGCTACTTGTTTGCTTGGCTGAGCTACTTGTATGTGTGTTTGAGCTACCCGCTTGCTTGAGCTGCTTGCTTGTTTGCTTGAGCTACTTGGTTGCATGCTTGAGCTGCCTGTTTGTCTACTTGAGTTAGTTGCCTACTTGCTTGAGCTACTTGAGCTACCTGCTTATCTACTTGAGCTAGTCACATACTTGCTTGAACTGATTGCTTGCGTGCTTGAGCTACCTACTTGTCTACTAGAGCTACTTGCTTGCTTGGTTAAGATACTTGGTTGACTTTTTTAATTTTTCATTCAGATAGAGCTCATCATTATGTTTACTTTATGCATAAAACTATTAAGGTTGTCTACCACAATGTTTATGGGGTTGGGAGGCACTAACAAACTAACTTATCTTAAACTGAATTATTATCCAAATGCAATATTAAAGAGTTGTGACTATTTGTGACTCCCTCAAATTTGTCATACAAAAGGAGAGCTTTTCACCAGGAGAATCCAATTAAGGATATAACCTTAGCTAACCTTGCAAAAGACTTAAATTAGTCCCTCAAGAAAAGGGAGGAGGTTTGAAAAGATGTGACTCCTAATGTGAAAGGATGTTTGGAATTGTGATTGCTTGAGGACAAGCAATCTTGGGCGGGGAGGACTGTCATGTCCCTGAAATAGCGACAATAAAAAAAATAATTAAAAAAAAAACTTCAATATTAAAATACAAATAACAAAATCGAGTAAAATATAAAAATAAGTAATTACCATTTAAATATTAGAATCCTAAATATTATGAATAATATTATAATTGATAATACAATTATCAAATAGACTAAATTCATATCTACAATCAATGATACTTGATTATGATCATGCCCATGATTTATAAATAAATAAATATCATGTTTTTAAATATTCACTAGTAATTACAAATAAATAAATACAAATATTAAAAATATATGCATGAATATATATATTGACCATTCCAATATTTAAAATCATTATAATATAAATAAATATAAAAATATATATAAAAACTAATGTAATAAACATAAACTACATAAATATAACATATGGACAGCAATTAACATTTAGTTAATAGACATGACTCTTAGATACCTTGAAAGACCACGTCCCTTGACCATATATGGGTATTAAAGGAGAGATAGCTTCAAATCGAAAAGGCATGGTGGCTGATGGAATGAAAAAAGGAAACATAAAGGCAGAAACATGAATAGAGGTTGTGGACTGTAATAAAGTGAATATTCCTGAGTATAGTAGTAAATATTTTAATATATTATTATCACAGAAATATATATATATATATATTATACATAGATATATATACATATATTTTTTTTATATATAGATAAGTAAATATATATATAGAAAGTAAGTATATGTAAAGGTAATTAGATTAATTAATCATAGATATATATGTATAAGGACATATATATAATATGAATAGACAATAATGATATTTGCAACAATTATTAAGCCATATAAGTAATGATGATTCTCTAACATAGACATAAGTAGATTATGTATCTTTATGAATTGTTCTCATCCTATGATCATTCCAATATAAGATTGAAGGAGGCGAGTAAGGAATCAGAAAACATGGAGAGATACAACAACTCAGGTGATGTATTCACTTAGCAATAATATTTAGCATATTTTGAGTATAAGAACTAGATAATTGTTAATTTGATTATTGATATAATGACATCCTTTAATCTTATCATAATGAGAATTATCATAGGAAATGATGAACTTAAAGAACCATTGGTAAATGAAAATATATTTGATTATAGGCATGAAATAAATCTTGGATGAATGCAAATATATCTGATTGTTTAAAGATTGTCTACTATGTGCTTGTAAACCTATTAGGATGGACGAAACATGGGTGAAGTTGGATTGCCTAAAAACCCCACTTTCAGCCCCTTAGGCCCTAGACAAGGGATTGGGCTTTGCAGCCCCTTAGGCTCTTAACAAGGGATTGGGCTTTGCAGCCCCTTAGGCCCTTGACTAGGGATTGGGTTATAGAAAGATGGGGTCCCACCTAGGTCTCTGCCCCAGGCCCAAAAATACGGGATTGGGCAAGCAGAAGGTGGTAGGCCTTAGGCCACTTGGACTCTATGGTTCCTCTCCCCTAATAGGACGAGTGTCTTCTGAGGTGTTGCCATGAGTGGAGTATGCAGGTACTAAGCCCCTAGGCAAGAAGGATTGTGATGGACAACCTCTTGAGTTTACATGAGGGCTTCAGGGCGGATCCACCTATGGCACTCCTCTTATGTCTTCATTAATTGATTTATGTTTATGAATATATTGTGGATATCTAGATATTATTGCTAACAAATATGTGTATGTGGAAATGTTTTTAAATTGGTGAATGCAGATTTCAATCTAGGATTATTTCATTAGAGAAACACATTCCTTTTGGAAAGAAGAAACCCTAAACCTAATCAACAATCGAATTCTAGGGCAAACAAGCGCAATAGGTACAAGAGCGAATAGGGTCATGTGCACAGTTGATCTTTAAGTTTTTTAGGATGCAATACTCCTAGGTACAATACAAGACCAAAACAGCCTTGTACCATGATTTCTTGAAAACAACTGACACAGACTTGCATCAGGTAAACCCAATGGTTGATTCAGAAGATTTGGAGGGCATGAATCAAATCACGCTACAAAACATAGAAGAATTTGGGTTGCTTCAGGCTGTGTCAATCCCCATCACATTACAGAATGTGGAGCTTGTAATTGCTTGCATTAAGCATTACAATCCTACCACACGAGAAATCCGATCAGTGGATGGGAGGGTGATTTGCAATCTTAAACCAAAGGACATTGAAAAATGTTTTTCTATTCCACCATGCCCGACCAATGTGGTCATCTCAATGAAAGAATGTGAAAAAGCATTCAAAGCATCAAAGGACAGGTGTTTGCAGAAAATGGCAGAACAATGGTTGAAAGTGGAAAAGGCCAACTTGCCCAAATTGGTGTAACAACCTATCCCTTGCGTAAATTAATTCTTTTTCAATTTTACTCCAAACATATAAAGGTAACAAGTAACAAAGGCATTACAATAAAATATTTCCTTTCTTCACTGATAAATGCATACAAGTTACAATATATTTCCACATGAATTCCATTTTCATTGCAAATATAAATCAGAGTACATAAGTAAAACAATTACAAACATAGCTCGAGAGCTTTTGAACAAATAGTAGTAAGACGGTCCAGGTTCCTTTCCTTTCAAATCTTGGTGCATCGGCCACTTGCTATGGAGGAGAAACATCACTCGGGCGTTTTTCTGCCAACCATGGACTTATAATGCGGTCCCCCGCACACCTATCGTTTGATAGATGGCCCTCCCTTCGAAAGAAGAGATTGGTAGGGTATCTATTAACGATTACCAACTAAGCATAGTGTTATGTCCTACACAACTAGAATCTTGCTATTTCACAATCTCGAACTAGTATAAAGGATCACAATGAATTGACAATGTAGTCTCAACTAACTCACATCTATGTGGAAGTCGTACATTTCACTACTTTGGCCAAAGTATTCTCATTCAATACTTCGAATGAAGGTCATCTGTCATAAACACTACTCAGGGCCGATTTGACTTAAGGCTATCTTACACTACGCATAGGCTTAGTCCTTCACTGGATTATCTATCATCCCAGACTATCCTACGACAATCTAATCTACTAGAAATGATCCAGCATAGCAAGTAAATCACTTAATCCCTCTTATACTAGAAATCTTTATCCTAGGAGTCTCTCAAGCTTACCTCATTTAACCTAATAACTTTAAGCTAACTCAATATACTTGACTCCTGTCCTCATTTCAATTCTAGTATATATTAGCTAGTAAAGCCATATTCTCCTCATATGGAGTTCATTTAGTTAATACAATCACACAAGTATGCACCTTCTATCCTTCTTTATGTAGAATGCCTTATTTATACTTTTCATAGTAAAAATGCATCTTTTAAACTCTAAACATCATATTCCCTAGATGAAAGCTATTATGCTGAATATTGAACATACAACAGAAGTTCAAGAACATATACCTATTTAAGCACAGACATAAAACATAATCTTTTCAAAATAAGTAAGAATTAAAAGTGCATTGGATAGTAGAAGAATATCCCATGCCTGGATTAAAACTTTTCCCAAAAGTTGTTGAACTCAGGTAATTCACACAACACTTCCAGCACTTTGAATTAGCTTGGAAAAATCCTCTTTCCAATGTCTGCCTTACTCACACAGAAATTCCTCTTCAATTTCACTAAACTTCACTCAGTATTCTCTCTAAACTTCTCACTCAGAATTGTGTAATCCAACTGGTAATGATATAGCTGAATTTAAGAATAAAAACTCAAAAAAAACAATTGTGAAGTATTGGTAATTCACAGCTCTCAGGAAATTATAAATCACTCTCAGAAATTAAGCTCTTCAAAAATTGTGAATTGGTAAGTAAGAATGATGAACAAGGCGGCCTTTTATAGAGCCCCAACCCTTTTGCTTTCCACTTCTGTAGGCATGTAAGTTGTCACAATTGCATTTTGATTAATTCAACCACTATGTGGCGGATTTTTACTTCTATACTCAGCTGTTTAGAGATGAATTGACCTCCATAACTGACAGAAAATTTGAGAAAGTTTCAAACTGCACATGTTAAATAAAGAAGAATCGACACCTACAGGAAATGGCGCCAACTGTGAAAATGATTCATCAAATTGGAAATGGTCTTGGCTATTCACAAAACACATCATCCTTTCTCAGGCTACGTCGCCCGTTATTCCCTGCTGGTTTGATTTATTCTTCCAAGAGAAGCGCACCTCCCAGGCGCATATTTCTCAGGCGCCTTATTTCATTTTCATGCATTAGCATTTCAATAGTTTGAAAAGCAAATATTTTAATTTCCAATAGTTTGCAACATTATTATTTCAAGTGATAGGAAATATTTTGATTTCTTATGTCTCCAATGATTTAAATTTATCAAAATAAGAATAGCCCGATTCATGATTGGTGAATAATAATCGGCTGAAAGATATTCATCGATTTTCCATAGTTTAGATTTTAATATTCACTCTAAGTGAGATATACTCTTTTATCCACTTTAAGAGATTTATAATATTATTAAACTATATATTTATATATATATTATAAATTATATATATATATATACAGATATTTACACAATATAATATATGTATATATGTATTTATGTATATATCGTTTAGTAACCATATCGTAATCTGATATGTACATATATACATACATGTATATGTAAATTACTAGGCAATAATAACATAATATTATTTATCCACAGATAATAGGTAGTGTGTATATATATATATATATATACACATGTATATACTCGTATATATCTTAGTGTACACGTATCTGTATGTATACCATATCAACACATACATATGAGCATATCCATTTTCCGATCATACGTCTGTATTGATATGTTGATACATATGAACACGTGTACATACTATATGCATGTGTATACATACCCACTCAACCTATTCACTTATGTCCATTAACATTATCCTCACAATGATCATTGTACAATAAGTCAGATACACAAATAAACATCACTTATACATGCATTTAGAAGTAGACACGACTCCTAATGCCAACATACAAGCCTACAGATGACTTACCCATAACTCAAACAAACTGATTTAGCTTACTCAATCTAAGGGACGTGTGTGTGTATGCTCAAATGGTTCTCGTTACTGTTTACCCGACCAAGCTCCTCTCCTGAGTGATATTTCTCCTCTACTTGGAGGAATGGTTCGCACACCTGCATTCAATGACACACTAACGAGAGTCATATGTTCACAACAAATCAGTATACATGAAACATCTCAAAAGTTCATTATTCAACAACTTACATGCAACATTCATCTAGGATTACATCAATAGAAGTAACAATCAAATGAGACAATCATTAAATGGAACACATTCATATTGATAATAAGAAATAAATATGTTTTATCTATTACATTGATTCAATTTATTGGTAATCAATTGCCCTATGAAACAGTAGCTACAATCAAGGTGTGTGTTAATTTTCACAAGGAGAATTCAGATTTAGTATGTGTGTATGGATTACTCTACTCAACAGGATCATTGGACAGGAAGAGGGCAATCAGTTTCAATCGTGGATATACTACATCATCGCCAAGATTATTAGCAAAAGAGAGCATTACGACTGGCCACCCTGATCAGTAACACACTCTACCAACAAATTACCGGGTTTCTAGAGGCTCATAGGTTCCACATATGTTCCTACCTTGTATACCCGATTGCCTTCCAAGGCAAGTTCAGGACACTAAACACTGTGGGAACCTTAGGTGTGCAGAAGGTCCATGAATACTTTCTGCGTCTTGAGTTTACACAAGTAGAACGACACTTCAAGAAGATAAGTAACCTCTTCATTATGCACACCGTACAAGACCTCAACCATGAGATGCACATGCATATATCACCAGCAGCCAAGGAGGCAATGGTGGACTAGGTGGATTGGTTTATCCAATTCCGTACCTTCACCTACATATGCGTGTATGGATAGAATGGCCACAGCGCCATGATGCCACGCTACCCTTCAGATAGGGTAGTTTTCATCGAGTTCCTACGACAATTGTCCAAAGTTCACACTCACCAACGCCTTAAGAAGAAGCCAGCTACAAGCTTTTCCATCCAGATGGGACTCTATAGATGTAAAACAACGGCTAATGCCAAATTGATGTGCCAACGTCTCATTGAGAGGTCGTATGATCCAAGAGGCCTTTATGCAACACATCTTGAGCAATGCTCATCACACGAATCTTCTATGGAAGATTACTAGGTCAACTGTGATGATGAGTTTGATGTACGAAGGAGGAACTATAGCCTGTTTAGGCTCCCACAAATTGCTGACTTTATGTCAGAAGACATTGAGGGCCTATCTGATGATGAAGGGGAAGTCATTCTCCCCTCAGTCTTCGTGGATCAACTAGACTCAAAACCACTTGGAAGAGTGGATTGGTATGCAAAAGAAAACACATCTATAGAGGAAAGAACGAGTAGAGTTGTCAAAAACAATCAACTCTACCTAGACAGTGTAATGTCCCCTTTTTGACGGAGACACTTAAACTCAAATCTTGCATTCATAGTATTTCTCAAAGAGACATCAGTATGTGAGAGATCAACAAATTTAGTGATAAAATCTAATATGACTAAAGATGATGTAAATATTTCAAAAGAATTTATCATTTCTTCTTATCACTCATATGAATGATTCTTCTAGGGTATGTTCCATAAGTACATTGGAGTTATCCTATACTATTTAACATCATAGCAATAAACGGAGTCACTATTTATAAGACTCAATAATTGCTGCAAGCATTATTATTGAACAATCGTAACACTAGATTTTATATAACTATATTCTATGTGCATTAGTATATAACATCACTTCTAATGAACTTAATGTTGGTATCTTAAGTCCTAAATGAAGTCGTGTGTATATATATATATATATATTATTATGATTTATGTAAGTAGTGCTCATGTAATCTTGCTTATATCGTTATTCATATATTATATATACTATTCATGCCATATTATTTATTATCCAATTTATCTACATCTATGCGCATAAATAAACAATCGTTTCCTTACCCGAGGTGTGAATATTTAACCTCCCATAATTTCACTTATCGTCCTCTTATTCTCTCCTCTATTTGATGTCTTTCCTTTTTCTCCATTCGATGGCGCTTATTAACTCCGAGAACCACGATAACTTTAATTATATTCTCACTAACATGAAGTGACGCCTAATTCTCTTCAAGCAACGATTCTATGAAGAATATTGTTCAACTAATATATCGGACTTCCAGAATATCATACATGCCCATTGCATAGGCTTCCCCAATGAAATAAAGATATTTCCTTAACTTGTCTTTGCTCCACGATTTAGTTATTGCCAAGCAACTCCCGCCAAATATATTATGTCGTCCCAACTCCAATGAAATTGTATGCGGCGGAAGCTTCATAGAATGCGTATACTCATTTGCTTCTTCTATGCGTGGTTTCCTCAGTAAACCATTTTGACGTCTTGAGTAAAATACAGTTCCAAAGTGCCTTGGCCGATACCTTTTCTTGGTAGGACATCTTTGAGTTAGATGCCAAAGTAAATGGTGGTAGTCCCAACTCGTTATTTCCTCAGACGGCAATCCAAAGCTTGACCTGTTCTGTGCGTTCCAGGTAGCCGCGCCAGATTCTTGTCCTGATCGACAATATCTAATCAATTATCAACGACTTTAATCGTTCCCTCCTTTATTTCGATTCTTTTTATTGATCTCTTGAGTCTAACTCATCGTCCCTCTTTCACTAACCCGCTATCCTCCCTTTTAGATATTCCATAGCCTTTTAAAGGGAGCGTGCCTTTTAGACCCACTGCTTGAGAGGAAACAACACTCTTTCATTAACTTAATGATCTTAAAAATCTATTTAATAAATATATTATCATTGATGATTATTATTATAATATTTCAGATAATTATATATTTAATATTTGATTTGTTTATTTATTTAAGTATTTATATATTTCAATGATTTTCAATATCCATTTAGTATTAAAATATTTTATATTTATAATTATAATATTATTTCAATAATTATAATTATAATAATATTTTCAAATGTAATTTCTTATACTTAGATTTCGATATTTATCGGATTTTGTTATTCGTATTTACACAATTTCAAGGGACATGACAGACAGCAAGAGGACAAGGAACGTAATACTTCCCCGAACAGAGCTGCCACTAGTTCAATCTTCACTACCTTCCACTTCAAGGAAGAAGCCCAGAGAGAAGCAGTGGAGTAATACTATGTAATGTCCCCTTCTCGAATGTGATCGTTTCAGTTGACCGTTGGCCTATTCCGGAGACGCGTAGGCTACTCGGATGGTGAAATTAGGGTTTCCTAATTTTGAGGAGGTTGTTGCTTGAAGTTTGGAAATCGGATTGCGGATTCTTTCTGGGTTTTTAGAGAGCTTCGCGGTGGTATGGTCAGTTTGGCATTTCGGGCAACTTCATGAATTTACTATTTTTAGTAAATTCTATTTTTGGCAGTGGACAGGTGGGGTTCAGTTCAGTTGGTCTTCTTCTTCAGTTGGTTCAGCTGGCACTTCCGTTTTTGGCCTTTGGGTGCATTTTCCATGGATAGATAAATATTTTCACATTATAATATTATATTTTAATATTATAACATCCCCCCCCTTGCCTAGCATTACAACTTAATGTTGTTTTTAAAAAGGGGACCTAATGGGTCAATACTTCATTAAGAGATAAATTATATTTTTTTGAAGTCAAATATTGGGGATAAAGGAAATGGACGCCTACTTGAGGAGAGGGGATTTTTTATAAAGTGAAATATTTTATTAAAAGGAAAAGGACGCCACTTTTGGAGGGAAGGAGTTGAATTCAAAATTAGGGTTTGGGCGCCCTTCTTGAAGCTTCTAGAAGGCTCTCTTCATGTCTTTATATTCAGGCCTCAGCTCTTCATTTGGGATCTTTTGTCTACTATACTGTTATGCTGCTGGAATGTCTTCAGGCAAGCTTCGAGGAAAGCATACCTCCTAGCATTGGGCTCATCTTCTTGCTTGAAAGATAGCAACAAGTTGAGAATTAGATTGTAGTTGAGTTGTTTAGCATTGTAGTTGAGTTTCATTGCATTTGGTAGCTGTTATTCAAGCATTTTGTCATATTTCAGAGTTGCTAATGTTGCATGGCTATAGATAGTTTTCATTCATATATCAAAAAATAAAAAGGATATTGTTCTGGGTGTTTGTCATATCATCTTTTCTACTTGGGGCGACCTTACTTGCAAATTTGTGGAATTTATAATGAAGTTTCTGATTTTTCCTAGCTAAATCGCCCCTACAAGAGGGCCATACCATTTAGGAATTACCTTGGGATTTGTGCAAAATAAATGGGAGTTGTTTGGTGAGGTTTTAAGTATTCATTTTGGGTGCCTTCATCATTAGAGCAATCTGCAATACGTTTCATGTCATTAGAGTGAGATTTGAGCAAGATATGAGCATTTGAGTGAGTATTATGTTGCAGATTTCTTCATTTTATGTTGCAGGTCTGATATATCAGAATCAAGAAAGTTGTTCCTTTGGTTGGAATTGAGCATTGGAAGTCACATCTGGTATTGGGAAGACATACTATTCAGTTGCAGCATTGAAGGACTCGAAAACTCTAGATTTAAATGAACATTCTGACATATTGTAAGTTGTTAGTAGTACTATCAGCCATTCTTCTCCTATCTCTCATTTAATCTATTGTAATTCCCATTGAATAAGTGGAAGAGGTCAAGTCACACCTATTTCTTTCAAAGCAGAAGCTAGGACCTCTCTATCATATGCTTTCACCGGCGCCATTCTTGGTTAGGGTTATTTGAGTTCACTGCGTACTGATCCTTCCCACTATATGCTTGTCTCCACAGCATTCTGGTTAGAGTTCCTTCAATTTGCATTTGGGTATTAGACCCTCCGACCAATGCCTTTCACACCTTCCCACATCGGGACCCCCGTGTACACTCGTTAGAGTTGCTTTCCGCATCATTTTGGTTTAGAACTAACCTTAACGGGTGCGTGTTGAATTGTAATTGCATTGCAAAAAACAAAAAAAAATTGGTCCGGTTCTTTATAGTGGTATCAGAACCATGATTCTGCCAACCTGTGCCCCACAGTGATTCAGTTGTCAGATGAGTGACAATGATTGCAGATA